>CM064895.1:32158047-32168047 GCA_030347415.2 Decapterus maruadsi
CATGTAAAACCTCTGATGCACGTTGCCTTCAGGGACAGTTGTTCATCACCAGTCTCTGTATTTCCCTCTAAAACAACTCTGTGTGGTAACGTTGTGTTATTATCTCATAGCGTGGTGAATGTGCAGGTCACAACTTGTCCACCAGAGCGTTGTGGAGTTGTTGGATTGTGTATTTGATGAGTTTGATGAGGGAAACCAAGAAATCCCATATTGAGCCTCCGTAGCGTAGCTCTGAGCAGCTCACGGCTCTGCTCCGCCGTTCTAAAAACAGCTTGCACCGACAATTAAAGGTAATGAACCTACTGCTATGAGTATAGGGGTTATGGTGATGGGACAGTTTGCCAAAATGTTGAACTATCCCTTTAAGGGTGCTTTTACTTTGTAAACAGGAAGTGAACCTCCCCTCGCTGTAGTTAGCTTTGACTGCTCTCGTCCCGTTAACGGCATTAATCGTTCAATCCGCCACCGGAGAGTCTTCAGCTCTGAGATCAGCCCGGCTCGTTTTAAATATTGATTTATTGGTGTAAATGTGGTGTTTTCTGTTTGTAGACTGACCCCAGGGCAGCACTGCTACTGTAACAGTTACAACCAGGGCTTTTATTCAAACAAACTTCTCCTACAGTTAGATTTCATCAAAGAGACCAACATTTATTCCCTAGAAGGAGTTTAAGCAGCCGGTGGTGAACCTGTAAAAGCCATCGGGAAGTTTCTGGAGAATCTAGTCGTAGCATCCGGGAACTTCTCCATACTGACAATCACGTACTGCGCCGTGTACACATACTACACACTCAAATAGTTAGAAGTAGTAGTAGAAGTATGCGGTTTCAAACACAGCCTCTGTCTCTCTTCTTCCTCTCTGTATTCCAGGAGAATTCCCTGGTTCTGAAGTTGTCATTTTTGTGTGTAATGGTCCTTTACTCTCCTCTCTCTCAGCCTCTCCTCCGGCAGCTCGACAGCAGCTGCTGCAGCCCTGAGGTGCTCCGTTGCCTGGAAACCGTTACTACGGCGGCAGAGAGGTGATGGAAACACCTGGACCGTTGCCGAGGAGAGGACACACGTGATTGGTCGGTTTCCTGACAGCGTCTCTGAGCTGTGAGCTGATTGGCCGGTTGGTCCTATTTCACGACTGTTGGAGTGTGAATGAAGGACGAAGACGACAAACAGACTGATTGATTGATTTATTGATTTATTGATTGATTTATTGATTGTCAGTCTCATGATCACATGACGACACACACACACAGCTGGTGGTCAGTGTGTGTGTGTGTGTGTGAGCAGCGTGTCCAGGCGGCGTCTCACTGACTCCTCCCCCTCCTCCTCCTCCAGCCTCCTCAGGTTCTCCTGCTGCTCCCACAGGCTGCGGCGCAGACGAGCCTGCACACACACGCACACGCACACGCGCACACACACACACACACACACGAGTCATTGATCAGAGTGAACAGGATGAAACTGATCAGAGTCATTGATTGGTTGATTGGTTTCTACCTTCAGTCGGTCTTCCTGTTGCCTCAGGTTCTCTCTCTGAAGCTCCGCCCTCCACCTCTGCTCCTGAACACACACACACACACACACACACACACACACACACACACACACACACACACACACACACACACACACACACACACACACACACACACAGTGATGTCTGACTGTTCTGTACTTTTTCTGTTTAATAAAGGAAGATTTTTTTGTCCGTCTTTTTATTCCTTGTTCATGTTCCATCCTTTTCTCTCTCTCACACATTTCAAAGGGAGTTTAAATCGAAGCTCAAAGCAACCAATGACATCATCACCTTGTGATCCGCCCACACAAGAGGTTAAATACCTGGTGACCCGGACCGGGACCGGGACCAGGACCAGGACCAGGACCAGTTCCAGGACCAGGACCAGGACCAGGACCAGTTCCAGTTCCAGTTCCAGGACCAGGACCAGGACCAGGACCAGTTCCAGGACCCGGACCCGGACCCGGACCAGGACCAGGAGCAGGACCAGGACCAGCCTGGTCAGATGCTACAGGACCTGATGAAGCCTCTTGGATGAAGCTGAAACGTCTTCCCAGACAAAAACAGTTGCCTTTGATTTAAACTCCCTTTGAACTACGACCTGGACGTTTAGTCTCACTGTCGTACTCTGACATAATGAGACCTGTGACCTGGTTAAATACAGGGAAGAGACACAATGTGTTTTAATGGTGATGATGATGATGATGATGATGATGTGTCTCACCTCAGTGCTGAGGTCTGACCTCAGACCAGCTGTTGACAGGTAGAACGACTCCTCCTCCTCTTCCTCCTACACAGACACACACGTTGATAAACAGCAGGTTAACACAGCAACCAATGGCAGTGAATGAGTTAATTAATTAGTTGATCAGTAATAGTTTGTTAATTGATCAGAATCTCTGAACATGTCACAGTTCATCATCATGACAGATTATTACTGATTGGTTGGTACTGACCTGCTTCACTTCCTGTTGACTGGGCGTCTCCTCCCTCACACGAAGCCCCTCCTCCCTCTGAAGTAGCCCCTCCCCCTTCACACGAAGCCCCTCCTCCCTCTGAAGTAGCTCCTCCCCCTGCCGCTGAAGCTCCTCCCACTTCTGTTGAAGTGTCTCCTCCTTCTCCTGTAGCCCCTCCTCCTTCAGTCGAAGCCACTCCCCCTTCTTGTGTAGCCCCTCCCCCTGCAGTTGAAGCTCCACCTCCTTCTGTTGAAGCTCCTCCTCTTTCCCCTGTAGCTCCTCCTCTTTCCCCTGTAGCTCCTCCCCCTGTCGTTGAAGCTCCTCCCCCTGCCGTTGAAGCTCCTCCTCCCTGAGCAGCAGGTGTTTCTCCCTCTGATGATGAAAACAGATCAATGTTTGTAATAAACTTTTTCTACATCTTTCTACATTTCTGAATGAAGATTGATCGATTAATATTGATTGTGTGTCTGTGTCCATATGTTAATGAGGTGGAGCTGTAACACAATAAACACACCACCCAGCAGGTGTGTGTGTGTGTGTGTGTGTGTTACCTGCTCCAGTGTGTGTGTGTGTGTGTGTGTGTTACCTGCTCCAGTGTGTGTGTGTGTGTGTGTGTGTTACCTGCTCCAGTGTGTGTGTGTGTGTGTGTGTGTGTGTGTGTGTTACCTGCTCCAGTGTGTGTGTGTGTGTGTGTGTCTGTGTGTGTGTTACCTGCTCCAGTGTGTGTGTGTGTGTGTGTTACCTGCTCCAGTGTGTGTGTGTGTGTGTGTTACCTGCTCCAGTGTGTGTGTGTGTGTGTGTTACCTGCTCCAGTGTGTGTGTGTGTGTGTGTGTGTGTGTGTGTGTTACCTGCTCCAGTGTGTGTGTGTGTTACCTGCTCCAGTGTGTGTGTGTGTGTGTGTGTGTGTGTGTTACCTGCTCCAGTGTGTGTGTGTGTGTGTGTGTGTGTTACCTGCTCCAGTGTGTGTGTGTGCAGCTCCTTCTTCTTCTTCTTCTTCTCACTGAGTCGACTCAGCTGCTCTGAACTTCCTGTAAACACACACACTTTACTCTGAGGCTGCAGTACTGTACTATGTACTGTATACTGCATACTGCGTTAGTATGTACTGTATACTGCATACTACTGTACTATGTACTGTATACTGCATACTACTGTACTATGTACTGTATACTGCATACTACTGTACTATGTACTGTATACTGCATACTACTGTACTATGTACTGTATACTGCATACTACTGTACTATGTACTGCATACTGCATACTACTGTACTATGTACTATGTACTGTATACTGCATACTACTGTACTATGTACTGCATACTGCATACTACTGTACTATGTACTATGTACTGTATACTGCATACTACTGTACTATGTACTGCATACTGCATACTACTGTACTATGTACTATGTACTGCATACTGCATACTACTGTACTATGTACTGTATACTGCATACTACTGTACTATGTACTGCATACTGCATACTACTGTACTATGTACTGTATACTGCATACTACTGTACTATGTACTGCATACTGCATACTACTGTACTATGTACTGCATACTGCATACTACTGTACTATGTACTATGTACTGCATACTGCATACTACTGTACTATGTACTATGTACTGTATACTGCATACTACTGTACTATGTACTGTATACTGCACACTACTGTACTATGTACTGTATACTGCATACTACTGTACTATGTACTGTATACTGCATACTACTGTACTATGTACTGTATACTGCATACTACTGTACTATGTACTGTATACTGTATACTACTGTACTATGTACTGTATACTGCACACTACTGCACTATGTACTGTATACTGTATACTACTGTACTATGTACTGTATACTGCATACTACTGTACTATGTACTGTATACTGCATACTACTGTACTATGTACTGTATACTGCATACTACTGTACTATGTACTGTATACTGTATACTACTGTACTATGTACTGTATACTGCATACTACTGTACTATGTACTGTATACTGCATACTACTGTACTATGTACTGTATACTGCACACTACTGTACTATATACTGTATACTGCATACTACTGTACTATGTACTGTATACTGCATACTACTGTACTATGTACTGTATACTGCACACTACTGTACTATGTACTGCATACTGCATACTACTGTACTATGTACTATGTACTGTATACTGCATACTACTGTACTATGTACTGCATACTGCATACTACTGTACTATGTACTATGTACTGTATACTGCATACTACTGTACTATGTACTGCATACTGCATACTACTGTACTATGTACTATGTACTGCATACTACTGTACTATGTACTGTATACTGCATACTACTGTACTATGTACTGTATACTGTATACTACTGTACTATGTACTGCATACTGCATACTACTGTACTATGTACTGCATACTGCATACTACTGTACTATGTACTATGTACTGTATACTGCATACTACTGTACTATGTACTATGTACTGTATACTGCACACTACTGTACTATGTACTGCATACTGCATACTACTGTACTATGTACTATGTACTGTATACTGCATACTACTGTACTATGTACTGCATACTGCATACTACTGTACTATGTACTATGTACTGTATACTGCATACTACTGTACTATGTACTGCATACTGCATACTACTGTACTATGTACTATGTACTGTATACTGCATACTACTGTACTATGTACTGCATACTGCATACTACTGTACTATGTACTATGTACTGCATACTACTGTACTATGTACTGTATACTGCATACTACTGTACTATGTACTATGTACTGTATACTGCATACTACTGTACTATGTACTGCATACTGCATACTACTGTACTATGTACTATGTACTGCATACTACTGTACTATGTACTGTATACTGCATACTACTGTACTATGTACTGCATACTACTGTACTATGTACTGTATACTGTATACTACTGTACTATGTACTGTATACTGTATACTACTGTACTATGTACTGTATACTGCATACTACTGTACTATGTACTGTATACTGCATACTACTGTACTATGTACTGTATACTGCATACTACTGTACTATGTACTGCATACTACTGTACTATGTACTGTATACTGCATACTACTGTACTATGTACTGCATACTGCATACTACTGTACTATGTACTGCATACTGCATACTACTGTACTATGTACTATGTACTGTATACTGCATACTACTGTACTATGTACTGTATACTGCACACTACTGTACTATGTACTGTATACTGCATACTACTGTACTATGTACTGTATACTGCACACTACTGTACTATGTACTGTATACTGCATTAGTATGTACTGTATACTGCATACTACTGTACTATGTACTGTATACTGCATACTACTGTACTATGTACTGTGTACTGTATACTACTGTACTATGTACTGTATACTGTATACTACTGTACTATGTACTGTATACTGCACACTACTGCACTATGTACTGTATACTGTATACTACTGTACTATGTACTGTATACTGCATACTACTGTACTATGTACTGTATACTGTATACTACTGTACTATGTACTGTATACTGCATACTACTGTACTATGTACTGTATACTGCATACTACTGCACTATGTACTGTATACTGTATACTACTGTACTATGTACTGTATACTGCATACTACTGTACTATGTACTGTATACTGTATACTACTGTACTGTGTACTGTGTACTGCATACTACTGTACTATGTACTGTATACTGCATACTACTGTACTATGTACTGTATACTGTATACTACTGTACTATGTACTGTATACTGCATACTACTGTACTATGTACTGTATACTGTATACTACTGTACTGTGTACTGTGTACTGTATACTACTGTACTATGTACTGTATACTGCATACTACTGTACTATGTACTGTATACTGCATACTACTGCACTATGTACTGTATACTGTATACTACTGTACTATGTACTGTGTACTGTATACTACTGTACTATGTACTGTATACTGCACACTACTGTACTATGTACTGTGTACTGCACACTACTGTACTATGTACTGTATACTGCATACTACTGTACTATGTACTGTATACTGCACACTACTGTACTATGTACTGTATACTGCATACTACTGTACTATGTACTGTGTACTGCACACTACTGTACTATGTACTTTATACTGCATACTACTGTACTATGTACTGTGTACTGCATACTACTGCACTATGTACTGTGTACTGCATACTACTGTACTATGTACTGTATACTGCATACTACTGTACTATGTACTGTATACTGCATACTACTGTACTATGTACTGTGTACTGCATACTACTGTACTGTATACTGCATACTGCGTTAGTATGTACTGTATACTGTATACTGCATACTGCGTTAGTATGTACTGTATACTGCATACTGCGTTAGTATGTACTGTATACTGCATACTGCGTTAGTATGTACTGTATACTGCATACTGCGTTAGTATGTACTGTATACTGCATACTACTGTACTATGTACTGTATACTGCACACTACTGTACTATGTACTGTATACTGCATACTACTGTACTATGTACTGTGTACTGCATACTACTGTACTATGTACTGTATACTGCATACTACTGTACTATGTACTGTATACTGCATACTACTGTACTATGTACTGTATACTGTATACTACTGTACTATGTACTGTATACTGTATACTACTGTACTATGTACTGTATACTGCATACTACTGTACTATGTACTGTATACTGCATACTACTGTACTATGTACTGTATACTGCATACTACTGTACTATGTACTGTATACTGCATACTACTGTACTATGTACTGTATACTGCACACTACTGTACTATGTACTGTATACTGTATACTACTGTACTATGTACTGTATACTGCATACTACTGTACTATGTACTGTATACTGCACACTACTGTACTATGTACTGTATACTGTATACTACTGTACTATGTACTGTATACTGCATACTACTGTACTATGTACTGTATACTGCACACTACTGCACTATGTACTGTATACTGTATACTACTGTACTATGTACTGTATACTGCATACTACTGTACTATGTACTGTATACTGCACACTACTGTACTATGTACTGTATACTGCATACTACTGTACTATGTACTGTATACTGTATACTACTGTACTATGTACTGTATACTGCATACTACTGTACTATGTACTGTATACTGCATACTGCGTTAGTATGTACTGTATACTGCATACTGCGTTAGTATGTACTGCATACTGCGTTAGTATGTACTGTATACTGCATACTGCGTTAGTATGTACTGTATACTGCATACTGCGTTAGTATGTACTGCATACTGCGTTAGTATGTACTGTAGTGAAGCTTCCTGTATGTTTTGGACAGAGGAGCAGCGCTGCTTGTATACAGTACTAACGCAGTACTAGTGGTATTACTAGTAGTAGTACTAGTGAAGCTTCCTGTGTGTATCAGACAGAGGAGCAGCGCTGCCTCTACACAGTACTAACGCAGTACTAGTGGTATTACTAGTAGTAGTAGTAGTACTAGTGAAGCTTCCTGTGTGTATCAGACAGAGGAGCAGCGCTGCCTTTATTTGAAGTTTTACGGTAAACTATATAGTTTCGCTACACAGCAAAGATCCTTCGCTACTCTAAACCGTCTTGGGTTAGACGTCAGGGGAGCAGTGCATTGTGGGATACGGTGCGTCATGTAGACTGGTCAGGTACGACATGTTAGCAGTATGGTGTGTGGTCGAATAAAGCCTGTGTGTGTGTGTGTGCGTGATGATGTCACACCGTTGAGCCGCTCCTGAGTGGCTGCCGTCTCTCTGACCACTTCCTGTTTGTGGCTCTGCTCCGCCCTCTGTTTGGCGAGCTCCGCCTCCACCGCCGCCAGACAGCGGTGTGCGTGTCTCCGTCGAGCCTCCAGGTGTTTACTCTGCTCCTCCAGGCTCCTCCTCTCCTCCCTCCTCCTCCTCAGCTCCTCCTGCAGCTCCTGGAAACAGCAGCATCATCACCATCATCATCATCATCATCGTCATCATCATCACCATCACCTTCATCATCATCATCTTCATCATCATCATCATCATCATCATCATCATCATCATCATCATCATCATCATCATCATCATCTTCATCATCATCATCTTCATCATCATCTTCATCGTCGTGTCCTCACCTGCAGCTCAGTCTGATGTCCTTCCTGGTTCCTCAGCTGTGACTCCGCCTCTTTTCTCTGGGACTCAACTTCCTGTTGCAGCACAGTTAGCTCCGCCCACTTCCTGTCCACCTCCTCCCTGCTCCTCTGCACCTCCTTCTGTATCTCCTCCACCTCCTCCCTGCTCCTCTGCACCTCCTCCTTCATCTCCACCACCTCCTCCCTCCTCCTCTCCACCTCCTCCCTCCTCCTCTCCACCTCCTCCTGTTTTCTCTCCAGCTGCTGGTGCTGCTCCTCCATCTTTTCCCTGCTCCTCTGCACCTCCTCCTTCATCTCCTCCACCTCCTCCCTCCTCCTCTCCACCTCCTCCCTCCTCCTCTCCACCTCCTCCTTCATCTCCTCCACCTCCTCTCTCCTCCTCTCCACCTCCTCCCTCCTCCTCTCCACCTCCTCCTTCTTGTTGCGGAGCCTCCTCAGAGTCTGGGTGCGTTTGTTTTTCACCTCCTCCTGCGCCTCCTGCTGGAGCAGCAGCTCCTCAAGAACCTGTTTCAGCTCTGGACTCGAACACACGATCGATCAGGTCAAACATCTGGAACACGACGCGTCCTGTGTGTGTGTGTGTGTGTGTGTGTGTGTGTGTGTTACCTGCTCTGTGTGTGTGTGTGTGTGTGTGTGTGTTACCTGCTCTGTGTGTGTGTGTGTGTGTGTGTGTGTGTGTGTGTGTGTGTGTGTGTGTGTGTGTGTGTGTGTGTGTGTGTGTGTGTGTGTGTGTGTGTGTGTGTGTGTGTGTGTGTGTGTGTGTGTGTGTGTTACCTGCTCTGTGTGTGCTGACTTCCCGCTGCAGTGCGACCAGCCTCAGCTCCTCCTCCCTCCTCTCAGTCAGCAGCACCTCCTGCTGCTCCTGCACCTCCTGCAGGGGACACATTAACCAACACGTGTCCCCGTCATCGTTTAGAAAACACACTGTTGCATTTACTTCTAGTCACTCTTTAAAGGGACAGTTCCACTTCTTATTCAACTGTAAAATCAGACTAAATGTATTTTCTAAACCAGCGTCTGTGTTCATTCATTTACCTCCTCCTCCTCCTCACCTTCACTGTGCTCCTCAGTCATTGCTCCTCCTTCTCCTCTTCCTCTTTATTCTCCCTCCTCCTCCTCCCCCTCCTCCTCTTCCTCTTTTTACCTCCTCTTCCTCCTCCTCCTCTCCTCCCCTCCTCCTCTCCTCCCCCTCTTTTTACCTCCTCCCCCTCCTCCTCTTCCTCTTCTTACCTCCTCTTCCTCCTCCTCCTCCTCTCCTCCTCCTCTTTTTACCTCCTCCTCCTCCTCCT
>CM064895.1:32173047-32260547 GCA_030347415.2 Decapterus maruadsi
GCAAATTAGGCCTTTTGTCTGGTCCCAACCAGTCTTTTGCCTGATTTGGCACCAGATGTTTTCACACCCCTACTGCAGTACCCTGCAGTATGTATATCAATGGAAATTGCAACAACCTTTTCCAAGTTGGTTATAGAAACCAGAAAAACAATCTTAAGAGCTAATACAGATTTTATGACACCAGATAACTTCAATTGAATCTCTTGTGTCACCAAGACCTGATAAGCAGAGAAAAGTTGGTTGAGAGAGAGTTGATAATGCGAACACACTACCAAACACAACACAGATGTGCTTTATCACTTTCTCTCACACCAATTCACACATTTACACTTGCAATTAGAGGGAAGATTGAGACCCATTTAAGAGAAACATGTAAGCACACAGCCAATTGACAAGAAGATATATGATCGATCTAGGCTATTCTTAAGAGTTTAACATCTGTTGTGCACACTTAAAGAAAATCCAGCTGGTACCTAAAACTTTTTAGGTTTGTTTGTTTGCCTATTTGATTGTTTGTTTGACTGAATGTTTGTTTGTTAGATTGAATGTTTGTCTGTTCGTTTATTTGTTTGTTTGTTTGTCTGTTTTTGTCTGAAACAAGTTAAAACTATTACAGCCCTACAAAATCCCTAAGACACTGTGGGTTGTCAAGAAACATGATGATGGCCTCATCAAAAACTGTGAACCTGTTGTCATAACTCCAGAATCTGACTTTAGACCTTACACATTCAATATCCACTCAAACAAGAAACTATTGATGACATAAAACCGGATTGTGAGTCTCTTAAAACAGCAGGAGTAATTGCTCCTTGTGATGACTCTCCAGTACACACACTTTTGTTTCCTGTGAAAAAAATTAGAGATAAAAATCAACCTACAGAATGGCGTTTTGTTCAGGATCTGCAAGCAGTAAATGCCGCAGTCCAACCTAGAGCTCCAAATGTGCCAAACCCTTACACTATCTTGTCTCAAGTTCCACCTAATGCAAAATTCTTTTCAGTGGATCTTTCTAACGCTTTCTTCAGCGCTCCAGTCCATCCAGAAAGCCGATTCTGGTTTGCTTTCAATTTCAATGGACGTGGCTACACATTCACCCGCTTATGTCAAGGGTATTGCGAAAGTCCAACAATTTATAATGATGCTCTCAAACAAAGTCTTGAACCTCTTGTCTTGTCTCCAGGTACTGCTTTGCTTCAGTACGTAGACGACCTCATGATCTGCAGTCCAACCAAAGACCTGTGTGAAGCCAACACAGTCAAACTCTTGAAACACTTGGCCATGACTGGTCACAAAGCCAGCTTATCCAAACTTCAATTTGTCCAGGAAAAAGTGATCTTCTTGGGTCATGTCATCACCTCCGATGGCAAAACTCTTTCACCAAAAAGAGTAGAGGCAATTCAAAATATTCCAAGACCCGTCACAAAGAAACAAATGATGTCATTTCTTGGTATGTGCTCTTATTGCAGACAATTCATTTCAAACTATGCCATTCTTGAGGCTCCACTCGCCTCCCTCATCCATGGAAAAAGTCTGCAACCCCAAAATAAGATCACATGGACCCCTGAAGCTGAGCAATCTTTCATTGAACTAAAACTTGCCTTACAGACTGTTCCAACATAGGATCTGACTCTATCAGCCCTTTCATTCAAATAGTTGATGTGACAAATATATAACTTCTTCTTGGCAGGATCCATGTAGCACTAGAGGTGAGTCCAGTGATTCCCAGTGTGTGGCAGCCTGCACAGAAGCACAAAGGACGTGCTTGTGAAAAGAGGAGGAGAAATTAGACAGTTGAAAGTCCAGTTGATCTTCCACCCTGATTACTTGACCAAGGAAATGTCCCTTTTGGGTTACTGATGATAGAAAATAACAGAACTGCATTGCTGTCCTCCAACAGGTTGACTCTCCAAGACTGGACCTTTACAAGACACATAATTCACTAACACTGATTTGATTCTTTTTATAGATGGATCTATTTAATTTCACTCTCACTTTGATAATGTGACACATGGGTAAAACTCATGTGTCAAAAGGGGGGATGTTAGATATGTTTTGTTTTGTTTTTTGTTGTTGTTTGTTTTGTTTGTTTGTTTGTTTATCTTTTACAACAGATACAGCAAGTGAAAATCAGCTTTTCCACAACCAACAACCAGCGTCCACACTCCCCCATGATCTCCAGCTGTGAAGACCCCTGAAAGAGCAGCGTCGATGCATGCAAATCACTGCAAGAAGCCTGAGACAAAAAGGGACCAGCTGTGAACCTTAACAACACAAAGAGGAGCAACTCCGGCTTGACAGCCCAGAAGAAGATGACAGTCATACAGCACATCTGAAGAAGATGATGAACCCCATCAACATAACAACTAAACCTAGCAACAGCTGAGGAGCAGTAAGAACTAACAGCCGATAAGAAGACAACAAATTTCTTTTACCACACACCACAGAAGAACAGATTACCCAAGGAATACACTCAAGAGGATTACATCAAAACTCTACTGCACACACCGAGTTTCAAGTTTCAATACTTTATTACCATGTCAACAACATTGTTGATTGGAATTTGTTTCAATGGACTTCACCATAGCCCAATCACCACAACTCCACTGTCATGTGGGTAGAAGGACTCTTACCCTTGCCATTTCAACTCCATGAACATTTTGCACGTCCAAAACTCACCACAATTAAGAAACTGAACCATGGCCAGACACTGTTCCATGTTTCTACCTTAAGGACATTTGTTCGAGGAGGAAACAGAAACAACTCTCCTTGCCCTTTTCCACTCCCTTCATCATTTCTCCACATCTTTCTGAAGAACACCTGGATGAGATTTGTTGATGTCCTCAGACACCAAGCTACAAAGCCACATAGACAATTGTGAATCTTGTGAACTCTACAGAAGACATGTCCCTACGAGCAATGCCTGCAATAAGGCTCAAGATTTTCAGAATCGTGTTGCACAACTGACTGATCAAGAGACTTCACTATCATCAATGGGACTAAATATTACAAGTTTGTTCCAGTACGATGTAACTTGACATGAAATAACATATGTAACAACATTACAATTGATTACATAATTCACACACCATAAATTCATTTGGAAAATTGACAGATTAAGTGTCAGTAAACTAGAATTTTTGAAATTGTACTGCTTGTTTTAATAATCACTTGTTTTGTTAGTCTGCTCTCACATCTGCATTTTAAATCTTTACATTCAAGAACCACATTTTAGATAACCTTCTAGTAAAACACTCTACCTCTTAATACAGAAGAATGTTTAGAATTGACATCATTGTTTGTTTGAATTTTGTTGTTTATTTGTAACTGATACCTGGATTTCCTGACTATGCTTTCTTACTTTTTTCAACTTTTTCCTTTTCTAACAACTGTAATGACATTTAAGTTGTGACTTTTTCTTGTATGATTAATGAATAATCAAAAGGGGGAAGTGTAGTGGCAGATTTGAATGTTCCGCATCCTGCTTCCCCCCAAGATATCAGATCTCCTTTTGTTTACTACTCAATTGTGTATTTGCATTCTAAGTTTCGGAGACACCAACCTCTCACCTTTCTCATGATGTACTCAAAACCCTTTTGTATTGTAATTGTGCCGACTAGACCTTTTAATCACACTCCAGGATGTCACTGCTGATACCTGTGGAGACATCCTGAGTAGGGGGGCAGACCCCAAAAGGTGTCACACCCAAAGGGGTGGGCTTTTCCTCTGATATAAGTCTTTTGGTTTCCCCACTGTCTTTTGTCTTTTCTTATCCATCATCCACTCTGGTATGAACTGACCTTCCTTGCTTGGAATAAATTCATGACGGCCGGCCAGGTCTCTATTTCATTATTCACCAACAGCAAACGGCTAAAAATTTCCACCACAGTGTAAAAGCCATTTTTACACGGCTTTTACACGTTTTGCTTTTGCAAATAAAAATATGTAGAATTTTTATTAAAAGCTATATTTAAAAAAATAAATAATACACCCACAGTGCGTTTTGAGGTGTATAGAATGAAAGTAGCCTATTGCTTCTCCACAAATTTTTTTTTTTTTTGAATTAATATTTTAAAATTTTTTGACGGGCTCGACAATGATTCTTTGTCAACGTTGTGTTTACATTCGTACCTGCTCGTAGCCGACACGTGGATCACTAATCAGCTGTTTTCCTGCCTCCTCCCGGTCGTATGCGTCTGTTTTCAACGAAGCCAAGGATTTTCTTATAGGGGTGACTTTAATGTCATTTTTATCCTGATTTCTACAGTAAAATGCCACCAAAATGATACCAGAGGTAGAGTGAGACGCCAGGAACAATATGCAAAAGAATGAGGATGACACCTATGAAGGAATTGATGTGGCCTAAGGTCAAAGGTCAGCATACTGTAACTGGATTTTGTTATATTGGTGAATTTAAAATGATTTTTCTCCAGATTTCTACAGTAAAATGCCACCAAAATGATACCAGAGGTAGAGTGAGACACCAGGAACAATATGCAAAAGAATGAGGATGACACCTATAAAGGAATTGATGTGACCTAAGGTCAAAGGTCAGCATACTGTAACTGGATTTTGTTATATTGGTGAATTTAAAATGATTTTTCTCCAGATTTCTACAGTAAAATGCCACCAAAATGATACCAGAGGTAGAGTGAGACACCAGGAACAATATGCAAAAGGAATGAGGATGACACCTATGAAGGAATTGATGTGACCTAAGGTCAAAGGTCAGCATACTGTAACTGGATTTTGTTATAGGGGTGACTTTAAAGTTATTTTTCTCCAAAATTCTACAGTAAAATGCCACCAAAATGATACCAGAGGTAGAGTGAGATGTCAGGAACAATATGCAAAAGGAATGAGGATGACACCTATGAAGGAATTGATGTGACCTAAGGTCAAAGGTCAGCATATTGTAACTGGGTTGTGTTATAGGGGTGACTTTAAAATGATTTTTCTCCAGATTTCAACAATAAAATGCCACCAAAATGATACCAGAGGTAGAGTGAGATGTCAGGAACAATATGCAAAAGGAATGAGGATGACACCTATGAAGGAATTGATGTGACCTAAGGTCAAAGGTCAGCATACTGTAACTGGATTTTGTTATATTGGTGACTTTAAAGTTATTTTTCTCCAAAATTCTACAGTAAAATGCCACCAAAATGATACCAGAGGTAGAGTGAGATGTCAGGAACAACATGCAAAAGGAATGAGGATGACACCTATGAAAGAATTGATGTGACCTAAGGTCAAAGGTCAGCATACTGTAACTGGATTTTGTTATAGGGGTGACTTTAATGTCATTTTTCTCCAGATTTCTACAGTAAAATGCCACCAAAATGATACCAGAGGTAGAGTGGGATGTCAGGAACAATATGCAAAAGGAATGAGGATGACACCTATAAAGGAATTGATGTGACCTAAGGTCAAAGGTCAGCATATTGTAACTGGGTTGTGTTATAGGGGTGACTTTAAAATGATTTTTCTCCAGATTTCAACAATAAAATGCCACCAAAATGATACCAGAGGTAGAGTGAGATGTCAGGAACAGTATGCAAAAGGAATGACGATGACACCTATGAAGGAATTGATGTGACCTAAGGTCAAAGGTCAGCATACTGTAACTGGATTTTGTTATATTGGTGACTTTAAAGTTATTTTTCTCCAAAATTCTACAGTAAAATGCCACCAAAATGATACCAGAGGTAGAGTGAGATGTCAGGAACAACATGCAAAAGGAATGAGGATGACACCTATGAAAGAATTGATGTGACCTAAGGTCAAAGGTCAGCATACTGTAACTGGATTTTGTTATAGGGGTGACTTTAATGTCATTTTTCTCCAGATTTCTACAGTAAAATGCCACCAAAATGATACCAGAGGTAGAGTGGGATGTCAGGAACAATATGCAAAAGGAATGAGGATGACACCTATAAAGGAATTGATGTGACCTAAGGTCAAAGGTCAGCATATTGTAACTGGGTTGTGTTATAGGGGTGACTTTAAAATGATTTTTCTCCAGATTTCAACAATAAAATGCCACCAAAATGATACCAGAGGTAGAGTGAGATGTCAGGAACAGTATGCAAAAGGAATGACGATGACACCTATGAAGGAATTGATGTGACCTAAGGTCAAAGGTCAGCATACTGTAACTGGATTTTGTTATATTGGTGACTTTAAAGTTATTTTTCTCCAAAATTCTACAGTAAAATGCCACCAAAATGATACCAGAGGTAGAGTGAGATGTCAGGAACAACATGCAAAAGGAATGAGGATGACACCTATGAAGGAATTGATGTGACCTAAGGTCAAAGGTCAGCATACTGTAACTGGATTTTGTTATAGGGGTGACTTTAATGTCATTTTTCTCCAGATTTCTACAGTAAAATGCCACCAAAATGATACCAGAGGTAGAGTGAGATGTCAGGAACAATATGCAAAAGGAATGAGGATGACACCTATGAAGGAATTGATGTGACCTAAGGTCAAAGGTCAGCATACTGTAACTGGATTTTGTTATATTGGTGAATTTAAAATGATTTTTCTCCAGATTTCTACAGTAAAATGCCACCAAAATGATACCAGAGGTAGAGTGAGACACCAGGAACAATATGCAAAAGGAATGAGGATGACACCTATGAAGGAATTGATGTGACCTAAGGTCAAAGGTCAGCATACTGTAACTGGATTTTGTTATATTGGTGAATTTAAAATGATTTTTCTCCAGATTTCTACAGTAAAATGCCACCAAAATGATACCAGAGGTAGAGTGAGACGCCAGGAACAATATGCAAAAGGAATGAGGATGACACCTATGAAGGAATTGATGTGACCTAAGGTCAAAGGTCAGCATATTGTAACTGGATTTTGTTATAGGGGTGACTTTAAAGTTATTTTTCTCCAGATTTCTACAGTAAAATGCCACCAAAATGATACCAGAGGTAGAGTGAGATGTCAGGAACAATATGCAAAAGGAATGAGGATGACACCTATGAAGGAATTGATGTGACCTAAGGTCAAAGGTCAGCATACTGTAACTGGGTTGTGTTATATTGGTGACTTTAAAATGATTTTTCTCCAGATTTCTACAGTAAAATGCCACCAAAATGATACCAGAGGTAGAGTGAGATGTCAGGAACAATATGCAAAAGGAATGAGGATGACACCTATGAAGGAATTGATGTGACCTAAGGTCAAAGGTCAGCATACTGTAACTGGATTTTGTTATATTGGTGAATTTAAAATGATTTTTCTCCAGATTTCTACAGTAAAATGCCACCAAAATGATACCAGAGGTAGAGTGAGATGTCAGGAACAATATGCAAAAGGAATGAGGATGACACCTATGAAGGAATTGATGTGACCTGAGGTCAAAGGTCAGCATACTGTAACTGGGTTGTGTTATAGGGGTGACTTTAAAATAATTTTTCTCCAGATTTCTACAGTAAAATGCCACCAAAATGATACCAGAGGTAGAGTGAGATGTCAGGAACAATATGCAAAAGAATGAGGATGACACCTATAAAGGAATTGATGTGACCTAAGGTCAAAGGTCAGCATACTGTAACTGGATTTTGTTATATTGGTGAATTTAAAATGATTTTTCTCCAGATTTCTACAGTAAAATGCCACCAAAATGATACCAGAGGTAGAGTGAGACACCAGGAACAACATGCAAAAGGAATGAGGATGACACCTATGAAGGAATTGATGTGACCTAAGGTCAAAGGTCAGCATACTGTAACTGGATTTTGTTATATTGGTGAATTTAAAATGATTTTTCTCCAGATTTCTACAGTAAAATGCCACCAAAATGATACCAGAGGTAGAGTGAGACACCAGGAACAATATGCAAAAGAAATGAGGATGACACCTATGAAGGAATTGATGTGACCTAAGGTCAAAGGTCAGCATACTGTAACTGGATTTTGTTATAGGGGTGACTTTAAAGTTATTTTTCTCCAAATTTCTACAGTAAAATGCCACCAAAATGATACCAGAGGTAGAGTGAGATGTCAGGAACAATATGCAAAAGGAATGAGGATGACACCTATGAAGGAATTGATGTGACCTAAGGTCAAAGGTCAGCATACTGTAACTGGGTTGTGTTATATTGGTGACTTTAAAATGATTTTTCTCCAGATTTCTACAGTAAAATGCCACCAAAATGATACCAGAGGTAGAGTGAGATGTCAGGAACAATATGCAAAAGGAATGAGGATGACACCTATGAAGGAATTGATGTGACCTAAGGTCAAAGGTCAGCATACTGTAACTGGATTTTGTTATATTGGTGAATTTAAAATGATTTTTCTCCAGATTTCTACAGTAAAATGCCACCAAAATGATACCAGAGGTAGAGTGAGACACCAGGAACAACATGCAAAAGGAATGAGGATGACACCTATGAAGGAATTGATGTGACCTAAGGTCAAAGGTCAGCATACTGTAACTGGATTTTGTTATATTGGTGAATTTAAAATGATTTTTCTCCAGATTTCTACAGTAAAATGCCACCAAAATGATACCAGAGGTAGAGTGAGATGTCAGGAACAATATGCAAAAGGAATGAGGATGACACCTATGAAGGAATTGATGTGACCTAAGGTCAAAGGTCAGCATACTGTAACTGGGTTGTGTTATAGGGGTGACTTTAAAATAATTTTTCTCCAGATTTCTACAGTAAAATGCCACCAAAATGATACCAGAGGTAGAGTGAGATGTCAGGAACAATATGCAAAAGAATGAGGATGACACCTATGAAGGAATTGATGTGACCTAAGGTCAAAGGTCAGCATACTGTAACTGGATTTTGCTATATTGGTGAATTTAAAATGATTTTTCTCCAGATTTCTACAGTAAAATGCCACCAAAATGATACCAGAGGTAGAGTGAGATGTCAGGAACAATATGCAAAAGGAATGAGGATGACACCTATGAAGGAATTGATGTGACCTAAGGTCAAAGGTCAGCATATTGTAACTGGATTTTGTTATATTGGTGAATTTAAAATGATTTTTCTCCAGATTTCTACAGTAAAATGCCACCAAAATGATACCAGAGGTAGAGTGAGACACCAGGAACAAGATGCAAAAGGAATGAGGATGACACCTATAAAGGAATTGATGTGACCTAAGGTCAAAGGTCAGCATATTGTAACTGGGTTTTGTTATATTGGTGAATTGAAAATGATTTTTCTCCAGATTTCTACAGT
Organism: Decapterus maruadsi; assembly: GCA_030347415.2. NCBI lineage: Eukaryota > Metazoa > Chordata > Actinopteri > Carangiformes > Carangidae > Decapterus > Decapterus maruadsi. Next base: position 32,182,265 of record CM064895.1, read on the forward strand.
AAAATGCCACCAAAATGATACCAGAGGTAGAGTGAGATGTCAGGAACAATATGCAAAAGGAATGAGGATGACACCTATGAAGGAATTGATGTGACCTAAGGTCAAAGGTCAGCATACTGTAACTGGATTTTGTTATAGGGGTGACTTTAAAATGATTTTTCTCCAGATTTCTACAGTAAAATGCCACCAAAATGATACCAGAGGTAGAGTGAGATGTCAGGAACAATATGCAAAAGGAATGAGGATGACACCTATGAAGGAATTGATGTGACCTAAGGTCAAAGGTCAGCATACTGTAACTGGATTTTGTTATATTGGTGACTTTAAATTTATTTTTCTCCAGATTTCTACAGTAAAATGCCACCAAAATGATACCAGAGGTAGAGTGAGATGTCAGGAACAATATGCAAAAGGAATGAGGATGACACCTATGAAGGAATTGATGTGACCTAAGGTCAAAGGTCAGCATACTGTAACTGGATTTTGTTATATTGGTGAATTTAAAATTATTTTTCTCCAGATTTCTACAGTAAAATGCCACCAAAATGATACCAGAGGTAGAGTGAGATGTCAGGAACAATATGCAAAAGGAATGAGGATGACACCTATGAAGGAATTGATGTGACCTAAGGTCAAAGGTCAGCATATTGTAACTGGGTTTTGTTATAGGGGTGACTTTAATGTCATTTTTCTCCAGATTTCTACAGTAAAATGCCACCAAAATGATACCAGAGGTAGAGTGAGATGTCAGGAACAATATGCAAAAGGAATGAGGATGACACCTATGAAGGAATTGATGTGACCTAAGGTCAAAGGTCAGCATACTGTAACTGGGTTGTGTTATAGGGGTGACTTTAAAATAATTTTTCTCCAGATTTCTACAGTAAAATGCCACCAAAATGATACCAGAGGTAGAGTGAGATGTCAGGAACAATATGCAAAAGGAATGAGGATGACACCTATGAAGGAATTGATGTGACCTAAGGTCAAAGGTCAGCATACTGTAACTGGATTTTGTTATAGGGGTGACTTTAATGTTTTTTTTCTCCAGATTTCTACAGTAAAATGCCACCAAAATGATACCAGAGGTAGAGTGAGATGTCAGGAACAATATGCAAAAGGAATGAGGATGACACCTATGAAGGAATTGATGTGACCTGAGGTCAAAGGTCAGCATACTGTAACTGGGTTGTGTTATAGGGGTGACTTTAAAATGATTTTTCTCCAGATTTCTACAGTAAAATGCCACCAAAATGATACCAGAGGTAGAGTGAGACACCAGGAACAATATGCAAAAGAATGAGGATGACACCTATAAAGGAATTGATGTGACCTAAGGTCAAAGGTCAGCATACTGTAACTGGGTTTTGTTATATTGGTGAATTTAAAATGATTTTTCTCCAGATTTCTACAGTAAAATGCCACCAAAATGATACCAGAGGTAGAGTGAGATGTCAGGAACAATATGCAAAAGGAATGAGGATGACACCTATGAAGGAATTGATGTGACCTAAGGTCAAAGGTCAGCATACTGTAACTGGATTTTGTTATATTGGTGACTTTAATGTTATTTTTCTCCAAATTTCTACAGTAAAATGCCACCAAAATGATACCAGAGGTAGAGTGAGATGTCAGGAACAATATGCAAAAGGAATGAGGATGACACCTATGAAGGAATTGATGTGACCTAAGGTCAAAGGTCAGCATACTGTAACTGGGTTGTGTTATAGGGGTGACTTTAAAATGATTTTTCTCCAGATTTCTACAGTAAAATGCCACCAAAATGATACCAGAGGTAGAGTGAGATGTCAGGAACAATATGCAAAAGGAATGAGGATGACACCTATGAAGGAATTGATGTGACCTAAGGTCAAAGGTCAGCATACTGTAACTGGATTTTGTTATATTGGTGACTTTAAAGTTATTTTTCTCCAGATTTCTACAGTAAAATGCCACCAAAATGATACCAGAGGTAGAGTGAGACACCAGGAACAATATGCAAAAGGAATGAGGATGACACCTATGAAGGAATTGATGTGACCTAAGGTCAAAGGTCAGCATATTGTAACTGGATTTTGTTATATTGGTGAATTTAAAATGATTTTTCTCCAGATTTCTACAGTAAAATGCCACCAAAATGATACCAGAGGTAGAGTGAGATGTCAGGAACAATATGCAAAAGGAATGAGGATGACACCTATGAAGGAATTGATGTGACCTAAGGTCAAAGGTCAGCATATTGTAACTGGGTTGTGTTATAGGGGTGACTTTAAAATGATTTTTCTCCAGATTTCTACAGTAAAATGCCACCAAAATGATACCAGAGGTAGAGTGAGATGTCAGGAACAATATGCAAAAGAAATGAGGATGACACCTATAAAGGAATTGATGTGACCTAAGGTCAAAGGTCAGCATATTGTAACTGGATTTTGTTATATTGGTGAATTTAAAATGATTTTTCTCCAGATTTCTACAGTAAAATGCCACCAAAATGATACCAGAGGTAGAGTGAGATGTCAGGAACAATATGCAAAAGAAATGAGGATGACACCTATGAAGGAATTGATGTGACCTAAGGTCAAAGGTCAGCATACTGTAACTGGATTTTGTTATAGGGGTGACTTTAATGTCATTTTTCTCCAGATTTCTACAGTAAAATGCCACCAAAATGATACCAGAGGTAGAGTGAGATGTCAGGAACAATATGCAAAAGGAATGAGGATGACACCTATGAAGGAATTGATGTGACCTAAGGTCAAAGGTCAGCATATTGTAACTGGATTTTGTTATATTGGTGAATTTAAAATGATTTTTCTCCAGATTTCTACAGTAAAATGCCACCAAAATGATACCAGAGGTAGAGTGAGACACCAGGAACAATATGCAAAAGGAATGAGGATGACACCTATGAAGGAATTGATGTGACCTAAGGTCAAAGGTCAGCATATTGTAACTGGATTTTGTTATATTGGTGAATTTAAAATGATTTTTCTCCAGATTTCTACAGTAAAATGCCACCAAAATGATACCAGAGGTAGAGTGAGATGTCAGGAACAATATGCAAAAGGAATGAGGATGACACCTATGAAGGAATTGATGTGACCTAAGGTCAAAGGTCAGCATATTGTAACTGGGTTGTGTTATAGGGGTGACTTTAAAATGATTTTTCTCCAGATTTCTACAATAAAATGCCACCAAAATGATACCAGAGGTAGAGTGAGATGTCAGGAACAATATGCAAAAGAAATGAGGATGACACCTATAAAGGAATTGATGTGACCTAAGGTCAAAGGTCAGCATATTGTAACTGGATTTTGTTATATTGGTGAATTTAAAATGATTTTTCTCCAGATTTCTACAGTAAAATGCCACCAAAATGATACCAGAGGTAGAGTGAGACACCAGGAACAATATGCAAAAGGAATGAGGATGACACCTATGAAGGAATTGATGTGGCCTAAGGTCAAAGGTCAGCATACTGTAACTGGATTTTGTTATAGGGGTGACTTTAATGTCATTTTTCTCCAGATTTCTACAGTAAAATGCCACCAAAATGATACCAGAGGTAGAGTGAGACACCAGGAACAATATGCAAAAGGAATGAGGATGACACCTATGAAGGAATTGATGTGGCCTAAGGTCAAAGGTCAGCATACTGTAACTGGATTTTGTTATATTGGTGACTTTAAAGTTATTTTTCTCCAAAATTCTACAGTAAAATGCCACCAAAATGATACCAGAGGTAGAGTGAGACACCAGGAACAATATGCAAAAGGAATGAGGATGACACCTATGAAGGAATTGATGTGACCTAAGGTCAAAGGTCAGCATATTGTAACTGGGTTTTGTTATAGGGGTGACTTTAAAATGATTTTTCTCCAGATTTCTACAGTAAAATGCCACCAAAATGATACCAGAGGTAGAGTGAGACACCAGGAACAATATGCAAAAGAAATGAGGATGACACCTATGACGGAATTGATGTGACCTAAGGTCAAAGGTCAGCATACTGTAACTGGGTTTTGATATAGGGGTGACTTTAATGTTATTTTTCTCCAGATTTCTACAGTAAAATGCCACCAAAATGATACCAGAGGTAGAGTGAGATGTCAGGAACAATATGCAAAAGGAATGAGGATGACACCTATGAAGGAATTGATGTGACCTAAGGTCAAAGGTCAGCATACTGTAACTGGATTGTGTTATATTGGTGAATTTAAAATGATTTTTCTCCAGATTTCTACAGTAAAATGCCACCAAAATGATACCAGAGGTAGAGTGAGACACCAGGAACAATATGCAAAAGGAATGAGGATGACACCTACGAAGGAATTTATGTGACTCAAGGTCAAAGGTCAGCATACTGTAACTGAGTTTTGGTATAAGGGTCATTTTAAATTAATCTTTCTCCACATTTGTACAGTAAAGTAAAATAAATAAATGAATAAAATGTTGATGAAAGGTGATATTTCTCCCAAGTACGGCAGTGAAATATGACTAAAAAGTTGATTCATCTTGGAAAAGATTTTCCTCCACCATTCTCCAGTAAAAGCACATTGGCTTTATGTATCTTTCAGGACCTTCCCCTTGCTCGCGAACCGTGCCTACCGTATTTACTATAGCGCAACGAAAATCAAACAGCAGCTCACTTTACCGCGGTACGGCAGCGGTTGTATTGATAGTGACTACACAGTAGCGGTTGGATATGGGTAGGGACGTGTCCTTAGCGTCCCTACCCAATTCTACGCCCTTGCTTACACTATATGTCTTATCGTCACTGTGCGTCTGTGTGCCCCCCCCCCCCCCCCCCCCCCCCCAGTGTGTGTAATCCAGTCTGTGTAATGCCCCCCCCCCCCCACCTCCAGTCTGTGTAATGCCCCCCCCCCCCACCTGCCCAGTCTGTGTAATGCCCCCCCCACCTCCAGTCTGTGTAATGCCCCCCCCCACCTCCAGTCTGTGTAATGCCCCCCCCCACCTCCAGTCTGTGTCCCCTCCAGTCTGTGTAATGCCCCCCCCCCCACCTCCAGTCTGTGTAATGCCCCCCCCCCACCTCCAGTCTGTGTAATGCCCCCCCCCCACCTCCAGTCTGTGTAATGCCCCCCCCCCACCTCCAGTCTTAATGCCCCCCCACCTCCAGTCTGTGTAATGCCCCCCCACCTCCAGTCTGTGTAATGCCCCCCCCCCCCTCCAGTCTGTGTAATGCCCCCCCCCCCCCACCTCCAGTCTGTGTAATGCCCCCCCCCCCCCCACCTCCAGTCTGCAGCTCTGCGCCTCCAGCAGCCGCCTGTCGGCCTCACGCAGCTCAGCTCGTCTCCTCAAGAGCGTCTCCTCCACACACTGCACCTCCTCACACACCTGCAACACACTCCTGCACACACACACACACACACACACAAGTTTTTTTTTCTGTTGTCACAGAGTCAAAGGTCAGTGTGTGTGTGTGTGTGTGTGTGTGTGTGTGTCACCTGTGTCGTCTCAGTGTGTGTCGCAGCCTCTTGGTTTCCTGTCGTAGTTTCTTCTTCTGTCTCTCTGCTTCTCTGTGTGAACACTGACAGCAGTGACATCATCAGTGACATCATCATCATGTGATTGGCTCTCCCTCAGCAGGTGGATAAACGACCTGAGGATCAAGTCAGTACTCACCTGGTGTGGGCGCTCGGCGACGTGGCCCCCTGCTGGACGGGCACGGAGCGGCCGGGCCGGCGGGACGGGAAGCCCAGAGGAGGAGGAGCCTGCAGCTGGGGGAGGAGGAGGAGGAGCAGGAGGAGCAGGAGGAGGACTGGCTGCATCACTGCCTCCTCCACTGTCCCTCCACTCTGCTGCTGCTGCTGCTGCTGCTGGGACACAGCACACACACCTCAACACACCTCAACACACCTGCGACTGTTTGCAGATGATTCTACTGTCTATGTCATCAAGCAGTGAGGAGGAGTTAAAGGGACAGTTCACAACAACTCTGTGTGGTAACGTTGTGTTATTATCTCATAGCGTGGTGAATGTGCAGGTCACAACTTGTCCACCAGAGCGTTGTGGAGTTGTTGGATTGTGTATTTGATGAGTTTGATGAGGGAAACCAAGAAATCCCATGAGCCTCCGTAGTGTAGCTCTGAGCAGCTCACGGCTCTGCTCCACCGTTCTAAAAACAGCTTGCACCGACAATTAAAGGTAACGAACCTACTGCTATGACTATAGGGGTTATGGTGATGGGACAGTTTGACTAAATGTTGAACTATCCCTTTAAATGTTCTCCTTCAAATTGAAATTACACTTATTGCAGATTGGGGAGCAAAAAACAATTTAAAGGTACAGTCCGTAGGAAGCGGTGCAGTTGTGAACGTGTTCTTGCTGCATTCAGGTGAAATGGGGCAGACGTCACACAGACCGGTGTGTGTGTGTGTGTGTGTGTGTGTGTGTGTGTGTGTACCTGTGTCAGAGTCGGTGTGTGTGTGTGGTATGAGGAGCCTGGCCTGCTGGCGCCCCCTGTCAGGAGAGCTGAGGTACTGCAGCTCCAGACCAGAGTCCTGAGTCGCCACGGAGACCAGACTGGGAGCCTGAGGGACACACACACACGTCAGCTTCTGTAAACAACAACAACAACAACAACAACAACAACAACATGTTCTAATCTGAGCAGCTGACTGACCCCCCTGGTCCTGGTCCTGGTCCTGGTCCTGGTCCTGGTCCTGGTCCTGGGCCGGTCCAGCTGCGGTCTCAGTCTGTGTGTGTGTGTGTGAGAACTGCTGTCCAGCTCCTCCATGGTCTTCTATAGACACACACACACACACACAGACACACAGACACACACACACACAGTCGCTGTTCAAACAGAATTCTATTATTGATCTAACGTATTCAGACTGAATTACACACGTTTAAAGGGACAGTACCATGTTTTTAAAGTGTGGTTGTATGATCTACAAACAGCCCCTAAGACTCTCTGCACTCCTCCCGTTAGCAACGCCAGCCCATAATAGCCCTGCCCAGAGATTTACAACATACATGGTTGTGAATGGACCCAAAGAAACAGCCTATTTTCACGGCCTAAAAGAGGTTTGACCTGAAAATAAATACACAGTTCGTTGATAAAACAAACTATTGTTGTGAGCGACGTAGAGTTTTGTTAATTGACCGTTGATTCGACTCATGATGAGCTGAAAAACCTGTGTGTGTGTGTGTGTGTGTGTGTGTTACCTGTGTGTGTGTGTGTGTGTGTTGTGTTACCTGTGTGTGTGTGTGTGTGTGTGTGTGTGTGTGTTACCTGTGTGTGTGTGTGTGTGTGTGTGTGTGTGTGTGTGTGTGTGTGTTACCTGTGTGTGTGTGTGTGTGTTGTGTTACCTGTGTGTGTGTGTGTGTGTGTTACCTGTGTGTGTGTGTGTGTGTGTGTGTGTGTGTTACCTGTGTGTGTGTGTGTGTGTGTGTGTGTGTGTGTGTGTGTGTGTGTGTGTGTGTGTGTGTGTGTGTGTTACCTGTGCGTGCAGCAGCTGCGCTGTGCGGTTCAGCTCCCTCAGCTGATCGACGGCGGCCGTCAGCTGTTCCGCCGTCAGCTGATCCCAGTCACACATGGACCTGCCGAGCCGCCGTAGCTTCCTGTTGAGGCGCCCGGCGTTCCTCTGGTGGCGGTCGGTCAGCGAACGCACCTGCACCAGGACACGGGAGCAGCTGATGACATCATCACCGCTGACATCATCACCGCTGACATCATCACCGCTGACATCATCACCGCTGACATCATCACCGCTGACATCATCAACAAACATAGAGCTGATCCAAGTTTAAACTCATCTCACACTGGTTTGAGCTTTTCAAAATAAGAGCAGTGAGAAGAAATGCTCTTCAAAGTAAAAGTCCTCATACTGTTGTGTTGTTGTTGTTGTTGTTGTTTTTGTGTGTGTTGTTGTTGTGTAGTCATTGTTGTGTAGTTGTGTTGGACCTGCTGCAGCAGTGTGTCTCTCTCCTGCTCCACGTCCTGCAGCTTCAGTCGACTCTGGTCCAGCTCAGACTCCTGCAGAGACCGGAACCAGAACCAGAACCAGAAGCATCACTGCACCAGAACTACACACCACACAGACCAGATCCAGGACCAGGACCAGGACCCGGGTCTGGACTCTGATACTGACCAGGTTCTGTTGAATGAGTCTGTTTCTGTCTCGTTCTGTCTGTTTCAGCTCCTCCTCCTGCCTCCAGTCTGACTCCTGGTCCTGGTCCTGGACTATCTGGGCCTCCAGCCGGGCTATGTGGTCCTGGTCCTGGACTATCTGGGCCTCCAGCCGGGCTATGTGGTCCTGGTCCTGGACTACCTGGGCCTGCAGCCGGGCTACCTGCTCCTGGCTCTGGTCCAGGTCTCGTTGGGTCTGAAGGAGGCTTCGCTGCAGCTGCTGCACAGTCCTGGACCAGAGGAGAGACTGTATGATGTCATCGAGTCCAGATCAAACAAAACCTGGTCCCGACGAGGGAACAGTACTATTACAATACTATAGCAGTGACATCACAACCAGGGGTCGTCTCTGTGTTTGATCTGAGGTCAGTTTTATGACCTCATCGGTGATCAGTGACATCATCGCTCCAAGCTCCAGTTTCTATGACGTCATCAGAGTCAAAACCTGGTGTCGACGAGGATGGGATTCGAACCCACGCGTGCAGAGCACAATGGATTAGCAGTCCATCGCCTTAACCACTCGGCCACCTCGTCTGTAGGGAGACAGGGCGGCCATGTTGTCCCACAATGCACTGCTCACACACACACACACATGCAGCAGCCTCTCAGTGTGTGTGAGCTTCATTGCTGTGGTTTAATGATTGGCAGCTGAGCAGCCTGACCTTTGACCTCCTACACAGGAAGTGACCAGCAGCTCCTCACAGGGGAATTAGCTCAAATGGTAGAGCGCTCGCTTAGCATGTGAGAGGTAGCGGGATCGATGCCCGCATTCTCCACAGACTTTTAACCCTTTCCTGTCTCTGCTCTGAGCTGAATGACCACGGACTCAGTCTGTCTGGAGGATCTGAAGCTGCTCACCCATTGGTCAACACTGTTAGCTTAGCCCGCTACATCAGAACATGTTAGCTTAGCCCGCTACATCAGAACATGTTAGCTTAGCCTGCTAACACCAAACCTGTTATCTTCAGCTGCTGTTTGTCAGGGCGGTGAGCCGCTCTGCAGAGCTAACTGCAGCTGAAACCTGTTCCTCTGGTGCTTCTGCTGGAGTTAGTGAAGTGAACAACAACTCCTGCTGACTGACACGTAGAGACAGAGCAGCTGGTCAACAGAGCTGTAGAAGGTACAGGTTAAAGGTCACTGACAGCTCAGTCACTGGGACATGACGATCCGACTGAGGAAGGTTCAGCCTCCTCTTCCTCGTCGCTGACACATCTGACCAGTCAGTCAGTCACAGTCAGACACAGACTCACATTTCACATGAAGCCACGTGAGCAGAGCAGCAGTTAGTGAACACAGAGCAGCTGCTCCAGAGCAACGCGCTGCGTTCATGGTCATTCAGCTCAGAGCAGAGACAGGAAAGGGTTAAAAGTGTGTGGAGAATGCGGGCATCGATCCCGCTACCTCTCACATGCTAAGCGAGCGCTCTACCATTTGAGCTAATTCCCCTGTGAGGAGCTGCCGGTCACTGAGACGCTGCAGCTGCTGCATGTGTGTGTGTGTGTGTGAGCAGTGCATTGTGGGACAACATGGCCCCTCCTCCCTACAGACGAGGTGGCCGAGTGGTTAAGGCGATGGACTGCTAATCCATTGTGCTCTGCACGCGTGGGTTCGAATCCCATCCTCGTCGACACCAGGTTTTGACTCTGATGACGTCATAGAAACTGGAGCTTTGAGCGATGATGTCACTGATCACCGATGAGGTCATAAAACTGACCTCAGATCAAACACAGAGACGACCCCTGGTTGTGATGTCACTCTGACTCTGACCTCACTGCTATAGTATTGTAATACTATTGTAATAGTACTGTGATAGTATTTTTATTGTACTGAGGCAGTATTTTAATAGTATAACAATAGTACTGTAAAAGTATCATAGTAGTGCTGTAATAGTACTGTGATGGTACCTGGACTGAGCCTCCTGAGGATCCAACATGGCGGCTGTGAACCGGTCCAACTGGGCCTCAAGTCTGTGGACCAGGAGCTGCAGGGACGAGTTCTCCTCCTGCACGCACACACACACACACACACACACACACACACACACACACACACACACACACACACACACACACACACACACACACACACATGAACACACACACACATGAACACACAGTGAAGGGACAGTCAGCTAACAGGTGCAACCAGGTTCAGCCTCAGTGTGTTACCTGTCGTCTCAGCAGCTCCTCCCTCAGCTGCTGTAGCTCCGCCTCCTTCTCCTCCCTCAGCTGCTGTAGCTCCGCCTCCTTCTCCTCCCTCAGCTGCTGTAGCTCCGCCTCCTGCTGCTGTAGCTCCGCCTCCTGCTGCTGTAGCTCCGCCTCCTTCTCCTCCCTCAGCTGCTGTAGCTCCACCTCCTGCTGCTGTAGCTCCTCCCTCAGCTGCTGTAGCTCCGCCTCCTTCTCCTCCCTCAGCTGCTGTAGCTCCGCCTCCTTCTCCTCCCTCAGCTGCTGTAGCTCCGCCTCCTTCTCCTTCCTCAGCTGCTGTAGCTCCGCCTCCTGCTCCGCCTGTCTGTCTCTCAGAGCCGCCGCCTCCTGACGCAGCGCACACAGCTCCCCCTGCTGGACGCACACAGACACACACCTGGTCACACACTCACCTGTCTCACCCGTCCCCCCCCCCGGTGAGACGGGGGGACAGACTCACCTGCGCGTGCGTCCTGGCGGCGTCCTCCAGCTGCCTGCAGCGGCTCTGAGCGTCCTGCAGGTGGAGCTGCAGACTCTGGTTCTCAGCCTCCAGACTGTGGAGCTGCTGCTGCGTCCGACGGGCCTGGAGCACAACCACACACACACACACCGTCACACACACACACACACCGTCACACACACACACACACACACACACACACTGTACTGATGTGTGTGTGTGTTGTGTATAGTATTGTGTACCTGTGCTCTGAGTCCTCTCAGATACTCCTGAAGTCCAGAGATGATTCCCTCCAAATCCCTCTGGAGAACTTCATTGGCCAAAATCTGACCTGAGGAGGAAGAGGAGGAAAAAAGAGGAGGAAGAGGAAGAGGAGGAGAAGGAGGAAGAAGAAGAGTTTTAATTTGCGTAAAAGAAGAAATAACATCTTGAATCAGTGAAAACTCAGGTGATGAGTGTGGCTCCACCTCCCACACTGACAGCCAATCACAGCTCTCCTCCTCCTCCTCCTCCTCTGTGATTGGTCGTCCGTCTCCTCACCGTCGGTCAGCTGTTGCTCCAGCTCTTTGATCTCCTGCGTCTCCGTGGCGATGCGTGACAGCATGTCGTCGAGGCGACCCTCCAGCTCGCTCTGGCTCCGACTCATCCTGTCCAACAGAGAGGTCACATGGGCCTGGGAGGGAGACGGCAGCCAATCAGAGAGCAGAGTCACAACCCCACACAGGTCTGACATGTACAGAGGATAGAGTATGAAAGGAAAGGGTTAAAAGTCTGTGGAGAATGCGGGCATCGATCCCGCTACCTCTCGCATGCTAAGCGAGCGCTCTACCATTTGAGCTAATTCCCCTGTGATGGTGTGACCTCACAGCCCCCCCCCCACAATCAGAGCGTCTGCTGCAGAGCGACAGGGCATGGTCTGTCCAATGGGAGTGAGTTAAGACTGTGACAGCAGCAGGAGGGGGGAGGGGCCAGAGCTTCTTAAAGAGACGGCGACCTGTTGCTGCTTGTTTGTGAAGCTAACAAGTTCTGATGTAGCAGGTGAAGCTAACAGGTTTCTGTGTTAGCAGGCTAAGCTAACAGTGCTGACCAATGGGTGAGCAGCTTCAGATCCTCCAGACAGACTGAGTCCATGGTCATTCAGCTCAGAGCAGAGACAGGAAAGGGTTAAAAGTCTGGAGAATGCGGGCATCGATCCCGCTACCTCTCACATGCTAAGCGAGCGCTCTACCATTTGAGCTAATTCCCCTTTGAGCAGGGCTGGACTGAGACCAAAAAATGGCCCTGGCATTTTGGTCCCTGGCGGCCCACCATGGTTATTTACATGATATATGGATGGCGTGTGCTGGATGTGCACATTGTGAAGTTTCAAAAATGAAAATAAAGTGCAGTAGCCTACATGGAAGACAGTAACCATGTTTAAAAAAATGATGTTAGTGTCACTAGTGTTTCTTCTCTGTTTACCAATGATTAATCATCCATTACAGCAAAGAAATGTTTCACTAATATTATGTGATAATAATAGGCCTAATTGTAACCTGCAACACCTGCAAACTATAACTTTATGGCAAGCTAAAATAAATAACACTGTAAATTGGACACCAAATCTACTCAAAGCATTATTTGACAACAAAGGCAGTATACATGTACATAAACACACACACGCACACGCACACGCACACACACACACACACACACACACACGTATGTTTTAAGACTGACTAAATAAAATTAATATATTATATATTATTATATTATGTATATAATTTCCTAGGTTGACCATTTGCATATAAGCCTACAAATTCCCCAGATACTGTTTAGTGTACACATCCAATAACATTTCATTGTTGATGCCACGTTGATTCTCCTAACATTTCAGTGGCCTCTCTGACCTCAATCTGTCCCTGCTGCTGCTGGGTCTAGGTCTGTCGTCATCATCATCATCATCATCATTTGTTTTAAATCCTTCTCCTCCTCCTGTTTCTCAAAAAAAAAAAACCACATTTGTTTTAAAATGCCGGGTCCGGGTAAACTTGTTTTAAAACAAATAACCTGCTGTTTTCAAATAGCAAAATTGTAATTTTGTTTTAAAATGTCCTCTTTAAATATTTTTTTGTTTTTTTAAATAACTTCTCTGTTTTCAAATAGTTTTTGTTTTTTTTCCAAAATGAATAAATCCACCTCCGGTCAGGACAACTGATCAAAAGGGAACAAAACAAATAACCTGTTGTTTTAAAATGAACATATAAATGTTTCAAGAAAATCAACCAATGGGCCACGTTTTGTTTCTCAAACACTTGTTTTAAAATAAATGAAAAACTATATCCTTTTTTTTTTCTTTTTCTTTTTTTAAATTATGACAGTACTGGGCCGGCCCAAATATGTGCATAGGTCAGTCCACCCCTGCCTGTGACGGTGTGACCTCACAGCCCCCCCCTGCTACCAGCTTCCTTCACCGTGTCTGTGTCGCTGCTGATTCATGAGTTTCATTCATTTTACTGTGTTTTCACTCTTTTGATGTTAAATGTTGAATCTTTTATCTGGAGTTTCCTGTACGTTTTATATGAATGAGTTACTGCTGTAAGGTGGCTTTAAAATAAATTAACATGTGGTTTTAATGTAGAAGTTGTTGTAGTAAAACCTTCATTGTCATGACAAAACAATGAAAACGTACCTGGCTGTACGTTACTACTAGGTATGTCGTTTTCAAATAAATAACCATTTGTTTTAAATAAATAAATCTGTTTCTCAAAATAAAAAAATAATTTTTTTTTAAAAATGAATAAATACTGTGAACTTGTTTTAAAACAAATAACCTGCTGTTTTAAAATGAATAAATAAACTTGTTTTATATAAATAACCTGTTGTTTTAAAATGAATAAATAAACTTGTTTAATATAAATAACCTGCTGTTTTCAAACAGACAAATTGACTTGTTTTAAAATGAATAAATACAGTTAACTTTAAAAAACAAAACAAATAACCTGTTGTTTTAAAATGAACAAATAAACCTGTTTTGTTTAAATTGATGAACTTGTTTTAAAATAAATGAATAAATAAAGTGTGAAGTGACTTCAAACACTGAAACTTTATGAAGTGTTGTCCAGACACAGTCTAACCCCCCAGAGACCACCGGGGCTGCTGGGTAACATCCTGCACCTCCTCCCTCCTCCTCCCTCCTCCTCTCCTCTCTTCCCTCCGTTGACAGTAAAGAACATCGTCTCTCCTCCTCCTCCTCTCTGCTCTAACAATCACTCACTTCTTCACTTCTTCATCCCTCCGTCCTCGACTCGTCTCCTCTCTCTGTTCTCCTCTCGTCTCTCAGTGAAAACTTCTCTTCCTCCGTCTCTCTTTGAATCAACACAGGAAATCTTTCTCTCAGCCAATCAGAGCGTCCGCTGCAGAGCGACAGGGCATGGTCTGTCCAATGGGAGTGAGTTAAGACTGTGACAGCAGCAGGAGGGGGGAGGGGGGGGGGCCAGAGCTTCTTAAAGAGACGGCGACCTGTTGCTGCTTGTTTGTGCAGATTCACCACAGACTCACGTTACTGTGGGTGTGAGCGTGTGAGCGTGAGGAGGGGAAGGGAGTGACCCACGCAGGGGAATTAGCTCAAATGGTAGAGCGCTCGCTTAGCATGCGAGAGGTAGCGGGATCGATGCCCGCATTCTCCACAGACTTTTAACCCTTTCCTGTCTCTGCTCTGAGCTGAATGACCACGGACTCAGTCTGGTCAGACGACAGAGAACCTGAAATAAACTGTTGAATAACTCAGAGCTAGCTTAGCCAACAGGATTGGTGTTAGCAGGTGAAGCTAACATGTTTTGTGTTAGCGGGTGAAGCTAACAGGTTTTGTGTTAGCAGGTGAAGCTATCATGTTTTGTGTTAGCAGGTGAAGCTAACATGTTTTGTGTTAGCAGGTGAAGCTAACATGTTTTGTGTTAGCGGGTGAAGCTAACATGTTTTGTGTTAGCAGGTGAAGCTAACATGTTTTGTGTTAGCAGGTGAAGCTAACATGTTTTGTGTTAGCAGGTGAAGCTATCATGTTTTGTGTTAGCAGGTGAAGCTAACATGTTTTGTGTTAGCAGGTGAAGCTATCATGTTTTGTGTTAGCGGGTGAAGCTAACATGTTTTGTGTTAGCAGGTGAAGCTAACAGGTTTTGTGTTAGCAGGTGAAGCTAACATGTTTTGTGTTAGCGGGTGAAGCTAACAAGTTCTGATGTAGCAGGTGAAGCTAACATGTTTTGTGTTAGCAGGTGAAGCTAACATGTTTTGTGTTAGCAGGTGAAGCTAACAGGTTTTGTGTTAGCAGGTGAAGCTAACATGTTTTGTGTTAGCAGGTGAAGCTAACATGTTTTGTGTTAGCGGGTGAAGCTAACAAGTTCTGATGTAGCAGGTGAAGCTAACATGTTTTGTGTTAGCAGGTGAAGCTAACAAGTTCTGATGTAGCAGGTGAAGCTAACAGGTTTCTGTGTTAGCAGGCTAAGCTAACAGTGTTGACCAATAGGTGAGCAGCTTTAGATCCTCCAGACAGACTGAGTCCATGGTCCAGAGCTTCAGATTCACCACAGACTCACGTTACTGTGGGTGTGAGCGTGTGAGCGTGAGGAGGGGAAGGGAGTGACCCACGCAGGGGAATTAGCTCAAATGGTAGAGCGCTCGCTTAGCATGCGAGAGGTAGCGGGATCGATGCCCGCATTCTCCACAGACTTTTAACCCTTTCCTGTCTCTGCTCTGAGCTGAATGACCATGGACTCAGTCTGGTCAGACGACAGAGAACCTGAAATAAACTGTTGAATAACTCAGAGCTAGCTTAGCCAACAGGTGTTAGCAGGTGAAGCTATAATGTTTCTGTGTTAGCAGGCTAAGCTAACAGTGTTGACCAATGGGTGAGCAGCTTCAGATCCTCCAGACAGACTGAGTCTATGGTCATTCAGCTCAGAGCAGAGACAGGAAAGGGTTAAAAGCCTGCGGGCTCAGCCGTCAATCATTAAACCACAACAATGAAGCTCACACACACTGAGACGCTGCAGCTGCTGCATGTGTGTGTGTGTGTGTGAGCAGTGCATTGTGGGACCACGTGGCCCCTCCTCCCTACAGACGAGGTGGCCGAGTGGTTAAGGCGATGGACTGCTAATCCATTGTGCTCTGCACGCGTGGGTTCGAATCCCATCCTCGTCGACACCAGGTTTTGTTTCAACTGAACAACAGGTTCAGACGGAACATTAAACACTCACTCTGACTTTAACCTTACTGCAATAATACTGTAGTAGTACTGCAATAATACTGTAGTAGTACTGTAATAATACTGTAGTAGTACTGCAATAATACTGTAATAGTACTGTAATAGTACTGCAATAATACTGTAATAGTACTGCAATAATACTGTAATAGTACTGCAATAATACTGTAATAGTACTGCAATAATACTGTAATAGTACTGTAATAGTACTGTAATAGTACTGTAATAGTACTGCAATAATACTGTAATAGTACTGTAATAGTACTGTAATAATACTGTAATAGTACTGCAATAATACTGTAATAGTACTGCAATAATACTGTAATAGTACTGTAATAATACTGTAATAGTACTGCAATAATACTGTAATAGTACTGTAATAGTACTGTAATAGTACTGTAATAATACTGTAATAGTACTGCAATAATACTGTAATAGTACTGCAATAATACTGTAATAGTACTGTAATAATATTGTAATAGTACTACAACAGTAATGTAATAGTATTATAGTAATAGTACTGTGATAGTATTGTAATAGTACTGTAATACTATTGTAATAGTACTGCTTGTTTTGACTATAGCGGTAGTTTTCTTTTTAAATATTTGGACACACACACACACACACACACACACACACACACACACACACACACACACATTTGTATAGACCTATGCTGCTGTTCAAAATACAGTCATTAATTTCCTAAATCTACGAGCAGCGTTTTAACGGCAATGAGCCAAAGTAAAGAATCGGGACATACGATGTTTTTTGGGGCGACATACGTCCACTTTGGGACGGTTTCCAGTGAACGTCGCCTCACTCACATGTTGTGGGTCTGACGTGTCGAGCGCCTCCAGCCGTCTCTCTCTCTCCCTCCGTCTCTCTGTCTCACCAGCGTCGTCTCTCAGCTGCTCCAGGGCCGACAGCTTCCTGAGGAGGAGGCTCAGCGCCCCCTGCTGGACACACACACACACACACACACACACACACACACACACACACACACACACACATTTAGTATCAGACCTATGCTGCTTTCCCACTAGAAAGATAACTCCGCCCCCAGCGCCGACCTCAGAGGTTAGGTCAGAGCTGTGTGTGTGTTACCTGTCGGTGTGCTTCCTGCTGCCTGGTGTGACGAGCCACCTGCAGGACTCCAGCATCACCTGTGCACAAGGAGGAGGAGGTTTGTGTTCAGTCTGCCCTGTTTCCATGTTTGATGCTCAAACACCACCATGAGCCAGTCAGGTGAGGCTCATCAGGCAGGTGAACGCTGAAGGCGACTGAACGCTGAAGGTGTCTGAACGCTGAAGGTGAACGCTGAGGTGCAAATCAGAAAACACAACAGCAAAAGAGAAAACACGATGACAGTGTTTTCTGATTTGTTGTTGTGATTTGCACCTCAGGGCCACCGTAGAACGCTGATTTGCGAGGGAGCAGGATAGAACGGATATGGGACGAGGTGGCCGAGTGGTTAAGGCGATGGACTGCTAATCCATTGTGCTCTGCACGCGTGGGTTCGAATCCCATCCTCGTCGGGTTCACTTTAGCATCTTCATGCTGTCACACCTGGAGGAGACGAAGCTGCTTCATCTGAGACTGTAGGAGGTCAGTGACGTTCTCTGATGGATCACACCATGTCTCGGTTCAACACACCGATCGTGTCAGTGTGTTCTTCCACCTGCCTCTGATCTGAGGTCAGTTCAACTCTGTTCACAACATTTCAACTTGGTTTGGAGACGCCAACTTCATTCACTTCAGTTTAAAATCAGTTTGACCTTAATTTGACCTTGGTTTAAGATGAACTACTCTTCAGACCGTCGCTGCAGCTTGAACATTATGGTCTGTCAGCCCTCCTGCTGGCGGCCATGTTGAACCAGTGTCTGGACAACAACTCGTCTCCATCATCAGACTGGACTGAGAACGTTTTGTTTTGATGTTGTTCGAAGCTAAACCTCCTACTTTTCCCCTGACATGTAAACACACCATCTCTAGACAGAATCAGGTTCTCTTTGTTCACCTGCACTCTGCTCCTGCACAGAGGAGGAGCAGGAGCAGGAGGAGGAGGAGGAGCTGTGCCGAGTGGAGGTGATGGTGTTCCTGATGTGTCCAGCCTTTCCGATGTACGGACTGTCGGCCACCGAGTCGACTTCCTGATGACAGAGTGTAGACACTTTAATGTTTGATTCATTTATAAAGTTAATGCTTAATGAATGTGTGTGTGTGTGTGTGTGTGTGTGTGTGTGTGTGTGTTCCAGTCACCTGTGCGGTGCAGGGCGGCAGGGGGCGGAGCTTGGTGTCTGTCTTGTAGAAGGCGAGCTCCTGCTCCAGCTCATAGAGTCTGTGAAAGGCTCGGCTCAACTCAGCGCTCGTCTTCTCCAGCTGAGGACACACACAGGAAAGGCTTTTACTGTGAAAGGGTGGCTACAGGAAGTCATTAGAGGAATCTATACAATCTATACAAGTACATATAAGAGCTGTCAATCAATTAGACCAGACACCACAGGCAAAAACTACCATCTTTTTAAAGACTGTTTTTTTTTCAGACTCAGAGCTAGAAATCTGCACTTCAGCAAAAATCAGGAAAGACAAACCTTCCACTTTGGCAGAGTATTTCCACTATTAGTTTTTAGTTTTGTGCTGTATGTGTGTGCATGTGGCCCGGGCATGGGGGTATTGATGAGCAGTGAACCTATATTTCCCTCAGTATAAAAAGCTGAACATTAGGCTACATACAGGGCTCTACACCAAGATTTTTTAGGAGCACAATGAAAAATGTTTAAACAGCTACTTAAGCCTTAAATACGGCTGAGGGTCCAACATGACCTATTTTTACACCTGAGAAAAGTAAAAACACCAAACATTTTTCTCAACAACCTGCAGCTCACAAGCAGCTCCATGTTGCCCCTGTGTGATGTTCAGGGACAAGTCAGACAGGGAGCTTTGAGGCTGAAGTTTATATGAATGTTGCACTGTGAGACTGTGACCACATCAGCTGTTCTCACTGCGACGAGTGTTTTTTTTTTGTTGTTTTTTTGATAGCTCCGCGGTAGCCACGGAGGCCACGTCTTTCCACCTATTGGCTTCCTTCACCTTTCAAACGGAGCAGATCTCCGTGTGAAACAGTAGGAGAGACACAGCCTGAGACCGTGTACCGGAGGGAGAAGAAGTTGAACGTGCATGACAAAACAAGCGCGGAACGAATGCGGGTCGCTGCTGGTCCGCCTTGGCGTGCAGGACGCGTCTACCTTGAAAGTAATGTGCGGAAAAGACGTTACATCTGAACGGCCCAGATGGTACAAGCTTTAATCAATGGTCGGCCAAAATCACCAAACAGGTTGCTCACGGAACGGGTCGGTAGTTAAACAGGCGACCGTCGCGGTGAAAACAGCTGACATGTCACATGCGGACACAGTTTCTGTGGAGTCGCACTGATGCGACTGAATGCATTTTTTTATTCGCACCGGACAATATCAACTCGCAAATGCGAGCAAAACAGTCGCACTGTCGAGCCCTGGAATCTATACAATCTATACAAGTACATATAAGAGCTGTCAATCAATTACACCAGACACCACAGGCAAAAACTACCATCTTCTCAACTCAACTCGTCAAAAAGAGTTTTTCAGACTCAGAGCTAGAAATCTGCACTTCAGCAGCTCCTACAGACACCAAACCTTCCACTTTGGCCCCGTTTCCATCAAACCCACATAGTTTGAAACGTTCAAAACACACAGCCAGTGTCACTACTAAGCACAGAGATGCAAAAGTACCCAGAAGTAAAAGTACCTGTGTAAAAAATGACTTAAGTAAAAGTGAATCCAAATCCAAATATCTACTCAAGTGAAAGTGAAAAGTACAGGCTCTGAAAATTACTCAAAAGTATTATTAAAAGTAAAAAGTATTTCTATTGCATCATTCCCTGCAAAGCAAATAACCACATGATCACTCATCTGGAATCCATTCCATCAATGTTATTGTGAACAATTTGACGTTGTTCACTTCACCAGGCTTTTGATCCCTGTCTATATCCTGCAGGTTTTTCCAGAGGGGATTGTTGATCTATCATCCACAGCCTCATTTATACAACATTTATTACTACAAACATGGAGACTTTAGATGTTTCAGGGCTGGTGACAGTATTTCCTCATGTACAGAGTGATAAACAGAGACAAACACAATCCTCCTCTGGAAAAACTACAGACGACGATGAGTCAATGAGATGAAACTAAGCAGCTTCATCCATTGGTCAGGTTTCTGTTCTAAGAATGTCTGCAAATTAGTGCTTTTTTCACTAGATATTTCCTCATTTACATATTGAAGGAGACGGAGGAGGAGGAGCCAGGGGTTTAGGTGTGTGTGTGTGTGTGTGTGTGTGTGGTCCGCTTATTTCAGTGTTTCCACTACCATGGAACCGTACTGGTCCCACGGTAATATATGACCCGATCCAACAAAATGAGTCACACATGTTTCAGGGCTGGTGACAGTATTTCCTCATGTACAGAGTGATAAACAGAGACAAACACAATCCTCCTCTGGAAAAACTGAAGATGACGATGAGTCAACGAGATAAAACTAAGCAGCTTTATCCATTGGTCAGGTTTCTGTTCTAAGAATGTATGCAAATTAGTGCTTTTGTCACTAGATATTTCCTCATTTACATATTTAAGGAGACGGAGGAGGAGGAGCCAGGGGTTTAGGTGTGTGTGTGTGTGTGTGTGCGTCCTACCAGGTGAGTCTTGGTGTGTAGCTCTTGTTGCAGCAGTGTGTGTGTGTGAGCCGTCTCCTCCTGCTGGTGGAGTCGTGTCGCTGCAGCCTGCTGGGTGACGGGCAGCTCGTCCAGCCTGTCCAGCGTCCTGAGGTGGAAGAGCGGGAAGAGGCGGGAGCGTGGCAGCGAGGAGGCGGGGTTTCCTGACACCGACAGCTCTGATAGGCTGCTCAGAGAGCGCAGCCAGGACACCTCGTACAGCTGCACGTAGATAGACAGACGGCATGAATGTGACTAAAACTAATAAAAACTAAAATGATGGTTTGGCACAAAGACCAAAAACAACTGGGGTGAACTATCCCTTTAATTTCACACACAGACACACACTCCCTGACTCACAGAGGTGATGAGGTTGTGCTGCAGGTGCAGTGTGTGCAGCGCCTGCAGCTTCCTGCCGAGCCACCGGGGGGCGTGCTGGTTCAGCTGCTGCAGCCTGGACACAGGGAGGGGTTGCCATGGTTACAGCTGCTTGATTGGACGACTGTCGGCCGGCTAGCGTGTGTGTGTGTGTGTGTCTCACTGGATGTGGTTGTGAGGCAGCTGCAGCTCCCTCAGGTGAGTCAGAGCGTCGAGTCTCTCCATCCTCTGGAACACCTACACACACACACACACACACACGCACACACACACACACACGTTAAACCTGGTGATGAGACGCCGTCGTGTCCTGTGAACTCAAACGCATCACACGAGTGAAGAGACGACGGAAACAAAGAGGAACAAACTTTTTACACATTTCTTTTCCTGGTTTAAATAAAGTTGACTTTATTAAAGGTACAGTCCGTAGGAAGCAGACAACAGACGCTGCAGTAACAGGATAAACAACCTCTATGTAAACAAGTGGTTCCACCAGCACCAGGATACACAACATGTTGTCATGGTGATGTGGTATTGTTTTACCGTCTGATGACATCCGGTTGGTTTACCGACGGCCGTCTGTCTGACTGCACCTGAACGCAACACCAGTGGCTCCGTGGAAGCACAGAGATAGAGGAGCGACACGCACGCACGCACGCACGCACGCACACACACACCTGAATGTGTTGGTCTGCAGGAGGACAAGGAGCCAGAGGACGACAAGAAGACAACAACTCCTCTGTGATGCACCTGATAGCTGAGAGGAGGAGGAGAGAGGAGGAGAAGTAGAGAGGAGGAGGAGAGGAGGAGGAGACAGGAGGATGAGGAGGAGACAGGAGGAGGAGGAGAAGTAGGGAGGAGGAGAGGAGAGGAGGAGAGGAGGAGAAGAGAGGAGGAGGAGAAGTAGGGAGGAGGAGAGAGGAGGAGGAGAGGAGGATGAGGAGGAGACAGGAGGAGGAGAAGTAGGGAGGAGGAGACAGGAGGAGGAGAGGAGAGGAGGAGACAGGACGAGAGGAAGAGGAGGAGAGAGGAGGAGACAGGAGGAGGAGAAGTAGGGAGGAGGAGACAGGAGGAGAGAGGAGGAGGAGAGGAGGATGAGGAGGAGACAGGAGGAGGAGAAGTAGGGAGGAGGAGAGGAGAGGAGGAGGAGAAGTAGAGAGGAGGAGGAGGGGGAGACGAGGAGGAGGACACGAGGAGAGGAAGATGAGGAGACGGGTGGAGGAGGAGGAGAGAGGAAGAGAAGAGAGGAGCAGGTTGATGAAGAAAGAGATGGAGAGGAGAGAGGAAGGAGATTAACAACAGATCATCACGTGACTAATCTGCTTTTAAGTCTTTTTCCCCCCCTCTGCTCCTCCCCCCCCCCCCCCCCCCTCCTCCCTCTGCTCCTCCATGTCCAGGCTGGAGGAGCTGTAGCAGGAGGAGACGCAGTTTGTGACTCAAACTTTGAATAAACTAGTGAACAACAGTAAAAGAGCAGAAAACTCACCTGATCATCAATGACCACCTGCCTCATCGATGCAGTCGATGACGTCACGTTGGTCCAGCTCACTGCGCTCATTAAACCAGTCTCAACCAGTTTTAACCAGTTGCATCCCAGATACGTAGCGTAGCCCACCTGTAGCGCCGTCAGTCCTCCGTCCCCATGGAAACCCGGTCGGTAAGTTCACCGGTTCAGTCCCGTTAACCGTGTCGAGGTCGACCACCAGACTCGGCTCGACGTGACGTGACGTGACGTGTTCCCCGCGACGTGACGTGTTCCCGCGGCGGGAACGCGGCGGCACAGAAACAGTCAGCACGAGTTTTCTGGAGGAGCTGCAGGTGGGTGGTGCGTTCAGGGCCCGACAATAAAGTTGTACTTTACAAACCTGGTGGTCACACGCTCCTCCCCCACGAGAGACTGACTGTACGGGGTCACACTGGTCTCATTAAAGCAGAAGTAAGTGATATATTTGTGTTAATATAAGTCTTAAATAGTTATATCTTCCGACAGCAATCACTTACATAGAGTGTTTGGACCAAAACACGGGTCTGTCAGTCACTCTGCTCTGCTCTGAGCCGAGGAGAAAACATTTATCGTATCCTACAGTTTTTATCCAATGAGGAGAGAGAACGGCATGCAGGGCTGTGTGTGCAGCCAAGGAACGCCGTGAATGTGGCGACGTAGGGACGAGGACTGTTATGGTGCGTTCAAGGAAACTCGTATTTTTCCGACCGTGAAGTGGTACCAGTTCGATCTGGTACGAGTTCACCGGTCGGAAGTTACGAGTGGCTGTTATAGTGACTTTCACCGGTAAAACAGGTCGGAAAAACACGAGTGGGTTACCTGGAACGCTACAAAGTCGTAAGTTGTGACTTGAAGCTGTAATTTACGATTTCAAAAGCCTGCCTGGAACGCAGCATTAGCGAAAACGACCGGACCACTTACTTCTTCTTTAATACCCGTAAATGCACAGAGGGTAATACTCCTTGATTTTACACACGTGTTCTGCTATCCCCAAATACATATATAATTTGTATTTTGTATTTTACAAATAGATGTGTATTTGTAAATAAATAGATAGCCTTGTGTACTTGTAAATATATAATTTTCCAAAGAAGGCATTTGTAAAACTGAAAATTCTGTTTGTGAAGTGTCATTCAGCGTTTGGGGATCACCAATCACACACATCGCTTTCCTCAATGATGTAATTTTGAGACGTTGTCAAAATCCACACAGGTCCACAAACAAATCTTATTTATTTTTTATTTAACCTTTATTTAACCAGGCAAAAAAAATAATTATGAACAGGTTCTTATTTGCAATGATGGCCTGACAAAAAGCACAAGCTTCTTGACGGGAGAGGGGGAGAGGGCTGTGAAAAAAAATGTACAAGTTAAAAAACAGTGGCATAAAACAGCTAGACAGACATGTAGCAGAACGACCATAAAGACAATACACAAGCAGAGGCATAAAATACAATTAAACAGACATGTAAAATAGCTTGTGATTCCTCAGTCCTCATCCCGGTGGTGAAAACGATCGGCTTAATTTACCCACAGGTGTTTAGAGGTTTACCACTGGCTGGTTCAATTACTTTTAAAGGAGTCATCACCAGGAAATCGCAATTTCTCTTGTTAAAACATGCATATTGGTGTTTGACCTCAGTTGAAACTTGCCTGAAAAGCTGGAGTTTGAAAGCGGCGCCGTTTTTTCACTTCGGCTCTTTTTCCGAACAGGAATAGCACACAATGGTGTGCCTTCCTAAAGCAGGAGATTTTGATTCTGCTCCTACGGTGACCTCACCGTGGAGGCTACATAAATGCCTGAATTCCGTAAGGTTCGTCATTTAGTGTGTGCGCCATGACAGGGGGCTGTTTATGTTTTGGAGTCTGCATGCAGGCATGCCCCCCCCCCGGCTCTGTCCTTCCTGCGGCGAATCAACGCGCGCCTCATTACATATTATACAATGCACATCCGGACCAGTCAAAACCTCGCGCGTAATCTCGCGTGATAAAGTCGCGGTAGGAAAAAGGGTCAGAACAAGCTCAATGTTTGATTAAAAAAAATTATTTTTTCTAATAAGTTTTACGAATTTCTCCAAAGCGATCCAAGGGGGGCTGGATACGTACAAAACCAGGTTATGACTCCTTTAAGAGATAGATATTAGTCTCATATTGGTGCAGTGGAGGCTGGTCCATAGAGGCTTTCCTCCAGTGTTGCCAGATCTCGCCAGAGAAACAAGTAACTGGAACTATGAAAACAAGCCCAAAACAAGGGAACCCCCTCCCGACGCCAAAAAAAAAGAAAAAATGGATGTGCAACCTAAATCCACAAATGTTGTTTTTTTGCCTTCCTACTGTTCGCCTGATAAATTCTCATGAAAACTATTATTTTTCAGCACTTTATGGAGAACATCTATACCTAACATGTATATAGAAAAATTCTCTAGTTCATAAGCTTCCATGTGAGTCCAAGCTAGCCTTTCTACTAGCTACTGGAAAGCTACAGGCTGTCTCCAAACAATGCAACACCTATAGTGAAAACCTCCATGTTAACTGGCCCCATTAGAATACATGGTATTTCTGGATCTCCCCAAAATGAACAGATAGAGAGAGAAGACCGTTGGCCACAGCAAGGGGGGGTTTTGAGATAGAAAGGCTAGCTTGGACTCAAATTGAAGCTTATGAATTAAAGAAATGTTCTATATATGTGTTAGGTATGAATGTTGTGAAAAATGTGAAAAATAATAATTTTCATGAGAATTTGTCAGGCGAACAGTACTTTTTTTGGTCTTTTTTGGGATGTTGAGGGTGATATCTTGAAATCAAGTTGCAACAAACCCCAGAATCTTTTTTTCTTGCCTTCCCCTATGTGTCAAGATACTCTCTGTCAAATTTTATAGTTGTATGACTACTTACTATTACTATGCCATTGTAATACCTAAATATTTGCATTTACATACTTTCACCAGCAAAATGACCCAATAGAAGGTCTTTGGACCCCGTAGCTTTCCTGCAGCTAGTTGACTGGGTTGTCCACCAGGTTTTAATCCTTGAAGGTCCTAGATATCATTTCTGGTGTCAAACCTTTTACAACGCTCCGTGTCGGTTTTTCAAAAAAAATGGGACTTTGCCCCCTGGGTAATGCACTCAACCACCATGGCTTTCATGTCTTGCGTGGTGTGCGTGCATTATTTTTAATAGCCTACATTCTGCAGAGAAGGGAGACTCATGCTGGACACGGTTTGGAATGAAAGAGAGAAAACATGACAGAGTAACACGGTGAATATCAATAGCATATAGATTTTTTTTTGAAGACGTTAGTTTAGGCAGCAGTCCTTTGTTGTTAAGGTGGCTGCCTTAACAAGGAAGTCCTGCGGGAAACCCTGCACTTCCTGTTCTGTCAGACTTGGGGCTATTTCCTGTGTTTGTGCGATAACCGTCAGTGTTATTGCTTTCACTCTCAGACGGACTGATGTACAGAAGATGAGTAATTGTGCAGAGGAGGAGGGGAAAACTCCAGGATCTGAAGATGGTAATCCATCTGAAAATGATCCGTCCTCCAGTTATGAGCCTCCGGTGGCAAGGTAAGACACCTGCAACATCCAGCATCTTGTTTCTGTGCTGATGGTCAACAGTCCAGAGAAGACTGTAAATGTGAACGAGAGAGAGATGCATGCTGCAGCTTAAAGGAACAACGAGGAGTTTCTCCGTCGGCAGAACGAAAAATTATGCGACAATAATAAAAAAGTCTCATATTAATGTGGATGAATCTACATTACCAACACTTTTTCGATAAATATATAATTTTGTCTCTATCGTTAATTTGTTATTATTATTTGTTATTATTAATTTTTGGCTTTTCATGCCTTTATTCAATAGAACAGTT
Organism: Decapterus maruadsi; assembly: GCA_030347415.2. Lineage (NCBI taxonomy): Eukaryota > Metazoa > Chordata > Actinopteri > Carangiformes > Carangidae > Decapterus > Decapterus maruadsi. The sequence continues at coordinate 32,208,795 of CM064895.1, forward strand.
GAGAGAGTGACAGGAAATAGGAGGCAGAGATGGGGGAATGACATGCAGGATAGGTCTGTCCGACGCGGGATTCGAACCGGGGCCGCCTGCAGGGACTATAGCCTCAACACACGGGGCGGGTGCTCTACCAACTTGGTAATTTGTTATTATTAGTGGTGGTGGAAATGCTTAGCGAGCCGAGCAGCGTTTCTTTACTTTCGGTTTCGCGGATGTGAATGAGAATAACGCTGCCAAATCACCGTTTATGGTCGGAACTGCGACGGTAACTGAACCTCTTTGAACCTCTGACTTCAATTCTTGATGAATGAAAACATGAGTCGATCTTGCGCCGGTAAAAGAATTTCATGGTGCGCACGGAGGCTCAGAAATGTAGTGTGAAAAGACTTCGCATTTCCAAAACTCCTCGTTGTCCCTTTAAGTTTAGCACTTGGATCTGAAGTCCACCAAGTCTCCTCACTATGAAGCATTTATCAGTCAGAGCTCCTGGACCGTAAAGGAAGGGAAATAAAATCTGAGTGAAGTGCTGGAGCTGTGGGCTGAACCGGGAACCTTCAGTATGATGTTTAAATTTTTGGAGCTTTTTCACCTTTAATGGATAGGACAGTTGAGATAGAGACAGGAAATGGGAGGCAGAGAGGGAGGGATTGGAACAAGGGGCACCTGCAGTGAGGACTATAGCCTCAACACATGGGGCAGGTGCTCTACCAACTGAGCTAAACATCACCCCAGTGTAATATCTTTTAACGGGAAGTCCACCAAGTCTCCTCACTATGAAGCATTTATCAGTCAGAGCTCCTCTAAGGTTCATCAGGGACAGAGTGGACAGACAGGAAAAGGCCATTCTGAAAAATAAATACAGTCTCTCCTCATGAAGACACATGTTCCTCACTGTTGCAATATTGAAACTATGGTTGAGCAATATTCAAAACTACAATCTCCGCCTCCTCCACTAGAACGTGTTCTCAGGTCACGTACTGCTTGTTTACAGTCAACCACAAACCACTTTACTTGTGATCACATCAGTGGCGTGCAGTCATTACAAGTGGAAGCAATATCTCTCCTTGTATCTGATTTAAACCGCCATCTCCAGCGTCCCAGCCGTAACGCTATCAATCCATAGCACTTCTATTTTTGATGCTCCCGTTGCTAAATCGCGTCAAGCTCAACAGAGCCGATCACACCAGACAGGAAGTCAGACACAGTATCAAAGTATAACACTTCTGCCCCCTTTCAAAATAAAACACCACACGCATCTAACTTCACAACAACATTACGTCGGAGAAAAAAGTCAGCTGTCTTGGACTAGTGGCAGAAGCGGTCGCCATGGAAACCTCTGGTCGTCCTGGAGTGCATAGCCATTTCCGTCATAGCTACACTGTATCAGAGCGGTTCTGCACTGTATCAAGAGCATGATCAAGAGCAACGATCGTGCGGCTGGCTCACAAGGCAGTGCTGTGCTGCCGTAACGCGTCCGGTGGGGATTGACGGCGCGGAGAGGACGGAGCAAAACCGTGACGCTGACGTTCCGCGGTGCTGATGGCCCCAGTGGAAATCGGGCGTTAGGACATACACCAGAGAGAGACTAATGCCAGAATGAACGTGTTCAAAATAACGTTGATCAAGCGCAAATACAGTACGTTCAGTTCACATTCGCCCAAAATATGAATGACTTCATGAACGATTGTTCATTGAACACGTTCCGGCACAACATTGATCTTATCTGTTCCTCAAATTTGGCAAAACTGTTCATTTGGACTCAAGCACAAGTGATTTTGTCACTAAAGATTGTCGTGGAAATTTTAGCCGTTTGCTGTTGGTGAATAATGAAATAGAGACTTGGCCAGCCGACATGGTTTTATTTCCTTGCAAGGAAGGTCAGTTCATACCCGAGCGGATCATGGTAAAGAAAAGACAAAGACAATTGTACAGACCAAAGTACTTATAGCTGAAGGATGCCCCCTCGGGTATGTCACACCTCTTTGTTTGCTGCAGGGGCCGGTCCAATGCTCAGACAGTGTGTTTTCAATGCTCTTTTGTCTGTTGCAGGTATTGGCACCGACCCCCGAGGGTGTATTTTCACACCTGGGGCATCCTGCAGGGTTAAGCCTGGTTTATGCTTCTGCGTTGCGGCGTCGACGTAGCAGCGGCGTCGACGTAGCAGCGCCGTCGACGCGGACCCCGATGCGGACCCTTTGCCGTAGCCTGACGTGCACCTCCAAAAAATCCTGACTACACGTCGCGGCGACGCGTTGCGACGCGAACCTTAGGGACTGTGATTGGTCCACTCAGAACGTCAGTGTGGTAAATTCACCCGTTCAGCCTCGACTGGTCGGACAGACCACCTCCACAACCGTGTTCTTTGTCACCTGCACTTCAACATTTGATATAAAAGCGTTTATTTTTCAGTTGCCATTGTTTACTGTGACCGGAAGCAACAAGTTCCCTGACGAAAACCATATGAGCCCCTCGAAACCACACAGACACACAGCCACACCCCCCTCGCGGCTTGGCGGTGAATTGCAGAGCAACGCGTTCCCTCGACGCAGAACTTCAAATGCTCAATGACGGCGTAGGGTCGATGCCGTAGCTCCGCCGTCGCCGCGACGCAGAAGCATAAACCAGGCTTTACATGTTAAGAGGTCTAGACATTGGAATACACAAAATAGGTGATAAACAAAGGAGTTCTGATACCTCGGTGGGAAAGCAGGGGGTAGGGATGCCACAACAAAGGAATGTTCAAATTTGCCACTACAAGATCAAAGGTCGAAGTAAGACAAAATAACATAAGATGTCTCACAAACTATGAATATTCTCTGAGACTCTGGACAAACAGGGGTCAGATCATCTGGCACTAGTCTGAGAGGAGGAAACGAGCTGGAGGACGTGACTCTAGTTTAAACAGAAATGTGTCCATGTCTTCACAGAGAGAGGAAGAGGACTGGTGTCTCCGTGGACCAGCAGCTGTCCTGCTGTGGTCTCTGTCAGGACGTCCTGAAGGATCCAGTCTCCACCAGCTGTGGACACTGGTTCTGCAGACAGTGCTTCACCTCAGACTGGGACCAGTCTGGTTCTTCAGGACCCCCCTCCTGTCCCCAGTGTGGACAAAGACCCAGAACCAGAGGTGGACTGCAGACAGCCAATCAGAGCAGCTCTGTGATGGACTGGACAGGTAAGTCTTTGTAGCTGTTGTGTCGTACTCGTCCAATAACAACACAAACTCATCTGAACCTGAAAATGTAGGTATTTAATTAAACAAATGAAATCAACAGCTGTTTGTTAAATTATAAAATGTATTGATGAACAACCACAGCAGTAATGACAGGGAACTGTATTGTAAAGGCCTCTAGTCGGACAACTCACAGACCTGAACCACAACACGGACCAGACTTCTACACACTCATGTAAACAACAAACATCCTCTGTCATGATTGGTTGATTTAGACTCTCTGTCTTCAGTCTGACTCTGTCTCTTGTCTCTCAGCAGATGGTGGTCTGCAGGAGGTTTTAGATCAACATAAGATCAGTCTGAGGAGCAGATGTGAACGAGTGACTGAAGGAACTGAGGGAACAGGAAGTGGAACAGGAAGTGGAACCCTCCTCAACAGGATCTACACTGAGCTCTACATCACAGAGGGACAGAGTGAAGAGGTTAATACCCAACATGAGGTGAGACAGCTGGAGACAACGTCCAAGAAGAAGAAGACCCTCCAGGACACTCCAATCAAGTGCACCAACATCTTTAAAGACTTACCCGTCCAACAGAGAGAGGACGTCTTTACGGTCTCACCTGTCCAACAGAGAGAGGACGTCTTTACGGTCTCACCTATCCAACAGAGAGAGGACGTCTCTACGGTCTCACCCGTCCAACAGAGAGAGGACGTCTCTACGGTCTCACCTGTCCAACAGAGAGAGGACGTCTCTACGGTCTCACCTGTCCAACAGAGACCCATCATCAGAGTGGTTCTGACCAACGGCGTCGCTGGCGTTGGAAAAACCTTCTCGGTGCAGAAGTTCACTCTGGACTGGGCCGAGGGCTTGGAGAACCAAGATGTCAGTCTGCTGGTTCTGCTTTCGTTCAGGGAGCTGAACCTGATCAGAGATCAGCGGTGGAGTCTTCTCAGGCTGCTCCATGTTTTCCATCCAACATTACAGAAGGTGACAGCAGAGCAGCTGGCTGTCTGTAAACTTCTCTTCATCTTTGACGGCCTGGATGAAAGCCGACTGTCACTGGACTTCAACAACAGGGAGGTTGTGTCTGATGTCACACAGACGTCATCAGTCAACGTGCTGCTGACAAACCTCATCCAGGGGAATCTGCTTCCCTCGGCTCTGGTCTGGATCACCTCCAGACCTGCAGCGGCCAATCAGATCCCTCCATCATGTGTGGACAGGGTAACAGAGGTCCGAGGCTTCACTGACGCCCAGATGGAGGACTACTTCAGGAGGAGGTCCAGTGATGAAGATCTGTCCAGAAGAATCATCTCACACATCCAGACGTCCAGGACCCTCCACATCATGTGTCAAGTCCCAGTCTTCTGCTGGATCAGTGCTACAGTTCTGGAGCACATGTTGACCACAGACCAGAGAGGAGAGCTGCCCAAGACCACCACGGACCTGTTCTCACACTTCCTGCTGGTCCAGACCAAGAGGAAGAAGAACAAGTACGGACATGAAGGACATGAGACGAGTCCACAGGAGCTGACGGAGGCCGACAGGGAAGTTCTTCTGAAGCTGGGGAGGCTGGCGTTTGAACAGCTGCAGGAAGGAAACATCATGTTCTACCAAGAAGACCTGAAGCAGTGTGGTCTGGATGTCACAGAGGCCTTGGTGAACTCAGGACTCTGCACTGAGATCTTCAAAAGAGAGAGTGTGATCTTCCAGAAAACAGTCTACTGCTTTGTTCATCTGAGTGTTCAGGAGTTTCTGGCTGCAGTCTACATGTTCCACTGTTTCACCAGCAGGAACACACAGGTCCTGGAGAAGTTCCTGGGAGAAGACTACAACAAGAGGGACTCAAATTCAAAGTCTGTCTCTAAGAAGATTGGACTTAGTGTGAGCAGTCTTCCTCCTCTGGATGACTTTCTGAAGAAAGCCATGCAGAAATCCCTCCTCAGTAGAAACGGTCACCTGGACCTGTTTGTTCGCTTCCTTCATGGCCTCTCTCTGGAGTCCAACCAGAGGCTGTTAGGAGGTCTGCTGGGTCAGACAGACAACAGTCCAGGAACCATCCAGAGAACCATCAACAACCTGAAGAAGACTAACAGTGGTGAAATCTCTCCTGACAGAAGCATCAACATCTTCCACTGTCTGACGGAGATGAAGGACCAGTCAGTTCATCAGGAGATCCAACAGTTCCTGGAGTCAGAGAACAGATCAGAGAAGAAACTCTCTGAGATCCAGTGTTCAGCTCTGGCCTACATGCTGCAGATGTCAGAGCAGGTTCTGGACGAGTTGGACCTGAAGAAGTACAACACATCAGCAGAGGGACGATGGAGGCTAACCCCAGCTGTGAGGAACTGCAGGAAGGCTCGGTGAGTCCAGACATGGTCAATATAATTATTGATCAGTAGTTTAACCAAAATTTAATAACACAGTTTTTAAATATTTCCTTATTCTCAGTTTGACTTTAAACATTGCCAAGTGAGTAGTGTGACTGTCGTTGTGATTGTTGTTAAATCAACTCATCAGCGTCTGTGCAGGACCCTATTGTATTCTTTCTTTCTTTCTTTCTTTCTTTCTTTCTTTCTTTCTTTCTTTCTTTCTTTCTTTCTTTCTTTCTTTCTTTCTTCTTTCTTAAAGCCAGATTTACTCAACTCCAAGTACATGTGGGGGGTGGGGGCACAATAAGACAATGAAAATGAGCACAATGAAACAGGAAAAGGCCATTTTGAAAAATACAGTCTCTCCTCATGAAGACACACTGTTGCAATATTGAAACTATGGTTGAACAATATTCAAAACTACAATCTCCGCCTCCTCCACTAGAACGTGTTCTCAGGTCACGTACTGTTTGTTTACAGTCAACCACAAACCACTTTTACTTGTGTCACATTGTGATCACATCAGTGGCGTGCAGTCATTACAAGTGGAAGTAACATCTCTCCTTATATCCGATTTAAACTGCCATCTCCAGCGTCCCAGCCGTAACGCTATCAATCCATAGCACTTCTATTTTTGATGCTCCCGTTGCTAAATCAAGCTCAACAGAGCCGATCACACCAGACAGGAAGTCAGACACAGTATCAAAGTATAACACTTCTGCCCCCTTTCAAAATAAAACACCACACGCATCTAACTTCACAACAACATTACGTCGGAGAAAAAAGTCAGCTGTCTTGGACTAGTGGCAGAAGCGGTCGCCATGGAAACTTCTGGTCGTCCTGCATAGCCATTTCCGTCATAGCTACACTGTATCAGAGCGGTTCTGTATCAAGAGCAGCGATCGCACGGCTGGCTCATTCATTCATTCATTCATTCATTCATTCATTCATTCATTCATTCATTCATTTTTCTTTCTTTCTTTCTCTCTTTCTTCTTAAAGCCAGATTTATTCAACTCCAAGTACATGTGGGGGGTGGGGGCACAATAAGACAATGAAAATGAGCACAATGAAAATTTGACCCAATGCTGAACTTTTTCCCAGTGGTTTCAAATCTGCCTGCGCGACAGTAAATAGCTTAGCCTACTCAATTTGTGAAGCCACTGTTAAAGTGCCGCTGGCCAATTGATAGTTTTCATGTGACGTCACGGCCCGTATGGAACGTCCCCCTGGCGGTCAAAACCATCCACTTCCCCGCTATCCGCTGGCTTAGGACAAGGCAGAAAAACCTGTCAGGTTGAAAAAGTTACGAACTAATGGAAAAACAATATGAAAATACGCTAAACAATATGAAAAGCACAGCTGCAGTTGTGTTGGTACTCTGGGAAAGAGGATGAAGGCTGTCTTTCAAACTGCCTCTGCATCACTCAAATCTCCTCCCACAATTTTTGCTCAATTGTCACCAAACTTGCTACGGAGCATCTCCAGACTGTCCTCCACAAAACCTTTTTCTTGGATTTTTGATTCATCAAAAATTGACCCTGCAGTGCATGAAAACGTTTGATTGTAAACATGTAAACATATACCATCCAATTCTTGTTAAATACCTTTTCTATCTTTCTGCAAAAAATGACAATATTTCAGAGTCATGGTTGATGAAGTTTGGCAAATATCAGAATTATATCTCAAAAAAAAGAATTTTTAATTCTGCTCTCATGGGAACAACTACAGTCAACGTAAGAGGTTACATGCTGGCATTCCGACATGCTGCCACTTCGACATACTGCCACTCCGACATCCCACTATTCAGACATGTCACCATTCCTCCATACCACCAATCCGACATAAAAACGTCCCGCCATTCCGACAAGGCTTTCATGTTTTAAGACATGCGTACAAATGTGATACAGTCAGTGGAAGCTTAATAAATAAACAAACACAAAGTCTCGCCATTTACAATCACACACTCCGATGTCAGTTTGTAACAATTTCCCTTATAATAAGGATATAAGGAGAAGTGGCACAACGCCGTCCTGCTGCAGGTGGACCTATAGGCTCGCGCTACTGGTTTGTCCAGGGAAGCAATAAACAAAGTCGCTACTTAGTCTGTGTATTTCACTGCACGCGCCTGTCACAGGCGGCATATAATAAACAATTACGCACAGATCAACATAACTCGAAAGAAGAATATCTGCTGCTCTACTCATGCCGCTCTCCCGCTGCACCGAGCAAAACTTCACTAACCTGCCTACCACTTCTTTCTGTCATTTTAATGCACATTTGTTACCAGTTTCCATCCTATTTGTATCACAATCACTCCTATGCAAATGTTTATTATAGCAGCAAAAGGAAATGTGCAATAGTAAATCATATGCATTAGGTTCTCAAATCAGCTGTCAATCTGCAGGGAGGGCAGGAGTCATAAACTGAAAGACAAATGTGTACACAAACAGGAAAGCAGGTGGGAAGAAAGAACAGAAAGAGTCAGAGCCGCTCGCAACGCATCCTGTGGATAAAAATGTATCCGCCGCAATCTCCCTCTCTCTCTCGTGGTCACAGTTCAGCACTAGACAAAAAATATCAGTAGTTCACTCTTCGGCAATAAATTCATGGCACTGTCCATGAGGCAGAAAGAGAACTCAACACTGGCTTCTCCACAAGTAGAAAAATATAATAATAAGAAAATAATAATATAATGAATGTTATAATGGAGATGGGATGTGCAGGGCGTTGACCAGAGTCACAGTGCTGTGACAGAGAGGAGAGAGATGGGCGGAGGCGGTTGATGTGATAATAGTTAATGACCTCATGTCGGAATGGCGGTACGTTTCAAAAAAAGAAAAGTACCGCCGAGTGGTGGGACGTTTTCAATCAATAGAAGTGCCGCCATTACGACAACTAGACGTCAACGTCGGAGTGGCGGTATGTCGGAATGACCCGCGGAACCCAACGTAAGAGGGGCATTTTAAAACATAAGATTTTCTCTAGTTTAGCAAAACACTTATTGAAACAAATCACTAATATTCCCATGGTGTCTAGATGTAATTTATGTATTAGATAACAGAATTTCTGAAATTTTTACCATTTTTGAAATGTTTTTTTTTTTTTAAGAATTTGCCTAAATTTGCCAAAAAATGTCCCGGATCCAATCCATGGCAAAAATTTTGTTATTTTTTTTCACTCTTTAGTTTTATTCAAACATGATGAATCTGAAACACAGATCCAGATTAAACCAGTGCAGGTCTCAGAGTTTCCTGTCAAACTCAGTCAGAGAAGATGAGCTGAAGCTCAGATGTTCATCACATCATCACGTCCTGTCATCAGATGCATCAACTGTGTTTTTACTGCAGCTTTCATCTCATTTCACATTTTCTCTCTTCACAGACTTGGTGGTTGTTTCCTCTCAGAGACTCACTGTGAAGTCGTGGCCTCAGCTCTGAAGTCCAACCCCTCCCACCTGACAGAACTGGACCTGAGTGAAAACTGGGACCTGGATGACTCATCAGTGAAGGTTCTGTGTGCTGGACTGGAGAGTCCAAACTGTAGACTGGAGACTCTGAGGTGAGTTCACTGACTGGACCTGGTGGACTTTTGTCTCTATTCAGTTCCAATGTGTGAAGTTCAGACTCCATGTTACTGCAGCTGGTAGAAGGTGAAGGGTCAAAGGTCAAAGCAGCTTCCCAGTGTGAGAGATCAGGTTAAAGTCCTGTAGCTCAGAGAACAGTGTTGGTTTGATGATCCCACTGTGGAGACACTGAGGCTCATGAACATCAACACTGGGCTCCACAGGAAGGAAGCTTCAGATCATGGTCACATGACATGAAAGGAGTTGACTTCCTGTCCACAGTGTGTGTGAAGCAGCCTCTGGTCACATGACTCCAGTGTCAGTGAGGGGTCAGAGGTCAGCTTCAGACAGTGGACAGTGTCTCCTGAGGAGCTGAAGCTCCATCCAGCTTCAGCTCCTCAGCTGCTCTCTGCCAGTGGAGCTGTGAGGAACAGACCACTTCACAGTCAGTGTGGACAGCAGGAAGCAGCTGGGACACAGCAGCTCTCCGTCTACCTGGCAGGAGCCTGAAGCTCGGCCTTCAGCAGCATCTGGTCTGATGTGGATCGGCTGTGGATCCGGGTCCTTTCCATGTGTTTGTACTGCAGCGTCTCAGTGAAGATCACACTGGTTCTTCTCCATCTTCAGTGAGGTCAGATGAACACCTGTCAGGTGTTTGTGCAGGAGGCTCTGGACGTTAGCTGAAGGTCACCTGGTTGTTTCTGCAGGTCTCAGTAGCTCCGGTGGTGGACTGAGGCCCAGCACTCGTCCTGACTAAAGACCCACCTATTTTCTCAAGCATACAGTATAGCTTGATAGCACATTTTACTCTCTCTGTTTGTTTGTTTTGTTTTTGCTTCATCTTGTTCTGCTGTCTCTGTTGTTGTTGTTGTTGTTGTTCTGTCATATTGGTCTTAATTGGCATCTTTAATTCTCTTTTTCTGTGTGTGTTGCCTTGTAAAGTGTTCCGAGACCATGTTTTGGTGATTTTACACTTTAAATAAAGGTGAATTGAATTGAATTGAACAAAGTCTGTAGCTGTGTCCAAATTCAGGGTCTGCATCCTTCGAAGTGCGCATTTGAAGGCCGATTACGTCACTGAGCTGCGCGAAGGCTGTCCCAATTCCTCCAAAATCGAAGGATCCTCCAAATGCGTCCTCCTTTCCCCTGAATTCGGAGGATGCATCGCTACCATCCTTCGCGGCCTCCCGTATCCCAAGATGCTTTGCACACCGGTGTTGTTATTAGCAACCTAGCCGCTAGCTGTCGAACGTAGCAGCTGTGCTGCAGCCACGGTAACTCGGCTCTGCTGCCGGCGGCAGGCAGCCGGCTTGGAGGCGCGGTTGCCTGCTGAGCCGGGCTCTGCTGACCGCACAGTCAGCCAGGTGAGGAGCTGAGGCAAAGCACCTGACTCAAATAATAAAAAAAACTATGAAAACGTATCACTCTGCTCTTTATTCTCTATTCACTTAGCCTCCCCCTGGCTGCTGTTCAATAGTTTGTTTATTAGTATATTAATGATAACTGCCCTTGTATTTTTACTACTTATTTAAAAAAAAAAAAAAGTGAGGAGCGGAAGAGCCGTTGCAAGCGCCACATTCAAATGTTTAACGTTAGGCTGTTGTTTACGTTCGGCCGTTGTTTACATTCGGATGCAATCAGGAAATGCGCCGAAGGGTAGATTTACCGACGGTTGATGCAGCCTCCGGAGGAGCCTCCGAAGGCTATGGCTTCGGAGGCCGCAAAGGCTGGATCCTCCGAAGGATGCAGACCCTGAATTGGGACACAGCTTGTGTCAATGTGCAGCTCTTCTGCTCTGGACCACACGTTCTGATCCACATCACACCTCACATGTTCTTCGTCGTCTGCTGCTCGTCTTCCTCGCCTTCATCTCCCTGCCTGCATCAGTGTGCAGTGTGACTGAGTTAGAAGAACTGAGAGAGTTCAGAGACACTGTAAAAAAACAACAACAACAAAAACAATCTTCTTTTATTCTTTATTCAGATTGGAGAACTGCAGGTTGTCAGAGATCAGCTGTTCTTCTCTGATCTCAGCTCTGAAGTCCAACCCCTCCCATCTGAGACACCTGGACCTGAGTTGGAATGACAACCTGCAGGATTCAGGAGTGAAGGATCTGAGTGGTTTCCTGGAGAGTCCAGACTGTAGACTGGAGACTCTGAGGTCAGACTCTGTTTTATTTCTGTGCTCAGATGAATGTGATGTGAAAGTTGTGTTGACACTGAGCTGCAGACATGAGGCTGATGTTATCCTGACCCACACTGACCATTTCCACAAGAAAAAATTGCCACTGGACAACGTGACTGGCAGGTTATGATTTTCGCTTTTACGCTGTTTTCTCTCCATGTGACTGTTTAACCTGCTTCCTGTTGCTGCAGCTGTTGGACTTTGATTTTCTAAACTTGTTCTTTCTGAAGCTTCTTCAGCTCTGAACAGATGATGAGACACTGAACGCTGTCAACAAGGAGCTTTGTCCTCAACTCACTCATCTTATTCTTTATTCAGATTGGAGAACTGCAGTTTGTCAGAGATCAGCTGTTCTTCTCTGGTCTCAGCTCTGAAGTCCAACCCCTCCCACCTGAGACACCTGGACCTGAGTGGAAACGACCTGCAGGATTCAGGAGTGAAGGATCTGAGTGGTTTCCTGGAGAGTCCAGACTGTAGACTGGAGACTCTGAGGTCAGTTCACTGACTGTTACTGTTGTAGATATTTTTATGTGTATTCATGACTGAAGGACGTTTGAAATAGATGTTAGGGTTAGGGTTAGTCTCATGTTTCCACTTGTTCTTCTCTGACTCTGACAATGAATCTTGAGTTCAATTCAACCCATAGCCATCAATGATCTGGTCACTTCATGTGTGTGTGTGTTGATTGTACAGTCCACAACACAGGTACTGGTGATGTTCACTGAGTTAAGAGTTTTGGAAATGTGAAAAAAGCTTCAAAGACACTGTAAAAGACAAACTCTGTTTTTCTTTTATTCTTTATTCAGATTGAGGCTCTGCAGTTTGTCAGAGATCAGCTGTTCTTCTCTGGGCTCAGCTCTGAAGTCCAACCCCTCCCACCTGAGACTCCTGGACCTGACAGGAAACAACCTGCAGGATTCAGGAGTGAAGGATCTGAGTGGTTTCCTGGAGAGTCCAGACTGTAGACTGGAGACTCTGAGGTCAGACTCTGTTTTATTTCTGCTCAGATGAATGTGATGTGAAAGTTGTGTTGACACTGAGCTGCAGACATGAGGCTGATGTTATTCTGACCCACACTGACCATTTCCACAAGAAAAAATTGCCACTGGACAACGTGACTGGTAGGTCTCAATGTTGGAAATTCCAGCCAAATTGTTGCGACTGGGTGGGGGGGTATGGTTTTCGCTTTTATGCTGTTTTCTCTCCATGTGACTGTTTAACCTGCTTCCTGTTGCTGCAGCTGTTGGACTTTGATTTTCTAAACTTGTTCTTTCTGAAGCTTCTTCAGCTCTGAACAGATGATGAGACACTGAACGCTGTCAACAAGGAGCTTTGTCCTCAACTCACTCATCTTATTCTTTATTCAGATTGGAGCGCTGCAGTTTGTCAGAGATCAGCTGTTCTTCTCTGGTCTCAGCTCTGAAGTCCAACCCCTCCCACCTGAGAGAACTGGACCTGAGCTACAACGACAAGCTGCAGGATTCAGGAGTGAAGCATCTGAGTGGTTTCCTGGAGAGTCCAGACTGTAGACTGGAGACTCTGAGGTCAGTTCACTGACTGTTACTGTTGTAGATATTTTTATGTGTATTCATGACTGAAGGACGTTTGAAATAGATGTTAGGGTTAGGGTTAGTCTCATGTTTCCACTTGTTCTTCTCTGACTCTGACAATGACTCTTGAGTTCAATTCAACCCATAGCCATCAATGATCTGGTCACTTCATGTGTGTGTGTGTGTGTGTGGGTCTCATTTGAACACATAGCGTTAATTAATAACACGTGTATTTTACCGTCATAACGCGACCTGTCCGTGTGTGTGTGTGAGAGGAGAGAGAGAGGGAGAGAGAGTCGCGGCCGGCACAGACTTTCTTAATGATAAACGCTGGATGCGCTGGTTGATAAGTTTAGTTTTTACTGAGGAGGAACTATGAAGAACTGCAGTAACATCATTATGAAGGTGTGTGGGGGCTTTTATTTTGCCGTGGCGGTGCGGAAACCCTGATGTTGTCTTGTGAATGAACTGCAAACACGGGAGCAGACGGGGTGAAAGTGCGCTACGTCTCACTTAATTCGCTTACAGCTGTTTCCATCCCATTCGAATCAACCTAAACCCGGCCATAGCAGCGTATTTCAGTTTGTGCGAATCAGGGGATTTTAATTCGAATCACGGCGTTTCCATCATCATTTTCTGATGCGATACATTTAGATGCATCTAAACAGCTGATGGAAACGCACCTATAGATACTGTCGGAGCTATTTGTCACTTTTGTATTATTTAATCACTTATTCTTTAGTTATTTTTTATGGTTTAGTTTGGGGAATGCACCTTTAGTTTGTTTAGTATTGATTAAGTTTATTCTGGTATTTAACCATGCTCTTATTTTGAAACTACTGGGTAGCTGGAGCGCACCGGGTGAGTTTACATATGTGGGTTGGCAGACGCAGGTGAGCTAGGCACCTGGGAGGGCAGATGGTTTTTTACCAGGGCAAGAGAGGCGGCAAAGTCCCATTGTTCTTTGTCTGTTTGTTTGCTTGGAAAATAAACCAAAAGAAACATAACTTTTTGCCTGGACAATGAGCTCTGTTATACCTGCGTAAATTCACTCCCTGGGTGTCTCAGTGGTCGTTTGATTTGATTCAGTTTAATTATAGTTTTGGATATTTTTTCTTGAGTTTTTGATTATTCACCTGGAGGACAAATAGCCACTACAGATACCGTTGATGATTCCATTTTAATTCATGAACTTGCATCAAGAAAAGAGTAACACAGCTCGCACACCACAGGGCTCCAAAGTGCAGTCCATTTTTCACAGGAACAGAGTAACATTTCGAGAGGCAGCCGCTCTTCGTCACTTTTAGAAGACCCCCTAACCTTAGAAACATGCTGGTCAGGGCAGATAACCCTAGCCCTCCACCTCCTCGTGTATCTTTTCTTCCCCCTGTGGAAACAGGCAATTATAAATGTGGCAACTGTCAACAGTGCAACATGTGATTCCACCGAGGAGGGGAGGCAGGGTATAAAATTAAATTTTTGACCTACATGCCAATGGCAGGTAGGTCAAAAAATTTACCGGCCAAAATATATTTTTACCGGCCACTGATCTGCTCACAACACAAAGGCATTAAAATCAGCAGTGTTTTTCCCATTGCACAGCTGCCTTAACAACACACACCCCCCTCCTAAAATAAACTGATAAAACTTTTGATTAGCTGATGGAATGATATCAGACATTACATAAATAGGCTTTCAATGTGAGTTTTGAAATTTCCATTTAATTCAGACTGAGTAAGTGGTGTGAACACAATTTTTTATATAGGCCTAGAATTGCCTGTTCATCCTACAACTTTCCAGATCAAAAATAACAACACAACATTGTTGTTTTTACAGATATCCTGTCTAGGACCTGTCCATGGTGTCCAACTATGGACTGTGGGGGTTTGAATAGCCAAAATACAGAAGTTATCATGACGTGAATCATATGTTACGGTAAAAAAAAGAAAAAAAAAGACCGTTGATTCGGTGGAAACCCGGCTTTACGGGCGGGGCTGCGGGGCTGTAGGGCCCTCTCGAGCCCCAGTGTTTGAATTTCTGCCGTCTGTGATCAAAACACAGAGTTTCACCGGTTTCACCTGATCACGGGCAGAGTCTGCACCTCTTCACAGGAGGATTGCGAGTGGGGTGATGCTGCATTCAAGTGAACTCGGAAAAACGAGGCAAACACGGTCCTGTATTGATGCATAACAGGACGTGATTATTTAATTTGCAAATACGGGATGATTCCATATCGACATGTGGTAACCCTACCCAGCCCTCACCATCGCAATGTGTCGCCTCATAAACGCGTCAGCCTACCACACGCTAATGCCGCTCGCTTCAGACTGTCTGCTCTGAATGTCCGACTGAACGCAAACGTTACAGCAGAAAACTTGACACATTTTCTGTAATGTTGAATCACGGAGGACAACGGGACAACTCCGACACTCGAAACACAGTCAGTATATCTCCTGTAGCTGTAAACTGTGTTGGTTTCACTGTTCAGCATTTATGATAACAATTAGGCTATATAGTGAAGGTGGCATATTCCAGCTGCCGGCCAATGGCGAGTGGCCTAATAATTTTACTCGCCAAATCATATTTTTACCCGCATTTGGCGAGTGGCGGGTGCTAATTTTAAACCCTGAGGGGAGGTGATGTCAACAAACTTCTTCGGTAACACTTTACTTGACGGTACCGTGATAAGAGTGACATGACACTGTCATAAACATGTCATAAACATTATGTCAATGTCATTAAACATTTATGATTGTTGTCATTAAGTGTCATTCGTTTTGTAATGACAAGTTGACATTATTTTGGTTGTCTTGATTATGACACCTTGACATTAATCAAGGTGACATAACCAGAAGTCGTCTTTGTCATGACAACTTGACACTAAATTTGTTTGCGATGTCCTTATTATGACAACTTGACATTACTCAAAGTGACATTACCAGAAAATGTCTTTGTCATGACAACTTGACATTAATGAAATATTTTCTGTTTAGCTGACATAATTATTATTAATTAGATGTGCAAGGTTACTCAAAACTGACTGTCACGACACCGTTGTGACAGTGTAATGAAGAAATTCTGTGAGCTCAAGTTAAGTGGTAGCATTTTTATTTGTCATTAACATATCATGAAGGATGAACTGACTGTCACGACATGATTATGACAATGTAATAATTTTTTCACATCTGACATAAAACAGAGATCAAACATTTTTGAAAGTTTGAAATGATAAAAACCATTAGGCTATACTGACAATAAATAAAAAAAACAAATATGTAATAATGGTGTCTAAAAACTATTTTTTTAAGCTATAAAAAAAAAAAAAACATAAATAAATAATTCAATTTCAAGGCAGAATTTTATGTCAAGGCATGCCTTGACCTCAGCTGCAGCGCTGCAGTTAGCCGGGTCTGCAGGCCCGTCTGCACTGGTTGTGTTCTGTGCACAATAACACAGGACCCAGGGGTGAGTGGTTTATTCCTGTATGATGGTGACACAAAACAAAATGGAT
This sequence comes from Decapterus maruadsi, assembly GCA_030347415.2. NCBI lineage: Eukaryota > Metazoa > Chordata > Actinopteri > Carangiformes > Carangidae > Decapterus > Decapterus maruadsi. The sequence goes on from CM064895.1 coordinate 32,225,144, forward strand.
GTGAGTTAATCTTCTCCATAAAAGTCCTACCACAAAATAAAATACATTCAGCAAGTAGACTAGTAGCTACATGGAGGATGCATGACCACATGCACACCACACACGCACACACACACACGCACACAGGGAAAAATCGCGGCAAAATAACTTTCTCTCTCCTGCTCAAAGTGGTTCTCAAAACATGCTACTCGACAGAAAACACAACAAACTCATCTCCAAACAGTTTTATATTAACAATATTTCAATAAACTAGCATTGAAACTCATCAAATACGTTTTTGTCCCGGAGCCTGGACTACATTACCTCAATCAGTCTGGAGCAGTGCAGACTGAGGAGAGAGGAGAGCTACATGCGTCATATCCGCGAACTTTCAAAATAAAAGCTTGGATTTGTAAAAATGAAAGAAATACAAAAATAAATCGGCAAAAATTGAACTATTGAATTATAGTAAACAAAAATCCCAATGTAGCAATATAATTCAAACTTTTGTTTTGTTTGTTTGTTTTTCTTTCATTTTTACAAATCCAAGCTTTTATTTTGAAAGTTCGCGGTTATGACGCATGTAGCTCTCCTCTCTCCTCAGTCTGCACTGCTCCAGACTGATTGAGGTAATGTAGTCCAGGCTCCGGGACAAAAACATTGTATTTGATGAGTTTCAATGCTAGTTTATTGAAATATTGTTAATATAAAACTGTTTGGAGATGAGTTTGTTGTGTTTTCTGTCGAGTAGCATGTTTTAAGAACCACTTTGAGCAGGAGAGAGAAAGTTGTTTTGCCACCATTTTTCCCTCTGTGTGTGTGTGCGTGTGTGGTGTGCATGTGGTCATGCATCCTCCATGTAGCTACTAGTCTACTTGCTGAATGTATTTTATTTTGTGGTAGGACTTTTATGGAGAAGATTCACATCCATTTTGTTTTGTGTCGCCATCATACAGGAATAAACCATTCACCCCTGGACCGTGTTATTGTGCACAGAACACAACCAGTGCAGACGGGCCTGCAGTCCCGGCTAACTGCAGCGCTGCAGCTGAAGTCAAGGCATGCCTTGACATAAAATTCCGCCTAGGATTGAATTATTTATTCACGTTTTTTTTTTTAATAGTTTAAAAAAAATAGTTTTTAGACACCATTATTACATATTTGTTTTTTTTATTTATTGTCAGTATAGCCTAATGGTTTTTATCATTTCAAGCTTTCAAAAATGTTTGATCTCTGTTTTATGTCAGATGTGAAAAAATGGTAATGTCACTTTGAGTAATGTCAAGTTGTCATAATAAGGACATCGCAAACAAATTTAATGTCAAGTTGTCATGACAAAGACGACTTCTGATTATGTCACCTTGATTAATGTCAAGGTGTCATAATCAAGACAACCAAAATAATGTCAACTTGTCATTACAAAACGAATGACACTTAATGACAACAATCATAAATGTTTAATGACATTGACATAATGTTTATGACACGTTTATGACTGTGACATGACACTGTTATGACAGTGTCATGTCACTCTTATCACGGTACCGTCAAGTAAAGTGTTAAGCGTCTTAAGCGTGAACTTTTTGGGATTTATACTTTAGACACTATGTCACCCAGGGGCATGAATGAAGAAATGGACATTGTAACTATGGTTACTATGTCATGTTCCTTTCATCTGTGTGTTGCTCTGTGCTTTAATGTGAATGATGGTTATTGTGCTTTAATACCTAGATGTAGCCTTAGTGGCATACTGACTTAATGACGGCTTTTATGCCTGATCACTGTTAGCATACTTATTGTCGCTCTCCTATGTGTTTTCTCACACTAGTGTTTCATACACTTAGATTTTGCGATGTATTTGTTACATTTGTTTACTGAATATATTTTTCTGTCATGTATTTTTCTACTAGATATTGCATTTGCATAATATGTTTTTTCTATGTTTCTTCTATGCTGTTACTGGTATGGCTTAGATATGGTGTTTTCATTGGCATGGGCATAGGTGTACTTACACCACACAGTTCATTTTTTGTGTGTGGGGGTGCCCCTGAGCTCATGCTTATGTTTTTTCTCAGGAATTTTATATTGATGTTTACAACACTAGAATATAACAGGAACATATATTATTATTATTCATTGCTATTCATACATCGTGTCTGTTGCGTTTTCTAACATTTTTTGTGTCAAATGTTAGTTCCTGTTTTACGTACCTGTACCTGCTTCCTGTATTCTGGTGATCACATGACCACCACATGTTATTTAAGATGGCGTCCTGGTGGTATCTACATGTCTGACGAAGAGCGGCTGCCGCTCGAAACGTTACTCTGTTCCTGTGAATAAATGGATTGCACTTTGGAGCCCTGTGGTGTGCTAGCTGTGTTACTCTTTTCTTGATTCTTGGACTCTTTCGGCTCAGCACCTGCCCAAAATACTTGGCACGGATGTGCTTGTGACTTTCCTATTTTTAATTCATGAACTTGAGAAATGGTTGGGTCCTTCTGGTGCTGTGCTTGACTGGTTTTGGTCTTGTCTGACAGGAACTTCATTGTTAGCCTAGGTGATTCTGTATCACAGACATTTGATGTTGAGTGTGGTGTACCACAGGGAAACATCCTCGGTCTGATCCACTGTTGTTTTTGGCAGGCATTTTAGATTTAGTCTAATGCCCTATTCGCACGGGATTAGTATTACCTGGGGACCTCTGGTAATTTGTAATAATTACGGAGGATGTTGGCCGGGATGTCAGTAAATTCGAGTAAAATACAGACTTCACTTATCCCGTGCGAATGCACCGCAAGAAACACAGACGTGGTGGGGTAATTTACAAATTACCAGAGGTCCCCAGGTAATACTAATCCCGTGCGAATAGGGCTTTAGTCTTTTTGACGAAAATACTTATTAATTTTAGTCAGTTTTAGTTGATGAAAACTCAACAAGGTTTTAGTCTAGTTTTCGTCAGTTTTAATTAAAAAAAAAGTCTTTGGTAACACTTTCTATGAAGACTACATCTATAGTGCATTATGAGCGCATTCATAGTGAATTATAATGCTCATTATAATAAATCATAATGCATTATGACTGCATTCATAAACACATATAAAGCTTCATGATGCACTATATCAACTGTTATAAATATAGCTTATAATGACTTATAAATCCAAGTGTCTTATGAGTGCTCTTGACTGGTTATAAACTACAGGCTGACTGATGAGGCTTATAATACATTACAACTACTCATACCCCTCTATACACACACCTCAACAATCAATTGTTATAACGACTCATAGGATGCCATAAGTATATATAAATAATCAATGTATGCTTTAAGTAAAGTGAGGTTCATATAGATGCATCTATAATGCAGTATAGCTAATCATGATGTTTCATTGTTGGCGTTAAGTAAAGTGTAACTCATTTTCATGCATTTAAAAGAAGTTATGCTGCATTATAGATGCATCTATATGAACCTCACTTTACTTAAAGCATACATTGATCATTTATATATACTTATGGCATCCTATGAGTCCTTATAACAATTGATTGTTGAGGTGTGTGTATAGAGGGGTATGAGTAGTTGTAATGTATTATAAGCCTCATCAGTCAGCCTGTAGTTTATAACCAGTCAAGAGCACTCATAAGACACTTGGATTTATAAGTCATTATAAGCTATATTTATAACTGTTGATATAGTGCATCATGAAGCTTTATATGTGTTTATGAATGCAGTCATAATGCATTATGATTGATTATAATGAGCATTATAATTCACTATGAATGCGCTCATAATGCACTATAGATGTAGTCTTCATAGAAAGTGTTACCAAGTCTTTTAACTAGGGCTGACCCGAAATAATTTGAAGCTTAGAAACTTCATTCGCTGCCATGGTAATCGATAATTAAAGTCCCTGATCGATTTTTTGCTATATTCCTTTTTTCCCTTTTTGACACCGGTTCTCATCGGCAATTGTTACATTTAAGTGAAGCATCCTAGAAACCTGCCTGATTTTGGAGATATGCAGTGTTTGTTTGCCAGTACTTTCATTATTCCCGCTACGTTCGCACACCCCCCGCCCCCGTTAAGGTCGCAGAGGCAATTGCAACCCGACCACTAACAGTTGCGTCCGAGAGGGCCCACTGCAATGCCCGCAAAAAAACAAAACAAAACGAAAATGGGACATCCCCCAAACGACAACATTATTTATTTTATGTGTTGTATGTGTGACTAAATGTTGATTTGGTCTGCCCTGAGTGGGTTTCGAACCCCAGTCCCCGGTGACGATGCTAACCGCTTCGCCAAGAACTCAATTGGGATTTTGCCCAGGGCTTAGCACGTCTTTTCTGGGTGAGTGAGTTTAACTCTAGTATCGTACAGAAGCTACGCTGCCTCACTGTAGAACTCTACTAAGTGTGAGCGGAACGTACGTTCACATTGCTCTCGTTAATTGTAAACACACAGACGGCCCCCTCGGTTTTACATCTTTGAAATGCATTAAAGCTCTGGTTGATCCCAAAGATCACTGACTAACACATTGATCAGGATCAGTTAATCCTGTATCTGAACCTGATTATTTTCCTCTGTCTCTGTTGTGTTTGTTCCAACAGATTTGCCGATGGAAAGGAGCTTGAAGCCTCTAAAACCTGTGAGTACTGAACCTGTGTCTCCTCTTCATTAGTTCATTCATTCATTTTCTATACCGCTTATCCTGCACTAGGGTCACAGGTGAACTGAAGCCTATCTCAGCTGACTTCAGGCAAGAAATCAGCTGAGATGGCAGGGTTCACCCTGGACAGGTCGCCAGTCTATCGCAGGGCTAACGTGGACCTTGGAGGGCCAAACTCTCTATTATTACTGATTTGTTGTGATGGTGACAGGGTTTTTGAATTAGAATTAGCCATCACTGATTTCTGAGATGTTCTTTTGTTTCTTCTCTTTCAAAAGGCAACTCAAAGCTGAAGTTCTCTGAGGATGACTCAAAGCTGAAGTTCTCTGAGGATGACTCAAAGCTGAAGGACTCTGAGGATGACTCAAAGCTGAAGGATTCTGAGGATGACTCAAAGCTGAAGGACTCTGAGGATGACTCAAAACTGAAGGACTCTGAGGATGACTCAAAGCTGAAGGACTCTGAGGATGACTCAAAGCTGAAGGACTCTGAGGATGACTCAAAGCTGAAGTTCTCTGAGGATGACTCAAAGCTGAAGGACTCTGAGGATGACTCAAAACTGAAGGACTCTGAGGATGACTCAAAGCTGAAGGACTCTGAGGATGACTCAAAGCTGAAGGACTCTGAGGATGACTCAAAGCTGAAGGACTCTGAGGATGACTCAAAGCTGAAGTTCTCTGAGGATGACTCAAAGCTGAAGGACTCTGAGGATGACTCAAAGCTGAAGGACTCTGAGGATGACTCAAAGCTGAAGTTCTCTGAGGATGACTCAAAGCTGAAGGTCTCTGAGGATGACTCAAAGCTGAAGGACTCTGAGGATGACTCAAAGCTGAAGGACTCTGAGGATGACTCAAAGCTGAAGGACTCTGAGGATGACTCAAAGCTGAAGGACTCTGAGGATGACTCAAAGCTGAAGTTCTCTGAGGATGACTCAAAGCTGAAGGACTCTGAGGATGACTCAAAACTGAAGGACTCTGAGGATGACTCAAAGCTGAAGGACTCTGAGGATGACTCAAAACTGAAGGACTCTGAGGATGGCTCAAAGCTGAAGGACTCTGAGGATGACTCAAAACTGAAGGACTCTGAGGATGACTCAAAACTGAAGGACTCTGAGGATGACTCAAAGCTGAAGGACTCTGAGGATGACTCAAAGCTGAAGGACTCTGAGGATGACTCAAAGCTGAAGGACTCTGAGGATGGCTCAAAGCTTAAGAGTTTTGATGAAGACAGCCTAATGCTCAAGGACAATGCAAAGCTGAAGGTGAGAGAAAATAAACTTTCTCATGATATTCCAATACACCTGTACATTGAAAATGTAAATATGCAATAATTAAGGATGGGTACCAAAATCCTGTACTTTTTTGGTACCGAATTCCCACCAAAGTACTGAGTATTGATTCACATAAAGTCAATCGGTACCACATTTCGGTACCTGAACACACCTTTGTCGTGCGTCAGTAAGAGTGCAGTCTGCATGAGCGTCTCAGGTCACTCAGGACTGTGGAACAAGTCTGTTGGCTTCATTCAACATAATTTTTAATTGTAGTAAACCAGCTCATGTTTTTTATCTCTGAATTGCAGCAGTCAAGCTTCAAACCTGAACTGGAAACTGAATCTACACAAGTCTCATACAGGTAAACATGCAATAAACTCAGTCAACACAGTTTTTGCCTTTATGCCTAGGCCCAGGTGTTTATTTGCTTAAATCGCTGAAATCAACAAGCGTTTATTAGGGACCTGCGTTTATTTGGACCTGCCTTTATTAATAGTGTTCAACCTAAACCTCACCAAATACAGTAGGTACTACTTCATTGTGGCCGACTTCACGCGAGATTCTCGCATGAATCACGCAGCTTTTTAGCAGAGGATTAATTGTGTTTTTATGAGAAGTGCCAGTGTGCCGAAACAACCGCCAGGTGGCATCTGTGAGCAGGAGGACGAGTCGACAACATGCAGCAGCAGGGAGCAGTGACCACGAACGGCAATGGACAGTTTCCTGATTTATGTTTATGTTCGTTGTTGCTTCAATACAAGAATGTAGCTAATAGGAGTCACGTGGGTACGCCGAGCAAGATGGCGGCGCAGTAGAGGAGCTCCGTTCACCCACCGATATTTATAACGTTTTACTGCATGAAAAACCACAACTTTTTTGCAAAACAACAATCCTTGGCGTTCACGATTCGGGCTTGAACAGACCAGAATGTTTTTTGGACCTCAATGGCGACCACATCGAAGTACTTCAAAGATACGTTCCGCATGGCTACCAGAAATACACCGCCGCCTGAAGTTAAGCTAACTTCAGACCCGCCGTCGCCAATGCAGCCAGCAAAACAACCTGCCGAAAAAACTGCAAGCCTGGAGAATCTGTTTGTCGAAATCTCCAAAATGAATAACACGCTACAGGGAGTGGCAGCAGACATAATAACTATTAAAGAAACAACAAATGAGCTAAAAAACACCGTGAGCGGCATCCAAGAAAGGCTCGAGGAGGCGGAGGGGCGGATTTCCCACCTGGAGGACACGACTGGCCGGCTGGTGAATGACGGAGAAGGTGTTGAGAGAAAGATGGAAGTTTTGTGGGATCGCATTCAAATGCTTGAAAATCACAGCAAACGAAACAATATAAGGCTACTGGGGCTGAAAGAAACGTATGGGACGAATGGCACAATGGAAGAATGTGTGAAGAAAATGCTGAGAGACGGTCTCGGTCTGGATGTCGAGGGTGAATTTGAAATAGAGCGGGCACACCGAGCACTCGCCCCCGTCCCCAATGAGGACCAGCCGCCCAGACCGGTGCTGGTCAGATTTCTGCGCCAGTCAGCGAGGGAGAAAGTTCTGAAGGCTGTCAGAATAAAACGAGGTCTCGAGTGGGAAGGAGCGAGACTCTCCGTGTTTCCAGACATGTCGAGGGAACTGGCCGAGAAGAGGAAGACCTTCACGGCCGTGAAGAAAACACTGCAGCAGCTCAATGTGAGATACACGCTGGCGCACCCGGCAACACTACGATTCACTTGGAAAGGGAAAAACCGGAGCTTCACGAGCGCAAAGGAGGCGGAAAAATTCATCCAAATGAACTGCAGTTCAAATGGGTAAGCAAGCACGAACGCTTAAAAACATAAACAGTGCACAATACAAGATGACGTGGACATTGAGAAATAGACTGATCTAAAAGTGGACAATGTGTAACAGTTATCGGTGGGGGTCTGGGTCTGATCCTGTACCGCCTGAGCAGAAAGCCAGACTGGCTAGAGGTGTAATAACCCACGGACCAAAACGTCCGTTGTTTTTCTTTCTTCTTCTGTTTTTCTTTTGTTTTAGTACGGCTGGAGAAAAGCCAGGCACCCCAGTTAACGTTTTGTGGGGCTTGTTTAAGTTTGTTTTTTTGTATTTTTTCTTTTTCTTTCATGAAAGTGTTAAAGTTTACAACGCTGTTCATAAAGTGGTTTATACAGAGTTGCACCTGGTGATGACAGCTACTGATAGAGAGGAAAGTGAGATGTTGACATTACATGATGCATTAATAGAAATCAGAATTTCACAATACGTTTTCTTTCATACTAAAACATGACTAGGAATTATGTCACATGCATAAGCTGGAACATCAATGGATGCGGAAATCCTGTAAAAAGAGGTAAGGTATTGACTTATCTAAAACATAATAATACTGACATCGCTTTTTTACAAGAAACACACTTTGTAAAAGAAGAAGCACTCAAACTGAAACGGAGCTGGGTCGGACATATTTTTCATAGTTCTTTCTCTACCAAACGGAACGGGGTAATCATATTGGTGAATAAATCTTTGAGTTTCTCTTTACTTAAGGAGGTTAAAGATGATGAGGGCAGAATGATATGCGTACAGGCACTGATAAATGGGACTAAGATGACGCTTTGCAACATTTATGCCCCAAACAAGGGAGATCCAAACTTTTTCCATGAAGTAAACAAGGTACTGGGTGATATAGAGGGCCAGATCATATTAGCAGGAGATTTCAACCAAGTTTCAGATCCCTTTTTGGATAGGAGCAAATTTAGTGGTCCACTCATGTCTAAGGATAGAGCTGCGATACATATGATGAGTGAGGATATGGGATTGGTGGACATATGGCGGCTGATAAATCACAGTGACAGAGAATATACTTTTTATTCACACTGCCACCAATCCTATTCCAGGATTGACATGTTTTTGATAGCTAACACATAGGGATGTAACGATTCACTCAACTTACGATTCGATTCGAGTCACGATTTTTTGTTCACGATTCGATTTTCTCACGATTTTTTTAGATCAAAAATGAGCTACAGACAAATTATGACCTAATAAAATGATCTTTTATTTATTAGAGAAAGATAGTCTGAAAAATTTACCTTTCATTTAGATACACTGCACATCACCATTATCACCTTTTATCACAAGTAGCCTAAAACTGGTCTTGTATACAAATAGTCGCAATTAAAAAATCGTTTATGAACCAATTTCATTGGTCGATTGGTCTGAGAAAAAAAAACAAAATAAACATTTGGAGCCTAGGCTTGTCAAATCAAAATCAATATGACTGAACCGTGTATGAAAGGTTGGAGGGCTTTTATTTTGAAGGAAAATAGCAGAGGCGCACGCACATCCATAAACACCACTGTGTGCAGGTGCAGAGCTAAAAAATAGACAAAAAAGTTAAGAAAAAAGCTCGCACACTGCAAGGGCCCCTATAAATATAATTTAATAGTGACAATGTTTCGAGCTTTTAATTTGAAGGGCCACATACAGGAAGTCGTGACACCGCCAGCTGTTTTTCTTTTTTTTCTACACGGCAGGTCCCTGCGATAATGCTGTGTGTTCTCTGAAGTTTTCTTTGTAACAGACGTGTCTGGTTTAGAGATGTATAAGATAATATTATACATCCATGACTCCGACGTGAATTCACTGCTGTTTATATTTTAAACGGGCCGCCGCCGTCTCAAAGCACTCACCGGGCCCGGCTGTCAGTTGGAGCAGCAGTCGGCTGCAGTGAGAGGCAGAGCCTCGCACCTGCCGCTCACCAACTCACCTAATCTACCGTGTTGGTGATAAACAGACACACTGCCTGTAAATAAAGCCCGTGTTGACACCAAAAGCGACCGGAGCGACCGCGGCGACCAGCTGCCATTCATTTTCAATGCAGCTACGCTGGCCACGAGGAGCGACGCGAGCGTCCAAAGTTACAAGTGGCCGCGCTTGGGGAGGGAGAGGGAGGAGTGGTAGAGAGAGAAAAGAGAGTGAATTGGAATGTGTGCGTGGTGGCCGGCGGCGTCTGATGTCGAACTAATGAATGAACCAGTGATAATATAAGCTACTTCTCACCACAGACTTTGTTCTCACGAATCGATTTTTATTTTATTTACATGGATGCGAATCGTCACGCATTTGAATCGATTTTTAATCGAGTCGCGATGCATCGTTACATCCCTACTAACACAATAATAAAACAAGTTGTTAATTGCAAGATTAAAGCAATGGCTCTCTCAGATCATGCAGCAGTCGAACTTAGCATTGACATAAATACTGACACTGAGAAAAAAGGTAGATGGAGGATGAATACATCTTTATTACAGGATGAATCCTTTAACCTGTCTTTAAAGGACGATCTTATATCCTTTTTTGAAATTAATGCTGGCAGCGCAACCTCAAAAGCGATGGAATGGGAAGCATCAAAAGCGTACATTAGGGGAAAAATTATAGCACATTCATCCAAAAAGAAAAAAGAGGATATGAAGAGAATAAAAGAGTTGGAATCTGAAATCAGCAGTCGGGAAATAGAATTATCAAAAAACTTCTCAGATAAATTATATCGAGATATATGTAAGCTTAAATTCCAACTGCAACAAATTTATAATAAAAAAGTGGAATACGCTTTATTTAGGCTGGGCACAAATTTCTATGAAGGGGGAGAGAAGACAGGTAAGCTGCTTGCTAGACAATTAAAACAACAAAACTCCTACAGTGTAATACCAGCAATTAAGAAGGGAGATAAAATAGTTTCCTCAACAAAAGAAATAAGTGAGGTCTTCCAACAGTTCTACAAAGAACTATATACATCAGACATCAACCCCACTCAAGAAGAATTGAGGGGATTTTTCTCTAACATTAATCTGCCTAGACTGTCACCTGAACAGGTGGAATTATTAGATAACTTAATAACAGAGAATGAAATCAGGAATGCAGTTTCAGGTATGAAATCAGGGAAATCACCGGGCCTTGATGGATTCCCTGTGGAATACTACAAGCAGTATATAGATATCCTGGCTCCAATATTGCAAGAGATATACAATGAAGCTTTCAAAACAGGAACTCTTCCCCCAACATTTAATGAGGCCTTAATATCAGTGATACCTAAAAAGGATAGGGACAAATCCCGCTAACTACCGACCTTTGAGTTTGATAAACCTGGACTGTAAGATCCTGACTAAAATCCTGGCTACGCGTTTAGAGAAGGCTCTGCCGAATATTATACACTCTGACCAGGTCGGATTTATGAAAAATAGGTCCTCGACCGACCATATGAGAAGATTACTACATCTAATCTGGTTGAATCAGACAGGAAAAGAACCGGTCATTGCCCTCTCGCTTGATGCCGAGAAGGCATTCGACCGAGTTCAATGGGAATTTTTATTTGCAGCCTTGTCACATTTTGGTTTTGGACCAACCTTTATTAAATGGATTAGAACTATATACAAAAACCCTAAGGCAGCGGTGATAACAAATGGTGTAATTTCACCCTCTTTCAACCTCACCAGAGCCACTCGACAGGGTTGCGCTCTGTCGCCATTGCTGTTTAATATTGTACTGGAACCATTGGCGATTGCCATCAGAGCTAATGCAGCTATCAGAGGAGTGGAAGGAGGAGGGAAAGAGCACAAATTATTATTATATGCGGACGATATTTTGATGCTGATAAAAGACCCATTAAACTCGATACCACACCTGATGAACACGATACAATCTTACTCTAAATTATCAGGATATAAAATTAACTGGACAAAGTCGGAAGCTATGCCTATATCTGGCTTATGCAATTCCAATGTACTGACAAATTTCGGCTTTAAATGGATGTCAAAAGGGATGAAATACTTGGGAATCAAACTCAGTAGTGAAGTGGAGGAAATACCTTCACTAAATTTAGAACCTTTACTGCAAAAAATTAGAACTAATTTGGATAAATGGGGGAAACTTAATCATACATTATGGGGAAAGGTCAATGTGATAAAGATGGTGGTCTCTCCGCAAATTAATTATGTGCTTATGATGTTACCAGTAAATGTATCACCTCAGATCTTTAAACAGTATGATACAATAATTAAAGAATTTTTATGGGACGGGAAAAGACCCAGAATTAAATTCAGTAAAATGTGCTCTCCTAGAGACAGAGGAGGCCTTGGGTTGCCAGACCTGAGATTATATTATGTCTCCTTTGAAATGGCCAAATTAGCCAAACACTGGAATAAGGACAACCAGCTAGATTGGGTTACTATTGAAAATAAGATATCATCCCCTTTCACTCCTATTGATAGATTATCTCAGCCTACTTGTAACGTAGTGAACCCTATTATGGCTCACTCCAAAGAGATCTGGATCAAAATACATAAAATGCATAAATTATCACATTGTAAACAAAGATATTCTTCTCTGTGGCACAACCCCATGATAAGCATTGGGAAGAAATCAGTATATTGGAAGGAATGGCACCTCAAGGGACTATGTCATGTTGCTGATCTATATGAGGAAGGTGTGTTTATGTCTTTCCTTGATATAAAAACGAAATACAACCTTAAGGGAAAGGAGCATTTCTGGAAATATCTACAGATCAGAGACTGTATTACATCCAAGATTCAGTATAAAGATGGAAACCACATCACGGACTATTTCATGCTGCCTGTGGAGCATCGCCGAGCCTCTATATTTTATAGAACAACAAACCAACTGCTCAGCGATAGCTGTCAGGGTCTGAAAACGATATGGGAGAGGGACCTGGGATGTCTGATGGACGAGGAGGAATGGACGAGAATCATATCTAACAACGGGAAATTCATTAGGGAAGCTAAAGGCAAATTTACACAATACAAAATAACACATAGGTACTACTGGACTCCACAAAGACTAAATAGAGCAGGCATGATGAACAATAACTTGTGTTGGAAATGTCAGAAAGACATAGGTACTCTGTTACATTGTATCTGGGAGTGCCCTGTCATTCAGCCTTTTTGGAAAACAGTCCTGGACAACTTGAGTAAATGGCTGGGAAGTGGCATACCGTTATCTCCCAGGTTATGTCTATTAGGAGACAGAAGCCAAATAGTTAACATATCAAGTGGAGAGTTCTCTGTAATCATGGTAGGGACTACAACGGCTGCCAGGGCAATACTTAAACTGTGGAAAACACCTAAAGCCCCTGAACTAAAAGAGTGGATAAACATTATGGTTAAAACAGCTTCATATGAAGTTATGCTCGACAAGATGAATGACAAGAACAAGGTCAAGGCACCAGTCTGGGACTTGTTTTGGACTCACATCACTATGACTGATGACCCTACAGCTTGAACGCCGTTTTCTGAGTGTATCCAACATGTATGTATCCACCTATTGTATGTATATGTTTCCCAGCTATGTGAATGCATCAATATGTCCACTATCATTACATCATCGCATCATTTATGTCATTTACATAATTTATGTGGTATTCTTATTTTATTTTTGTTCTTCTATGCCACTGTCACCTCATGTAACGTGCATAAGATGCCTGAAAATGTAAAATGTTCTAATGTCATACACCAGAGATAAAAGAAATAAAAACTTGAATTACAAAAAAAAAGAATGTAGCTACACTTAACCGGCTTTACACCTCATTCCAACTCTTTCCTTCAGCCTGTCGCTACAGGGTCCCTCTAGCAAGGACAGACTTACTATACTATCAGGCCTATTACAAACCGTATTTTGAAATTATCTGTGATATTCCCATTTTATGTTAATCCATTTTCGTTTTGCTTGTATGTTTAATGTGGTCTTTTTTTATGTGCACACGTCGGCGCCAGATTCATTTTAGAGGTGGTGGGGGGGGGGGGGCATGGAGGTTGGGTTGTTACGGGACATAGGTTTACACATTCACCGTTGGTGGTGTGCAATAGACATATTGTAGCGTAAGTCCGGCTCCCAGACCATCATGTAACTTATCAAAAAAACAACAACAAAAAAAAAAGCTGTGTACTCAGTCTGGCTGCAGGTTTGAACAAATAGAATGTTGTGAATACACCTTGCCGGACTCACAAGCGTCTCTTGGCTGGACCACAGCAAAAATAAATAAAAGAACCCCGTGGTCCGACCTGACGCAATGTTTAATCATAATAATAGAAAACATTTGGGCTGGGCGATAAAACGGTATACATTTTGAAATAACTTTTCTTCTATATAAATATGAGATGTGGTCGTGTTTCATTCATCCATGTTTTGGCATACAATACAAATAGCACACTCACAATAAAACAGTGTGATTGGTTGAAAGCTGATAATTAGCCATGTGCTTACAAGCTGATTGGCCGAAACCAAGAACAAAGTCGCGTGAATGGCCAATCGGCATGTGTTAAGAGCCGACATGTAAATCAGCTGTTTTGATGGGCGATGGAGCGCAGAGATGAATAGAGAAAGAAAAGTTAATGTGTCTCCGCTCATACTTTGCAATGAGGGTTTGAATCTCAGTTTAGGTTATATGTTAATGTGTTTTCTTTTCTCATCATCATTATGATCACATATGGCTCCAAGTTTGAGCAAATAAATAAATATGATAAACTTCCCTGCTTGTGTAGCTGCTAGTGACAGCTGATTTGAGAACCTAATGTGGGTTTACTATTGTGCATCTCATTTTGCTGCTATAAATATTTGCTTAGGATTGACAATGGAAACAGGTAAACAAAATCTATAGGGTCTATAGGGCGTATACTGGCCTATCAGGCAGACTAAACCACTGGATCTACCCCCACTCCAGCCCCGCGCACAATTCTGTGAACTGAAACCTGTGAACTATGTGTGTGAAAGGAGAGCTATTAACTACTATGGGTCACCACGGGCCACTGTTTAAAAATCATCAGAATATGAGGAAAGAATCTTAAAGAACCAAAGCAGCATTCATTCACAAGTGTAATCAGCACCAAACGTAAACATTCAATAACTGGGTGAGGTCGGACAACGGGCTTCTTTTTTTCTCTTCCTCACAGAAGAAATGAGGTGTGCGCTCCGGTGCGCTCACCTCTCTTCTCTCTGACGCGTCGGTGCTCTGTTTGTGATTTGCCTTGAATCTGTCATTTATACGTGCGCGTTCACAGATTCACAGCAAGACAAGCTGGGGTTGAATTACCGAGTTAATAACCAGCGTCGTGGTACCGCTGATCCGGAGTGACAGTGTTGTGAAAATCGTTGCAGTAAACTGGTGCTCTGGTTTTTAGCTGCTCTGCAATCCCATAGTTTCAAATGATGAATTGATTGATTTTTTTTTCCTTAACGAAATGAAACGAAAACAATATTATATTAATGTTGTAAATTTAGACCGGTCGGTCTACATTCCTACCCTCACCTATGGTCATGAAATCTGGGTAGTGACCGAAAGAGCAGGGTCGCGATTACAAGCGGCCGAAATGAGCTTCCTTCGCAGGGTGGCGGGGCGCTCCCTTAGAGATAGGGTGAGGAGCTCGGTCACCCGGGAGGAGCTCGGAGTAGAACCGCTGCTCCTCCACATCGAGAGGAGTCAGCTGAGGTGGCTCGGGCACCTGTATAGGATGCCCCCTGGACGCCTCCCTCGTGAGGTGTTCCGGGCATGTCCCACCGGGAGGAGGCCCCGAGGAAGACCCAGGACACGCTGGAGTGACTACGTTGCTCGGCTGGCCTGGGAACGCCTCGGGGTGCCCCCGGAAGAGCTGGAGGAAGTGTCGGCGGAGAGGGAAGTTTGGGGATCCCTGCTCCGACTGCTGCCCCCGCAACCCGGCCCCGGAAGAAGCGGAAGATAATGGATGGATGGATGGATGGAAATTTAGAAAATATAATCCAGGGAAAAAAGGCTTACAGACATGGACCAAAACAGCTCAGTAACAGTAAGCACTACACATCTTATGAACGCGATGTAAAGTAACTTTATTTTATTTTAAGCCTAATTTTTAAATACAGCCTCTAAAACTAGAATGAAAATTATTTTACTATATTCCAACTACTCGGCGCTATTGAAAGTAATGATCTTAATAGACATTATCAATGACCAATAGGTGTGCTTGTAGCTGTGACGACAGCTGGACACAATGGAACACATTTGTGACACATTAGCATCCTCTTTATCTCTGACCAATGGGTGTTTGTGGATACTTCATTCATTGTCAGACAAAAGTCCTGCTCCACCCTCCCCCTCACAGTACTTCACAGCTGTTTGCTCTGAACAGAAAAACCGGTTCCTACAGTTATAGCTCTCCTAACACTCCAAGAACTCCAAGACACATGTGCCAGACGCACAGAGCCATGCATAAGCTAAAACACAGATTGAGACGTCTTCATGATGTTTAGTTGTTTTTTTAGTTCATTTTCATTTCGTTTGGATTTTTGTGCATATTACTGAGCCGTTTTGGTCCATGTTTTTGATTTTCATGATTTCATGATTTTCATACACACACCAAGTCTAGCTTTCAATAAAACACACTCGCATTCTATGAAAACAATATAAAACACAAATTTAAAAAATGACAGTTTGCTATAGTTTTTTGTTTTGATAAGCTTCGTTTTAAAAGCGCAATGTTCAGCTGTCTGAAATTAAAAGCAGCCTCCACTTGTTAATTTGCAGCAACACTGTTGCTTCAGGCTGTGATCAGCTTTTTTGTATCGCTCGTCTTTCCATTAAAACAACCTGCTGCTCTTGGCTGAAATCAGCCCGTTGTCGCTCAAGTAGTCCTATCAAAATCAACATCTAATCTGTCCCTTCAAATTGTCTGTGTGTAGCAGCTGCTGACAGATGTGTATTAATGCTCCGCTCGTGAGTCCAGTCGCATCGGGTCCAGGCTGCTGGCATGGACAAAGCAGTCTAGAAACTGTTTAAACGAGCGGTCGTCGGCTCTGAGCGGATTGTTACATTCACAAGAACTTACAGAAAATAGATATGAGACAATTTGCTCAAACTCGGAGCCATGCAGACCCGGCCAGGCTACAGGAGAGATCACAAATATGGAGGGGTTCAAGACCCCCCATGAGAACCACTGATCCTGTTGTACGTACTGTAACCACTGTGAAACAATAAACAACAACATTGATGTGATTGAACGGCAGCATTGAGCGGTCCCTCTCTCCATTCACTCTCTAGCTCTCTCGACCACAGCTGCAGGTGAAGTAGCCTGTGGCCTGAGAACAGCACCACTCTCCATTGCAGCGACGTTGTGGTCAAATGCGGAATTATTTTGAGCTGCATCTCAGTACGATGCTTCCACCTAGTGGCTACAATGTGACCTACAATTTCACGCAACGCGTGAATCACGTCTTGCGCGAGTGAAATGGCCACTTTGAAGTAGTACCTACTATATAGATGAGTGGACAGACCGGGCAGGAGCAAGCAGCCCAGAGGAGTTTCATCGGTCCTCAGCCGACTTTAATATCTAGAGACACCCGCAACCAGAAAAACAATGTTTGACCCGGTGTTAATATGGGATGGGCGTTTAATATCAAAAATATTTTGCTACACCCGGTGGTTAATTGGGACCGGCGGCTAACTGGGACTCAGCCATTATTTGCAGTTTTACGGTAAGTACCTTCCTCTTCCTTCACAGCTTCTCCTGAGCCACAGCAGATTAGATAGTAGAATGTCTCTGCAGCGTCGGTCTTAAGGTCAACTGTCTGAGGGTACACCAGCTGAATATTCACTGCTGCTCAGCTGAGTCAGGAGGCAAAGATGAACCTTTTTCATCTCAGGGTCTGAGGTGGTCACTCTGCCTTCTGTGTCCTACAGGTTCAGGTGTCCTGGTCCAGGCCAGTTCCAGTGTTCTTCAACTGGACTGGTGTTTGTTGTGGCTCAGGAGGCGGAGCTGCTCTACAGGACTGTCCAATGGGATGAGAGCCTCCTCCACTCAGTTGGCAAGATGGCTGCAGGACCACTGTTCAATATCCAGTGTTCTGATGATGCCGTCCGCCAGCTCCACCTCCCACATTGTGAAACAAAGGACGGTGAGCAAGTGATTGTGTTTGTTAGAGCAATGGTGGGGAATTATGTAAAATCAGGGCACTGTCCTTCACCAGCCTCCTGATTAATTTCCTGATGTAGACACCATTGACTGAAATGATCACTGCTGTTGTAACGAGGTTGTTGTCTCTGTGTTTCCACAGCTCTGCTCTGTGACGGTCTGCTGTCTGTTGCCCACATCACTGATGATGGAATGAGCTTCATCGAGCCACTGGAGGTCACAGACACTCATGTGATCGTCTCAGTCCCTCATCTTTCTGCCTTTGGTCTGGTTAAGAGGTGGTGGAACAACTTGAAATCAGTTCGCAGCCAAATTCTACTGTTCCACCAACCAAACCTCACAGCACAGGAGCAATACCTCAATGTGCTTCTGCTGCCTCATAACGTCCCCCTGGATGAGGTAAGGCTACTGACCGAAGTGTTAAAGATTCACTTTGCTTCACTTTCCAAACTCTTCACAGACCTGATGACATGAACTTTAAGAGCAAGTCTTACACAAACATTCACATGAACTGAAGGATGAAGGTCAAACATCAGTGTGACCTCAGAAAGGACTCTCTCTGTCCTGTAGGTCCAGCCCAGTAGAACCAGTCTGTCTGTTCAGGCTCAGGCCCGACTCTAATGAAATTATCTGATTGTTTTACAGGTGAAGAAACAACACAATGACTGTGTGTTCATCAAGATGCCTTCTAAAAGCACACTCGTCAAAAATAAAACGTACACAGTTCAATGTCCAGATGCCGAAATAGTCCAGCCTGAGGTGAGTGTTTCACACTGAAGCTGACATGATTCCGCAAACTGCTGTCACTCACCTGGAGACACTGACACAGCCTGCGCTACTGGTTTTCAGAAAACAGACTTTGACCTGGACTTTGGACAAAATTTCCACCCAACGTTTCAGATCTTCCTTCCTTCAAGCACCAAGAAAACCAACGTAGAGATCCGAGATGAAAACAAGACAGCTGTGTGGAAGTGTTGTGTTCCTCTGCCAGGTAAAGTCTTCATCCACCTGAAGGACGTTTTTACAGAGCCCTGAACTGGGACGAGCAAAGACACTTGTAACTGAATTTGCTTCTACATCTTCCAGGTACTGTTCCAGAACCGACTCCAAGTGTCTCAGCTCCGACTCCAAGTGTCTCAGCTCCTTCTCCAAGTGTCTCAGCTCCGACTCCAAGTGTCTCAGCTCCTTCTCCAAGTGTCTCAGCTCCGACTCCAAGTGTCTCAGCTCCGACTCCAAGTGTCTCAGCTCCTTCTCCAAGTGTCTCAGCTCTGACTCCAAGTGTCTCAGCTCCTTCTCCAAGTGTCTCAGCTCCGACTCCAAGTGTCTCAGCTCCTTCTCCAAGTGTCTTAGCTCCATCTCCAAGTGTCTCAGCTCTGACTCCAAGTGTCTCAGCTCTGACTCCAAGTGTCTCAGCTCTGACTCCAAGTGTCTCAGCTCCGACTCCAAGTGTCTTAGCTCCATCTCCAAGTGTCTCAGCTCTGACTCCAAGTGTCTCAGCTCTGACTCCAAGTGTCTCAGCTCCGACTCCAAGTGTCTTAGCTCCATCTCCAAGTGTCTCAGCTCCGACTCCAAGTGTCTCAGCTCTGACTCCAAGTGTCTCAGCTCCGACTCCAAGTGTCTCAGCTCCGACTCCAAGTGTCTCAGCTCCTTCTCCAAGTGTCTTAGCTCCATCTCCAAGTGTCTCAGCTCTGACTCCAAGTGTCTCAGCTCTGACTCCAAGTGTCTCAGCTCTGACTCCAAGTGTCTCAGCTCCGACTCCAAGTGTCTCAGCTCCGACTCCAAGTGTCTCAGCTCTGACTCCAAGTGTCTCAGCTCCGACTCCAAGTGTCTCAGCTCCGACTCCAAGTGTCTCAGCTCCTTCTCCAAGTGTTTCAGCTCCGACTCCAAGTGTCTCAGCTCTGGCTCCAAGTGTCTCAGCAGCAGAGAGGCTGAGGTCTGCTCGGACTAAGTTCATCAAGAGCGTGACTGAACCAGTTCTCCATGAGCTGCTGGATGAACTCCTGGTCTGTGAGGTGGTAACTGACAGTGAAATGGAGTCTGTTGCTGCGATAGCAAACAGAGCAGACCAAGCTCGAAAGGTGATCGACACCATACGAAAAAAAGGAGAAGCAGCTTGTTCAGCTCTGATCATAGTTCTGTGTGAGGTGGATCGCTGCCTGTCAACACAACTGAATCTGAGCTAGAAACAGTCTGTCAGCTGTTTGTGTCTGATACCAGAAGAAGCTAAATGTATTTTAACTATGAGAAGGAATAATAGAAAATGTCAGAATTATAAGGGTATCAGAGACATGAAGATGTGGGGGGACGGGGGGTGGCTATGGGTGCTGGTGCTGGCACCTGCCCCTTTGCCCCTCGATGTCCAAAGAGCCCTTTAGTCAGTGCCTTTTTTTCTGTGTGTGTGTGTGTGTAAGCCTAAATGTAGCCTCTCAAGACTAAAATGTAACAAATAATAATAATAATAGTAACTTGATGAATTTGATGAATTACATGTGGCTACCTTCAGTCACATGATCCACATAGACGTGTCCTGGCCCTGCAGCTGCGAGAGTCAATCAATTAAAGTGAAATGTTGAACTTACAGTTTTCATTGTCAGTGTTTGGAGGGAGCACTTTATTCTTCTGTTTTTCTGCTGTCAGACACTTTAAAGATGATCCTGAGGAGAGATAAGAGAGCCTTTAAATGTTTGTTTTTTCGAGCACAACTCTCATTATTCATTGATCTCACACCACCCAAAACTTGTTAACTTTTACACTTATTATGATACTGAATACTCATGTCAATACTGTAACATACTAAGTTAGCTTATTTACTTCACCTTGCTAGCTAGCAAGTTATTAGAGCATCAAGGAGGCCGACAATTAAAGTCAATGTTGCATTTTTTTGTAACTTCACAACCATCTAGTACCAGAGCAGTCCGACTCGCTAGCTAACCAACCAAAAACCTGAAGTAATAAACTTTAAAATCATTAACATTAGTTAGTCTAACACAACGGTCTGACGCTAACGCTATCTGTCATTCAAGTGTCTCCCTGTTTGTTAGCCTAACGGTACAGACACACCAACCTCGTCAATGGATCCCATTCATGTCTATGTGGAGCAGCAGCTCCGGCCGCGCGGTGCATGACGGATACAGCACGTCGAGTTGACGCCCCATCGCCGTATGTGAATTTGCATAAAGTTCGATAGATTGAACTTTATGCAAATGACGTCGACCCAACGCAATGCGGTCGGCTCCAGAAACTTCGTTCAAACTATCAAACTAGGCGGTGTTTATCAAATATAAATCCAGATTCTGTTGCTGCACAACACGTTTCCCGCCTCAAACGTTTTCAGAAACATACTTCAGTGTGTTGTTTAACTGTAAAATGAGATCGTCTGTGACCCGGCCGCCATGTTGGAAACAGCAGAGCGAAACTCAAGCTCTGCACTACATCACATAAACATCACATAGTCCCGCCCACTCGCCGGTCCGTTGCGTCTGGATCCGTCGCCGCCGGAGTTGGTGTGTCTGTACCATAACATGTTCAATAACAGCAGTTATTTACTGTTCACATCATACACAATCATCATTATCTGCTCCACTTACCACGGTCTCGCTTTCTTTTTACTTCAGCCTCCTTTTTGTTTCTTCTCTTCCCGCTCCCAGACTAGACAGCTCCTCTTCTTTTTCCTTTGGCTTCATTTGAAACTTCCAGGATGATAACTCAGATGCATCCTACAGGTTAACGTTAGATGGACTCAAAGGAATGACACAGGGCGCCTTTAGGGAGGTTTCCTACTGAGATGTCATTCCTAATTGCCCGTTGTTGTTTAAAGGGGAGAGGGATGTTGTCACTGCAGGTACTACATTTTGAGTAAAAACATCCCTCTGGCCCCAACAGCTTGGGTCCCCAGGCAGTTGCCCGTCTTGCCTGTTCACCGTAACACAAGAATTATTGCTAATTGCATTTTCACTCTTCAACAGGAGTCTGTTCACCTGGTGGCCCAGTGAGTAGGTCTGCAGTGGTAACCATGCACATTGTTTGGTGTAAATGATGTGAGTGTGAAGTGACACAGTGTGCTGCTTCTCTCAATTACTTTCTTTTGTTATAATAATAATAATAATAATTTGAACTGTGATTTTGAACTGTGAACTGTGAACTAGACACCTCAGTTAGTTGGTTTACTTTATTGAATCATGTAAAAGGAAATTAATTGTCACCGTGTACATCCAGATATCCAGGGAGGGTTACTTTCTTCTTCTTTTTTGTAGGTTTTACTAATGGTATTTAATTTAATTTACTGGCATTTAATTTTTGTCTTTTATTTTCAAGTTTTTTATTGTTTTTATTTGCTGTAAGTGACCGACTGATCTTTTTTTTTGCAATAATAATTTATTTTGAGATATTTTTTTGTTAATTGTTAATTTCACAATTTGAAAGAAACTAATAATCAGAAAAGATTTAAATCAGTTTGTTTACTATCGACTCTGCAGCGATATTTGTCACCTTTTGGACTCCGTACCTACAGTTTTTAATGTTAAGTGTGATGTTTGTTTCCGTCTCCGTGGTCGTGGCGCCGTGGTTCTGGTCCGGGCCGGTGATCACGTGTACGTATCCAGTGTGTCCTGCTGTGGGCGGGGCCAGGGGAGTCCTGAGGGGTATTCTTCGAAGCCAGTTTAGTGCGTTAGCCAGCTGTGTTGAGTCTAAAGCAAGGCTTGCCTGTACTGGAAAGGTGGCTCTCTTTTAGCGCGGCTAGATCTCCATGGTAACTTATGCTTAACTCATAACCTGGTCCCGACCAGGTTATGTTCAGAGTTTAATCATAAAACCGGCGATAAAAGCGCCGCTGTTTCACTATTTAACTCATTTTCAGCCGGCGTCACCTTTACTTTGAAAGTCCAGTGGATTTGGATCAAAACGCAGCGTTTGTACGGAGGAGAGATCAGCTGATCAGCGGCCGTTTACTTCTCCCGGAGCGTCTCTGCTGAGCTGTCTCCGTCTACAGATGTTCTCCGTAGCCTAGACTATAGCGTATAAATTTTATTGTAGGCTGTACAGTCAGTCACTGCTGGCAGCAGGACAGACAAACAGATGATACCGGCAAAGTTAATAATTTCACTTAATGTGGCCATGAATAAATTAATTCAATGTGATCGCCTGTTATATCAGTGTTGCCCAAACGCAAATCTTGAATACGTTTCCGCTGTTTTCACATTTAAAATGCTCTTTGTTGTCTTTGTACAGAGGATATGAAATTTGCTGCAGCACCAAAAACCCCACTGTAACCTATTGAGACTCGCTTCCAATAAAAACCCACTCGCGTTGCGATAATTGAAATAGGCCTATATATAAAACACAATTTTAAATGACAGTTGATGTTGCTCTAGTTTATTTAGTTGAAATGGACAAGCTTCATATTTAGTTATATTCATATTTAGCAATTTATACATATAATTTATATTAAGTAGCGCAAGAGCTGTCAGAAAAATGAAAAGCATCTCCTCTCTTGTCGTAGTCTAGTCGACCGTATTTGCAGCAACACTGTTGCTTCAGGCTGCGATGGTGCTTTTTTTTTTTTAAACATCACTCATACTCTCTCCAATAAAACACTGCCATCCTCTTGGCTGAAATCAGCCCGTTGTGGATCAATTTTGTGCGGAAGTAGAATCATATGACGCCGAACGCCCCCTTTGATGTGAACGCGCACAGAACATAAAGCTGAGAGCCGGACTTGACAAACTAAGTTGATAACCAGCTTCGCATTACGGTGTTAACCCGGGCTGGGACTTGAGGCTTTGTTGAGCTGGAAGGTGAACACAAAGCCCGGGCATGTTGAGCCACCTTCGCAGAATACCCCTCTGGACCACTTCAACACACACTCTGGTTTCTCACTGCGTCCACATCTGTCTGATGCGGAGGGATCAGTGTGATGTTACTCTTTGCTGTCCTCTGATTGGTCGACAGCTGCCTTCTTTGACTGTGATGTTTGATTTATGGACGAAACCCCTCCCTCACTGCAAAACATCTGACTTACAGGTTTTCAGGCATCTTGTTGCTTGTTCATCATTTAATAACCTGCACGCTGCGTCTGCACCGAAGCCATGTTTTTCTTTTTCTAACAAAGGAAGGATTTGTTTGTTTCTTGTCAACATCGCAACATGCACTGCAACTTCTTAAAAATGTGGCTGCACAATCAGGCATTTTAGCCTGCAACAATCACACAAAAAGCCTGCAAAATTATTCCCTCGCCAAAGGAAAACACAAACATTACAAGTAAACAAAAACTTACCCAGATGAATACAGAGACAGATTTCTGCCTGTTCAGAGTAGTGTCAGCAGGTGGCGCTGTGGTCACAGCTCAGTCTCTGCCCATCTGAATCTGAAGACATTTCCAGCGTCCACAGACTCCTCACAGTGAATGGGATCAGGGACCTGGGGTAAAATATTATCAGAACAGAAAGTTTATCTCTAAATCATCAAACAGCCATGTTTGTTTTTACAGAGATAAATGCCTGTGAATGAACAGCAGCTTAATGCCAGTTTGTTTCAGGTAAATGTTGACACAGATCAGTCAAAAGAGGGCGCTGTAATCAGACTGAACAACAACTTGTTCTTTACGTTTGATTTTCTTATTTCTGTTGGGCTGATTTTCTGTCTGCTTCAGTAACATATTATCCTTATGGACATCAGACTGTTTGCTTGTCTGTAACGAGTTTCTCAGCTGCACCTCTTCATTGTACGACCATGGAATTCACATTTTTGTAAATAAAACACAGTATATGTCCTCTTGTGCGGTCATTCTGCGGTAACATGTCTCATATGTTGGTTTATCTATGGCGTGAAGAACATGGACTAAGGCTCATGTAGTTGCAGCGTTACAGTTACAGTGTGTGTCCGTGTGTCAGCTCTACACACAGACACACACTGGATGCAGCAGTGAAGTGAAACAAAAACCTGCAGAATAGTCCTGAGCTGATGTGAACTATGAGTCAGAGCAATAAAACTGTATGAGTAAAAAAATGCTTAATGTTAATATTCATCAAGAACCATAGAAGGAGATCCTATTTGATCATGACGACAAACACTTCGCTCCGGGACATAATGTAGGCTACACCTCATGTATGTTCTTGCCTTTTACCTCAAGGAGATTAAAGTAAGTGTCCGTACTTCCAGACACTTGGAAAACGCCAACTTTCCCTCCGAACTCGGCAGCTTCCCTCTGCTAGTTTGTGTGTATGAGACTACTGCGTGTGTGTGGTTTGTCTACAAACTGAACACTGCCTCTGATTGGCTAACGCTTAGCCCCAGGTGGTTACATGCTGCCATTCCGACATACCGCCATTCAGACATTCTACTATTCAGACATGTCACCATTACGACATCCCACTATTCCGACATAAAAACATCCTGCCATTCCGACAGTTTCGTCCCGCCATTCCGACAAGGCGTTTCCATAACGTGTGTGTGTTTCATGTTTTAAGAGATGTGTACGGATGTGAAGCGATACAGCGCCGTTACGCACAACGCACCTCTCTGGTCCGGTGCGCTCTTCTCCTCTCCTTTCCTCCCTCTCCTTTCCTCCATCTCCTCTCCTCTCCTCTCCTCTCCAGTACGTGCCTGCTCAGCTCTGGGAGCAGGACTGAGAGCGCGTCCGTCTTTGATCCCTCTGGTCAGGGCGTTTAGATCCGTGTGGCCTGAGTGTCCCCCCTGAGATCTGTGCCATAGCGCGCACCTCCATGTGTGAATGTTTAGCTGTAAACTACTGTTGTTGACTATATATCACATCTGTACACATGTAGTGATCCACTGGGTTTTACCTGGCCATAGAGCAGGGGGGTTAAAATTACAGTGTTGCTCCCCAGGGTTTGTTTTCCATTGTGAATGAGGCCCGGGAAATGATCAATTATATTTGTTGTTTGCGCACGGGTACGGGCGGACCCGTAATGAATGAATGAATGTTTTTTTCTGCTGTCATGGTGTGCGTAATGCGCACAGGTGTAGTAATGGGACCGAGGGTTTAAACGGGGAAGTGACGTGGTGAGATGAGGGAGTGAGAAACACAGTCGGCGCTGGGACGGCGGCGCAGTAGATTTACTTTTCCTTGTGGATGAACCTGTGGATTGTAAAGGCCCGTTTGGACACCACCCGGCCAGGCCCGTTTCAGCCAAGCGGGACGAGGGAGAGGATTGGTTTGGTCTCCTCAGCGGAGCCGCGGCGTCTCTCCCGTGTGGACACTGGACAGTAGGACAAGCTCTCTCTCTCACTCGCCCTCACCACGCGCCAATACGCACACACACACACACACACACACACACACACACACACACACACACACACACACACACACCTGCACAGACAGACTGTGCGCTCGTGCACGCGCATTCACACACACTCAGCTGCTGTGACAGCTCACAGACACTTGTCTGGAGGGGGTGGGGGGGCTTTAAAAGATTTGTCGGAATGGCAACACGTTTAAAAAAGAAAAAAATACCGCCATTCCAACCTTAGGAGACGAAAATTGTCGGAATGATGGGACGTTTAATTAAAGGTTTAAGTGTTGCCATTCCGACAATTAGGGCCTAATGTCGGAGTGGCAGCATGTCGGAATGGCGATTGCCCCCCGCCCCAGGTGTAAGGGGGGGGGTTTGTTTAGGTTAAAAAGTGAAACGAACAAAACTCTACATTCAAAATTAAATTTAAGAAAATGTGAACTGATCGGTTCATTTATTCATGTGTGCAATTTTCAACCTGACCACGGTTGTTGTTGTTGCCACCAGGTAGGTTGGTCTGTCGTAAAACTACTAGTGCGCATGCGCTGGTGCAACAACATGATTGGCCTAGTTCAGCTCTGACAACGCAGGTGATTGGCTGTTGGTGAAAGGGGGCGGGACATGCGCCATCTTTGCCGTCGCAGCTTTCCCCATTCAAAACAGGTAGAGTGGTCTGTCTCCTCAATATTAAAACGTCTCTGCTATAACACACCTCCTACCGTCCACTGATCTTCTGCCATCCATCATGGCGCTGGAGGGGAACGTGCAGTATTTACAACTTCATCCAACAAATGTGAAACATAATTATAGAACTAGACAGGCCTCAGCAAACAACTTCACCTTGCCTTTACCTAGAACCAACGCACTCAAAAGGTCTGTTATGTAATAGGGCTATAGCTCACTGGAACAGTCTCCCCCCACACTTGATTTCAACCACAGGAATGGCTAGTTTCAAAATTAAACTGAGGGAAGCTGTGTTTCGACATAATATTATGGTACAATAGTCTACTAGAAAACTACATGAAGGGAATCCATTCAGGTTAATATTGCTATCAATCAGGTACTTATGAATTTACATTGTACTCGGTGCATTACATTGTACTCTGTAATTTACATTAATTTGCATTGTACTATTTAATGTTCATAAGCACTGCTAAATTCATGTTAATATTTTCAGGTTAATTGATTCATGTAATGCTTTGTTTAAATGCTGTATTGTTGATTAATTGTTTGATTTAATGTGGACCCCAGGAAGAATAGCCTTCATATTTATGACGACTAATGGGGATCCAATAAACAATAAACAATAAACAAAAAGGGTCACTCTGATGCAACTTTATTAGTGAGTAGGCTAGGCCTGTCAGCTAATGAAGAGAGGAAAGGTATCTCTCCACCAGCCTCACAGTCACAGCTCAGGATGAAACACACTGGACCAAAACAGAACTTCCTGTTTAACGGCTCCGCTGCTAGCATTAGCCACAACAAGCTAACACGGAGCTAACAACGCTAGCGAACAGCCACATCAACAGTTTACTCCTCGTGTGTCTCACTCAGCTTCATCACAGAACATCACCAGTTGTTGTCTGGAGCAGAGCTTCACGTGTCAGACAAACAAACTGCACTTTACCACCAAAAATAAAGTTATATTAACGGACCAGTACAAGTCAACCTACCTCGAGTCCTCCGACAGCAGACTGTTGCCTAGAAACGGGGGCGTCCCCGCGAGGTCCGCAGGGGCTCGTCAGGATGCGCGCGCAACCTGCCTGCAGAAGGAACCAGAGGCGATTTTTTTTTCGTAGGATGAATTCGGGGAAAGTCCCGCCTTTCTCGCCGTTCCCGCCTCTGATTGGCTAGATGGGTTCCATTTTCGATTCTGATTGGCTAGAAGGGCTCTCACCTGATTGGTTGTTTGTTTTGGCCGTGAAACGGAGGCTGTCGGCAAAGTGTCTGGTCTGTCTACACTCTACCTGGTCTTTTTACTAAACCTAACCAACTCCTTTCTTCATTACCTAAACCTAACCAATGGCACAATTACACTTTTCTCAAGCTCAAAATGTTAACTTGAAATATAAATTTAAAATTTTAATTTTCGGATTGTGAAACCAGCAGGGATCGAACACGGATCTACCGCACCACAGGCGAAAATGGGAATCATGGAAACACAAATTTGTAGTAGCCTACTGCTTAACAATGTTTAATAAAGATAGAAAAGTTCGGCTCATGGCTACCCCCCACACCCCCCACACCCCCCACACACACACAGTAAAAGTAATCTTTCTTTATTGGCAGGTGAATGTGACATCACAGTTTGGAAAAAGAGAAATAAAACAGATTCAATGATGCTCTTGCTCTGAGCTAATAACAGTAACCACATCAGTCTGGGCAGAAGGACTGCTATTTCCATCATTGTTTAATCTGTGTTCATTATTTAATGTTAAATGTTAAAAAATGTTAAAACATCAGTCAGTGTTTGTCCAACCACGTCTTGTTTTGTCCACAAACCAAAGAGACTCCGTTTATTGCCAGAAATATTCACATTGAAGAAGCTGAAGAAGAGAATCTGGACATTTTTCCTTAAAAAAAACGACTAAAACCTAAATTATTAAAAATTATTAGATTATCAGAATAGTTGACAATCAGTTTAAAGGGCAACTTCGGCTTTTTTCAACCTGGGCCCTGTTTTCATATGTTTCTCTGTATATGTGAGTGATGGATACAACTTGTATCGAGGTGTCTCCAGTTTTGAGCCGGGCACTATCTGACCTGTCAGTTTGAAAAAATGCCCGTTTATACGGCAACTTTGACGGGATCGAGCCACTTGCCCCGTGGCAGAGCGTCAGCTGGGCTGCAGGCTGCCTGCCCGGCTCAAAACTGGAGCCACCTCAATAAAAGTGTTATCATCACTCACATAGACAGGAAAATATATGAAAACAGGGCCCAGGTTGAAAAAAACCGAAGTTGCCCTTTAATAATTGATTATTCTGCAATCAATAGATTGATTGTTCCAGATCTACTGTTTCCTGTTTACAGATGATGCTTTTATCTTCATCCATGCAGCTCTCTGTGGTGCCGTCATGGCGACGATGGCGACGATGGCGGCTACGGGCAGCTGACCGTCTGCAGCTCCTCGGCGTACGTCAGCAGGTCCATGACGTACTCGGAGCAGCTGGGGGGGTCGCAGCGCGGCGGCCAGACCTCCACCAGGGCCTCGGAGTCCAGAGCCAGACGATACCTGCGCCGCACAAACACAAGGCAGCGGGTGAGCGCCCGCGGCGAGGTCACAGCGGAGCGGCCGCGGCGAGAGACACTGACCTGGAGCCTGCGTTTGGGCCCAGACCGACCACCGACCCGCTGGCTCCTATCACCAGGTACTGTCGGCCATGTTGGATGTCCACGGTGCCGCAGGTGGCCTTCTTCACCAGCTGCAGCTCCGTCCCCACGCCCACCGCGTCGAACTCTGCAGGACAGCGAGGGACAGCGCGGCGTCAGGAGGAGTCACGGCGACCGACAGGTGGCGTTAGACGTGACGCAGGCGACTCACCGTTATCCGCCGTCCTGATGATTTCAACCACGGAGGCCGTGTAGGTCATGAAGTCTCCTTCAGCTGCCGAGGACCTGACGTCCACCCTGTAGGCTGCAGGGAGGACACGGCACGGCGGCCACGCGGCCACGCGGCGGCAGTTAGAGACTGAGGAACTAACCAACTCACTAGTATCCCTCCACACAGGCTGCGGAGTGTCAGTCACATGACCAGCGGCCAACTGCCCTGAACTTCTAACACTGTTACTCCTGTCACTGGGGAGATGAGATGTTCTGTACCGGTCGTGTTACTCACCTGTCTTCCTCCATTTTTATTTAAAGGGACAGTTCGACATTTAGTCAAACTGTCCCATCACCATAACCCCTATAGTCATAGCAGTAGGTTTGTTACCTTTAATTCCCGGTGCAAGCTATTTTTAGAACGGCGGAGCAGAGCCGTGAGCTGCTCAGAGCTACGCTACGGAGGCTCATGGGATTTCTTGGTTTCCCTCATCAAACTCATCAAATACACAATCCAACAACTCCACAACGCTCTGGTGGACAAGTTGTGACCTGCACATTCACCACACTATGAGATAATAACACAACGTTACCACACAGAGTTGTTTTAGAGGGAAATTCATGCAAAACCTCTGATGCACGTTGCCTTCAGGGACAGTTTTTCATCAACAGTCTCTGTATTTCCCTCTAAAACAACTCTGTGTGGTAACGTTGTGTTATTATCTCATAGCGTGGTGAATGTGCAGGTCACAACTTGTCCACCAGAGCGTTGTGGAGTTGTTGGATTGTGTATTTGATGAGTTTGATGAGGGAAACCAAGAAATCCCATGAGCCTCCGTAGCGTAGCTCTGAGCAGCTCACGGCTCTGCTCCACCATTCTAAAAATAGCTTGCACCGACAATTAAAGGTAACGAACCTACTGCTGTGACTATAGGGGTTATGGTGATGGGACAGTTGGACTAAATGTTGAACTATCCCTTTAATTTCTAACACTGTTACTCTCGTCACTGGGGAGACGAGGCGTTCAGGTGCAGGTCGTGTTCCTCTTCCTCTTTTCTTATTGAACCACGAGACGCATCATTGGAGAAAAACATAAAAGCCAGAAGTGAATGAAGAGCGAAGAGTTTCTGACCGTAGACGATGTGAGGACGACACGTCTCCTCGATGCGCTTCTCCGCCGTCAGGGTGAAGTCAGGGCTTCCTCTGAAGACGGCGCACGCCGCTAGGACGAGGACGAAGACACGTTGAACATGACGCATGAACACAACGGACAGACAGGTGTGTGTTGTGAGTGTGTGTTACCTGTCATGCACTGACACTCGTGGCCCAGACAGAGGCGCTGCAGCGTGCGCTCCTGGCTGGAGAACATCCTGGTGCACATGCTGTCTGCAGGAGAAACATCATCCTGTCACCGTTACACACTACACCTCCCACAATGCACTGCAGCGTGCACCTGTCACTGTTACACACTACACCTCCCACAATGCACTGCAGCGCGCACCTGTCACTGTTACACACTACACCTCCCACAATGCACTGCAGCGCGCACCTGTCACTGTTACACACTACACCTCCCACAATGCACTGCAGCGCGCACCTGTCACTGTTACACACTACACCTCCCACAATGCACTGCAGCGCGCACCTGTCACTGTTACACACTACACCTCCCACAATGCACTGCAGTTACACACTACACCTGCACCTGTCACTGTTACACACTACACCTCCCACAATGCACTGCATCCCACAATGCACTGCACCTGTCACTGTTACACACTACACCTCCCACAATGCACTGCAGCGCGCACCTGTCACTGTTGCACACTGCACACCTCCCACAATGCACAATGCACTGCAGCGCGCACCTGTCACTGTTGCACAGCGCGCACCTGTCACTGTTACACACTACACCTCCCACAATGCACTCCCACAATGCACTGCAATGCACTGCAGCGCGCACCTGTCACTGTTAACACTACACCTCCCACAATGCACTGGCGTTACACACTACACCTCCCACAATGCACGCACCTGTCACTGTTACACACTACACCTCCCACAATGAACACGGACTCGCACCTGTCACCGTTACACACTACACCTCCCACAATGCACTGCAGCGTGCACCTGTCACTGTTACACACTACACCTCCCACAATGCACTGCAGCACCTGTCACTGTTGCACCTGTCACAATGCACTGCACACTGTACACAGCCGTCCTGTCACTGTCTACACCTCCCAAACCTACACCTCCCACGCAGCGCGCACCTGTCACTGTTGCACACTACACCTCCCACAATGCACTGCGGAGGGAACCTGTCACTGTTACACAGAACACAACACAGAGTTACAACACAACAACACAACACAGAGTTACAACACAACACAACACAGAGTTACAACACAACAACACAACACAGAGTTACAACACAACACAACACAGAGTTACAACACAACAACACAACACAGTTACAACACAACACAAAGTTACAACACAACACAGAGTTACAACACAACACAAAGTTACAACACAACACAGAGTTACAACACAACACAGAGTTACAACACAACACAACACAGTTTTTATTTGGACCTAACCACCTCACGTATCCCTCCACCCAGGGTTAGCGCCGCCGTTAGCTCCAAATAAAAACAGTGTTTTTCCTGCACTTTGAAGTGAAAATAGGCCGTTTCTTTGGGTCCATTCACAACAATGTATGTTGTAAATCTACACCTCCCACAATGCACTGCAGCGCGCACCTGTCACTGTTACACACTACACCTCCCACAATGCACTGCAGCGTGCACCTGTCACTGTTACACACTACACCTCCCACAATGCACTGGGCAGGGCTATTATGGGCTGTTGTTCACTGTCACACACTACACCTCCCACAATGCACGCGCACCTGGAGGACAATGCAGAGAGTCTTCTACTGCAATTAAAGTACTTAGGGGCTATTTGTAGATCATACAACCACACTTTAAAAACATGGTACTATCCCTTTAAGTTGAGTAAAAAGACCAGGTAGAGGCTAGAGAGGGGAACACAGGTACACACTGCTGAGTGTCCGAAAACCGACGCACACAAAGATGTCGGAGGGAACCTGAGAGAACGTGTGTGTGCACAGAGTTACAACATGTGTGTGTGTCTGTGTTGTTACAACACAACAACACAACACAGAGTTACAACACAACAACACAACACAGAGTTACAACACAACAACACAACACAGAGTTACAACACAGAGTTCTTGTGTGTGTGTGTGTGTGTGTGTGTGTGTGTGTGTGTGTCTCACTGAGTCCATCTGGATCTCCACCGTGTCTCCGTCCAGCTCGTAGTACAACACAACAACACAACAACACAACAGGAGACGACAGAGTTACAACACAACAACACAACAGAGTCTCTGAACTGTAACACAACGACAGGTGAGTTCATCACATCATCACAGGTGTTGCTGCGACTGATCTGAGCTCAGCGGGGGGGGGTGGTCACCTGACCTGTCTCAGGTCGTCTAGGTACGCCTCCACACCTGTCGGCAGCTGGATCTTCATCACGGTGAGCCTGGACCAGGTGTCCACCTCGTTGGGAGGAGGTTTATACCTGTTACACACACACACACACACACAGTGACGTGAGTATAAACAACATGTGATTGGTTGATTTACAGGTGAGTCAGGTGGTGTTCATACTTGACGCAGGCCGTCAGGTGAGGAGCGCTCAGACTGTCATCTGAGGGGGAGGAGCAGAACGTCAGGGGTGAAGAGACAGAGACAGAGACAGAGACAGAGACAGAGAGACAGCAGGACAGGTGAGTTACCTGGGGACACGCGCTCGCCCACCATCTCGATGTTGAAGTCAAAGTTACAGTTCTGTGTGGACGCCGTGGTCTGGTAGAAAACCGTCTTCATCTGGAAACACAGTCAGGACGCGTTAACGCTGACCGAGGTCTGAGCGGCGTGAGGCGCTTGAACGCAGCGGAACACAGAGCGGAGACTGTGCTGCTGCTGTTTAATGGTTTCATCTCCCAAAGACAAACCTGACTCCACATTAAAAACACTGAAATACCATCAAACTGATTACCTTAAAGGGATAGTTCAACATTTTATCAAACTGGCCCATCACCATAACCCCTATAGTCATAGCAGTAGGTTCGTTACCTTTAATTCTCGGTGCAAGATGTTTTTAGAACGGCGGAGCAGAGCCATGAGCTGCTCAGAGCTACGCTACAGAGGCTCATTATGGGATGTCTTGGTTTCCCTCATCAAACTCATCAAATACACAATCCAACAACTCCACAACGCTCTGGTGGACAAGTTGTGACCTGCACATTCACCACGCTATGAGATAATAACACAACGTTACCACACAGAGTTGTTTTAGAGGGAAATTCATGCAAAATGTGATGTGATGTTGTGTTGTAATCTGTATGTGCTCGCGTGTGTCTGGTGAAATGAGATGTAAATGGTCCTGTGAAGAAGAAGAATTTCCCCTAGAGGGACAATAAATGTCAAATGTCAAAACCTCTGATGCACGTTGCCTTCAGGGACAGTTTGTCATTAACAGTCTGGATTGTGTATTTGATGAGTTTGATGAGGGAAACCAAGAAATCCCGTGAGCCTCCGTAGTGTAGCTCTGAGCAGCTCACGGCTCTGCTCCACCGTTCTAAAAACAGCTTGCACCGACAATTAAAGGTAACGAACCTACTGTAATGACTATAGGGATTATGGCGATTTGCCAAAATGTTGAACTATCCCTTTAAAGTCCTTAAACAATAGTGATGTCAGTCTATACCTGTCCGACCCCCCAGTGACCAAATAATGATAAATGATACATTGCAGATCAAACAGAATTAGACCACGCCCACCTTCACGGTCGCCACACCTGTCCCAGACTCTGTGGACACGATGACGTCATCGTCCTTGGTCACCTGTGGGAAACAGAGACAGGTGGAGAGGAAACAGGTGTGAGGTCCAGTGGGCGGTTAAAGGAGCGCGCCACCGCCGCCGCGTGCAGCTGCGTGCAGCCGTCTCCGTCTCACCTCGATGGGCGTGGCCACAGACATGCTCTGCGTCAGGTGGGGGCTCGCCAGCGTCCCGTACTTCCTCTTGCTGTAGCGGATGCTGAGGCGCTGGTTGAGATGGGGTCGGCTGGCGGCGGCGCGGTACGCCGTCAGCGCCGCCAGCGTCAGGGCCGCGTCCTGCAGAGGTCAGAGCAGAACGCAGAGACAGGCTGTCTAGAAGAAGACTGTGACTTTATATGAGTTACTGTTTACTGTTCACCAGCGGTTCTCAACGCGGGGTCCGGGACCCCGACGGGTCCTTCAGATCTCCAAGATCCCGACGGGACCCCAACGGGTCCTTGGAGATCTGAAGGACCCTGATTTAGGCCTTGAAGCTTTACCGCTCTTTTCTGGAAGCTTTTTTTTAATTTGACCACTTTGCTAGATTTTTAATTCTGACTTCCTTCTTTCCCTTTGTCCTTCCTTCCTTCCTTCCTTCCTTCCTTCCTTCCTTCTTTCCCTTTGTCCTTCTTTCCTTCCTTCCTTCTTTCCCTTTGTCCTTCTTTCCTTCCTTCCTTCTTTCCCTTTGTCCTTCCTTCTTTCTATCCCTTTGTCCTTCTTTCCTTCCTTCCTTCTTTCCCTTTGCTTCCTTCCTTCCTTCCTTCCTTCCTTCGTAACTTCCTAACTTCCTTCTTTCCTTCCTTCCTTCCCCTTCGTCCTTCCTTCTATCCCTTC
>CM064895.1:32268047-32273047 GCA_030347415.2 Decapterus maruadsi
CAGACACACACACACACACAGTCACTCCTGCAGCACAGACACACAGACACAGTCACTGCTGCAGCACACACACACACACACACACAGTCACTGCTGCAGCACAGACACACAGACACAGTCACTGCTGCAGCACAGACACACACAGACACACAGTCACTGCTGCAGCACAGACACACAGTCACTCCTGCAGCACAGACACACACACACACACAGTCACTCCTGCAGCACAGACACACACAGACACACACACAGTCACTGCTGCAGCACAGACACACACAGTCACAGTCACTCCTGCAGCACAGACACACACAGACACAGTCACTGCTGCAGCACAGACACACACACAGTCCCTCCTGCAGCACAGACACACACAGACACACAGTCACTCCTGCAGCACAGACACACACAGACACACAGTCACACCTGCAGCACAGACACACACAGACACACACAGACACACAGTCCCTCCTGCAGCAGCAGCAGGCGCGACCGGAGGCTGCAGTTCCTCTTCCTGACCAGCACTCCAGCAGCACAGACACACACAGACACACACACAGTCACACCTGCAGCACAGACACACACAGACACAGACACAGTCACTCCTGCAGCACAGACACACACAGACACACAGTCACACCTGCAGCACAGACACACACAGACACACAGTCACTCCTGCAGCACAGACACACAGTCACTCCTGCAGCACAGACACACAGACACACACACAGTCACACCTGCAGCACAGACACACACAGTCACAGTCACTCCTGCAGCACAGAAAGTCATTTATTTGCAGCACAGACACAACAAAGAACACAGTCAACTGCAGAACAGACACACACAGTCAAAGTCACTCCTGCAGCACAGTTTCACAGTCTCTGACACTGCTGCACAGACTAAACAGACAGTCACTGCTGCAGGGACACACACAGACACACAGTCACGCCTGCAGCACAGACACACAGACGCCTGCAGCACAGACACAACTGGAAGTCACTCCTGCAGCACAGAGGGACAACAGTCACACCTGCAGCACAGACACAAAGATAAAGACTCCTGCAGCACATAACACACAGACACACAGTCACTCCTGCAGCACAGAACACAGTCACACACACAGTCACACCTGCAGCACAGAAACACAGATACACAGTCCCTCCTGCAGCACAGAAACACAGACACACAGTCACTCCTGCAGCACAGACACCAGCACAAACTGACACAGTTCTTTGCTGCAGCACAGACACACACACACACAGTCACTGCTGCAGCACAGACAATGTTTATAACAGTCACTGCTGCAGCACAGACACACACAGACACAGTCACTGCTGCAGCACAGACACACACAGACACACAGTCACTGCTGCAGCACAGACACACACAGTCACAGTCACTGCTGCAGCACAGACCACAGTCACACCTGCAGCACAGATCACACAGACACACAGTCACTGCTGCAGCACAGACACACAGACACAGTCACTGCTGCAGCACAGACACACAGTCACTCCTGCAGCACAGACACACACAGACACACAGTCACTGCTGCAGCACAGACACACAGTCACTCCTGCAGCACAGACACACACACACACACACAGTCACTCCTGCAGCACAGACACACACAGACACACACACAGTCACTCCTGCAGCACAGACACACACAGTCACAGTCACTCCTGCAGCACAGACACACACAGACACACAGTCACACCTGCAGCACAGACACACAGTCACTCCTGCAGCACAGACACACACACACACACAGTCACTGCTGCAGCACAGACACACACACACACACACACACACACACACACACACACACACACACACACACAGTCACTGCTGCAGCACAGACACACACAGTCACAGACACTGCTGCAGCACAGACACACACACAGACAGTCACTGCTGCAGCACAGACACACACACAGACACACAGTCACGCCTGCAGCACAGACACACAGTCACGCCTGCAGCACAGACACACACACACACAGTCACTCCTGCAGCACAGACACACACACACAGTCACACCTGCAGCACAGACACACACAGTCACAGTCACTCCTGCAGCACAGACACACACAGACACACAGTCACTCCTGCAGCACACACACACACAGACACACACACAGTCACACCTGCAGCACAGACACACACAGATACACAGTCCCTCCTGCAGCACAGACACACACAGACACACAGTCACTCCTGCAGCACAGACACACACACACACACACACACAGTCACTGCTGCAGCACAGACACACACACACACAGTCACTGCTGCAGCACAGACACACACACACACAGTCACTGCTGCAGCACAGACACACACAGACACACAGTCACTGCTGCAGCACAGACACACACAGACACACAGTCACTGCTGCAGCACAGACACACACAGTCACAGTCACTGCTGCAGCACAGACACACAGTCACACCTGCAGCACAGACACACACAGACACACAGTCACTGCTGCAGCACAGACACACAGACACAGTCACTGCTGCAGCACAGACACACAGTCACTCCTGCAGCACAGACACACACAGACACACAGTCACTGCTGCAGCACAGACACACAGTCACTCCTGCAGCACAGACACACACACACACACAGTCACTCCTGCAGCACAGACACACACAGACACACACACAGTCACTCCTGCAGCACAGACACACACAGTCACAGTCACTCCTGCAGCACAGACACACACAGTCACAGTCACTCCTGCAGCACAGACACACACAGACACACAGTCACACCTGCAGCACAGACACACAGTCACTCCTGCAGCACAGACACACACACACACACACACACACACACACACACACACACACACACAGTCACTGCTGCAGCACAGACACACACAGACACACAGTCACTCCTGCAGCACAGACACACACACACACACACACACACACACACACACACACACACACACACAGTCACTGCTGCAGCACAGACACACACAGACACACAGTCACTGCTGCAGCACAGACACACACAGACACACACACAGTCACACCTGCAGCACAGACACACACAGACACAGACACAGTCACTCCTGCAGCACAGACACACACAGACACACAGTCACACCTGCAGCACAGACACACAGTCACTCCTGCAGCACAGACACACAGACACACAGTCACACCTGCAGCACAGACACACAGTCACTCCTGCAGCACAGACACACAGACACACAGTCACACCTGCAGCACAGACACACACAGACACACAGTCACTCCTGCAGCACAGACACACAGACACACAGTCACTCCTGCAGCACAGACACACACAGACACACACACACACACACACAGTCACACCTGCAGCACAGACACACACAGACACACAGTCACTCCTGCAGCACAGACACACAGTCACTCCTGCAGCACAGACACACACAGTCACAGTCACTCCTGCAGCACAGACACACACAGTCACAGACACTGCTGCAGCACAGACACACACACAGACAGTCACTGCTGCAGCACAGACACACACACAGACACACAGTCACGCCTGCAGCACAGACACACACACACACAGTCACTCCTGCAGCACAGACACACACACACAGTCACACCTGCAGCACAGACACACACAGTCACAGTCACTCCTGCAGCACAGACACACACAGACACACAGTCACTCCTGCAGCACACACACACACAGACACACACACAGTCACACCTGCAGCACAGACACACACAGACACACAGTCCCTCCTGCAGCACAGACACACACAGACACACAGTCACTCCTGCAGCACAGACACACACACACACACACACACACACACACACAGTCACTGCTGCAGCACAGACACACACACACACAGTCACTGCTGCAGCACAGACACACACACACACAGTCACTGCTGCAGCACAGACACACACAGACACACAGTCACTGCTGCAGCACAGACACACACAGACACACAGTCACTGCTGCAGCACAGACACACACAGACACACAGTCACTGCTGCAGCACAGACACACACAGACACACAGTCACTCCTGCAGCACAGACACACACAGACACACAGCACAGACACACACAGACACACAGTCACTCCTGCAGCACAGACACACACAGACACACACAGACACACAGTCACTCCTGCAGCACAGACACACAGACACAGTCACTCCTGCAGCACAGACACACACAGACACAGTCCCTCCTGCAGCACAGACACACAGACACAGTCACTCCTGCAGCACAGACACACACAGACACAGTCCCTCCTGCAGCACAGACACACACAGACACACACACACACACAGTCCCTCCTGCAGCAGCAGCAGGCGCGACCGGAGGCTGCAGTTCCTCTCCCTGACCAGCAGGGGGAGCCAGTCCTCATTCACTGTTCTCTGCTGCACTGTGTTGTTTGTAGAAGGTCTTGTCTTGTTCTGTATGTTGGTGTTGTCATGTTGTTTCCTGTGTTGTGCGGCTGCAGCCGTACATGTGTGTGTGCTGCAGAGAGTGAACAGCAGGCCTTCTTCTGCTTCCAAGGATATTATTTTTTTCTTACTGCATGAAAGTTCATTTATTTTCCCCAACAAAGAACTTGTAACTACAGAAGATGTGCAAACGTCTGTCTCTGGTTTCTGCTGATGTCTCTGTCCCTGCTAGTTCTAAATTCTCCCTGGGGAGGCCGGGGTCAGGCCGGGGTCAGGCCGGGGTCAGGTCGGTCCACCAGAGACGCTTCAATTTCAACTGGAATTCATTTTATTTGACTGAGGGACAATGTACATTGATGAACATTTTAAAAAGATATAGATATAATCTAAGCGTCGTTCAGAAATACGTGCTATAGCTCATGGGAAATGCAAATGAAAAACACTACCTCTCTTGTCCACCGGGGGCGCCGAACCAGCACAAACTGAAAGTTCTTTGCTGGGGTTTGAATAGACGCTGTGAATGTTCACCAATGTTTATAATGGATCGATTCAAATAGAGACTCATGAA
>CM064895.1:32275547-32318047 GCA_030347415.2 Decapterus maruadsi
AGGTGAAGGAGGAGGTGAAGGACGTGGAGGAGGAGGAGGTGGTGGAGGAGGGATGGAGGGAAGAGGTGAAGGATGGAGGAGGAGAGGGATGGAAGGAGGAAGTGGAGGAGGGATGGAGGGATGGAGGAGGTGAAGGAGGAGGAGGGATGGAGGGATGGAGGAGGTGAAGGAGGAGGAGGGATGGAGGGATGGAGGAGGTGAAGGAGGAGGAGGAGGTGGAGGAGGGATGGAGGGAGGCAGGAGGTGAAGGAGGAGGAGGAGGAGGGATGGAGGGATGCAGGAGGAGGTGGTGAAGGAGGAGGAGGAGGAGGAGGAGGAGGTGAAGGAGGAGGAGGGAGGGAGGAGGAGGGATGGAGGGATGCAGGAGGAGGTGGTGAAGGAGGTGAAGGAGGAGGAGGAGGTGAGGGAGGAGGTGGTGAAGGAGGTGAGGGAGGAGGAGGAGGAGGGATGCAGGAGGAGGTGGTGAAGGAGGAGGTGGAGGAGGAGGAGGAGGAGGGATGGAGGGATGGTGGAGGTGGAGGAGGTGGTGAAGGAGGTGAGGGAGGAGGAGGAGGAGGGATGCAGGAGGAGGTGGTGAAGGAGGAGGTGGAGGAGGAGGAGGAGGAGGGATGGAGGGATGGAGGAGGAGGTGGAGGAGGTGGTGGAGGAGGGGGTGGAGGAGGGATGGAAGGAGGAGG
Source organism: Decapterus maruadsi (assembly GCA_030347415.2). Taxonomy (NCBI): domain Eukaryota; kingdom Metazoa; phylum Chordata; class Actinopteri; order Carangiformes; family Carangidae; genus Decapterus; species Decapterus maruadsi. The sequence goes on from CM064895.1 coordinate 32,276,225, forward strand.
TGGAGGAGGAGGTGGAGGAGGAGGTGGAGGAGGGATGGAGGGATGGTGGAGGTGGAGGAGGAGGGATGGAGGGATGGAGGAGGAGAGGGATGGAGGGATGGAAGGAGGAGGTGGAGGTGGAGGAGGAGAGGGATGGAAGGAGGTGGTGGAGGAGGGATGGAAGGAGGTGGTGGAGGAGGAGGAGGGATGGAAGGAGGAGGTGGAGGAGGTGGTGGAGGAGGAGGTGGAGGATGGAAGGATGGAGGAGGAGAGGGATGGAGGAGGTGAAGGAGGAGGAGGGATGGAGGGATGCAGGAGGAGGAGGAGGAGGGATGGAGGGATGGAGGAGGAGGAGGTGAAGGAGGAGGAGGGATGGAGGAGGTGAAGGAGGAGGAGGGATGGAGGAGGTGAAGGAGGTGGAGGAGGAGGGATGGAGGGATGCAGGAGGTGGAGGAGGAGGAGGGATGGAGGGATGCAGGAGGAGGATAAACCCACCGGTGCTGGACATGCTGATGGCCTTGACGTCCCAGGTGGTCAGAGAGTCTGGAAGAGGTTTTCTGACGGTCTTCAGGCCTGGGCTGAAAACACACAGTACTACAGTATTACTACAGTATTACTACAGTATTACTACAGTATTACTACAGTATTACTACAGTACTACACTCTCCTGTCATCAGGATACTGCGTCTTACACCAGAGCCAGAGTTAGTTTAGAGTCACCTGATGGCGTGCGCCTCCCACAGCCAGCTCTCTGGAAACTGGCTGCGCACGAGGACCGGGGTCTGGTCGAAGTCTGCACCCAGCTCTGCACACACACACACACACACACACACACACACACACACACACACATCATGATGTCATTATGGTGAAATAGGTGGCACCTGAGCAGACTTTGTTTTTCTTGTGCCAGAATTTCTTTTCTTTTTTTTTTAACCTGACATTTTTTTTCTTGTGTCGGAATTTTTTATTTATTTTTTACCTGACTTTTGTTTTTCTTGTGCTGGAATTTTTTTTTTTTTAATGACTTTTTTTTTCTTGTGTCGGAATTTTTTTTTTTTTTTTTTTTACCTGTCTTTTTTTAGGGATGGAAGGAATTTTTTTTTTTTAATGAGGGATGGAAGGAGGAGGTGGAGGAGGAATTTTTTATTTATTTTTTACCCGACTTTTGTTTTTCTTGTGCTGGAATTTTTTTTTTTTTTTTATGACTTTTTTTTTCTTGTGTCGGATTTTTTTTTTTTTTTTTTAACCTGTCTTTTTTTATTTCCTTGTGCCGGAATTTTTTTTTTTAATGACTTTTTTTTTTCTTGTGTCAGATTTTTTTTTTTTTTTACCTAACTTTTTTTTTCGTGTTGGAATTTTTTATTTATTTTTTACCTGACTTTTGTTTTTCTTGTGCTGGAATTTTTTTTTTTTTTAATGACTTTTTTTTTGCAGGAGGAGGTGGAGGAGGAGGATTTTTTTTTTTTTTTTTGGCCATGCTGATGGACGCCCTAAAGGGGCCAGAGTCTGTATAATTTTTTTTTATTAACTGGCCTGGGCTGAAAACACAGTATTTCAGTATTACTCAGAGATAACAAAGTACGTTTACTACAGTGATAACACTTAATGTCATCTTGTTTACTCGTCTTACACCAGAGCCAATGATAGTTTAGAGTCACCTGATGGTTGCCTCCCAACATGTTTCCTGGAAACAAGGTAGCAGTAGCGGGAGTCTGGTTAGTCTGCACCCAGCTCTGCAGGAGGCTACTAAAGCAGTCTGTTGGAAACACTACACATGTACAGATATAACGTGACAGAAGAGCACACACACGTGGTGTGACAGTCACAGGGTCCATCACTGATGTCATTATGGCTGCAATAGGTGGCCCTGAGGGGATTTGTTTTCTTTGGGTGAATGTTTATTTTTTATCTGACCTTTTTCATTTCCTTGAGCTGATTCAAAACAAAAAAAACAAAAATCAGTGAGCATTTTTTTCATGTGATCAGAATCATCCTGATTTCAGCCTTCAAGAGCTGCCACAGTCTTTTTTTCTGAGTGTCGGAATTTTTTATTTATTTTTTACCTGACTTTTGTTTTTCTTGCTGGGTTTATTTTTTTTTTTAACCTGACATTTTTTTTCTTAAACACATGAAGGTTTTTTTTTTTATCTGAAACCTGACGTTTTTCTTTTTCTTGTGCTGGAATTTTTTTTGCTGCTCAGATTTGAACACAGCATGAACACTTTTTTTCTTGTGCTGGTGTTTTGGTTCCAGATTTTTAATGTTGATAAAGTTTTTTTTTGATTTCTGACAGCTGACAGTTTTTTAGCTTAGCTGAAACAGGATAGATGGACTTTTTTTTTTTCTTGTGCCGGATTTTTTTATTTATTTTTTACCTGACTTTTGTTTTTCTTGTGATGGAATTTTTTTTTTTTTTAATGACATTTTTTTTTCTTGTGCCGGAATTTTTCATTTATTTTTTACCTGACCTTTGTTTTTCTTGTGCTGGATTTTTTTTTTCTTTTTTAACCTGACATTTTTTTTCTTGTGCTGGAATTTATTTTTTTTTTTTAACCTGACATTTTTTTTCTTGTGCTGGAATTTTTTTTTTTTTCTTTAATGACTTTTTTTTTTCTTGTGCCGGATTTTTTTTTTTCCCTGACTCTTGTTTTTCTTGTGCCGGAATTTTTTTTTTTTTTTTTAACCTGACATTTTTTTCTTGTGCTGGAATTTTTTTTTTTTTTAATGACTTTTTTTTTTCTTGTGTCGGAATATTTCATCTATTTTTTACCTGACTTTTGTTTTTCTTGTGCTGGAATTTTTTTTTTTTCTAATGACTTTTTTTTTTCTTGTGCCGGATTTCTTTTTTTTAACCTGACATTTTTTTTCTTGTGCCGGAATTTTTTATTTATTTTTTACCTGACTTTTGTTTTTCTTGTGCTGGAATTTTTTTTTTTTTTTAATGACTTTCTTTTTCTTGTGTCGGATTTTTTTTTTTTTTTACCTGCCTTTTTTTTTTCTTGTGCCGGAATTTTTATTTTTTATTTTTTTTACCTGACTTTTGTTTTTCTTGTGCCGGAATTTTTTATTTATTTTTTCCCTGACTTTTTTTTTCTTGTGCCGGAATTTTTTATTTTTAATGACTTTCTTTTTTTTGTGTTGGATTTTTTTTTTTTTTTAACTGCCTTTTTTTTTTCTTGTGTCAGATTTTTTTTTTTTTTTTACCTGACTTTTGTTTTTCTTGTGCCGGAATTATAATTTATTTTTTCCCTGACTTTTGTTTTTCTTGTGCGGGCCCTAGTACTTTGTAAAAATGTGCTGTTACTTGACTCAAGAAGTCCTGTTACAAAACAATAATACAGTAGTTAAAGTGTAGTACGTTACATACACATTGTTTTTTAGTCCATCAACTGGTTGAAAAAAAGCTGTTTATCTGGAACTAACAACTCACTCGGTAATCTAGGTAGGCTTTGTGACGCCCCATCTATCATCATCATTATTTAAATTATTTTTTTTTTAATTTGAAATGTTTGAAAACTAAATGACATTTTAAAAGAAATGTGCCGAACACTGTCTCCGACCACCAGACTCACCGTTCCGTCCCAGGACGAGGCTGTCGTCCTCGTCCAGCTTCTCCTGGATGAACTCACAGCAGGCGGTGAAGGCGCTCCTGCACTCCGGAGACGCAGTCGGCCTCTTCCGGAACGTCTGCAGAGCAAACTGTTGGCAGGTGACGCTCTTCGGGATGTACCTCATCCCGGCCTCACAGCACCTCCGCAGGACGGGTGTCCCGTAACTGTTCACTGTGCACACGGACACACAAGGTGGTTTCCATGGAGACTTCCTCTTTCTGACTGCACTCATTCTTCAGTCTCTGAGTTCTCAGACAGTCCCGTTGAGAACTCAGACATAAATCAGAACATCCCACGACCGATCAGAGACGTCTGACTGGTTCAGTCGTTGTTCATGGTTTTGACTCTTTCATTCAAACATTTGAAGTGAAGCAACGTCGCTACGCATTCACGTTGGTGGACGGGTGGGATCTTACCTTTTCCATGCTTGTCCGCGTCAGTCAGAGCTCTCCGTGGACGAACCAGTGCAGTGCACGTCTCATCTGCACACACACACACACACATTGATCAAACACCAAACACACACACAACGTCATCCATCATCAGAACCTTGTCGTGTGCAGCAGGTGACTGATTGGTTGGTTGGTTGGTTAACACAGTGGTTCTCAACGTGGGGTCCCGTCCACTTTTCTCACATTCTGTCATAAACTGTAAACTGTCTTGTCTGTAACAACATCTCTGTCCGTCCTGGGGGAGGGATCCCTCCTCTCATCCCACCCTGAGCTTTCTCCTGGTTTTCCCTGTTAAAGGGTTTTCCATGGAGTTTTTCCTCAGTGGATGTGAGGGTGTAAGGACAGAGGATGTTGTTATTATGGGATGTGAAGCCCTTTGAGACACACTGTTTGTGAAAACGGGCGATACAAATAAAACTGCCTTGCCTTGCCCCAGGGGTCCTTGGGAGAGTTCAAGGGGTTCCTAACTTTTTGAAATTATACCACTTTTTTTTTTTTTGACAATTAAATTTTTTTTTTTTCATAATTAAATTTTTTTTTGAGAATTATTATTTTTTTGATAATTACATTTTTTTTTTTGAATAATTATTTGTTTGAGAATTTCTAAAAAAATTTTTTTGAGAATTTTCTTTGATAATCAAGTTGTTTTTTTGTGGGTTTTTTTTAGAATTGACCTTTTTGTTTGGAGAAAATCAACTTTTTTTTTTTTTTTTTACTTTTTTTGAGAATTTATTTTAACCACTTCTTCTTACAAATGTTTAAAAGTTTTTGGAGAAATTGTACCACTGTTTTCCAGAAATGTCTCTATAATATTAATTCACGCCATTGGCCGTAATTTGAATGTACAAAGAAAGTAACGTTACTCAGTCTCAGAACAAGTATTTCCAATGAGGGTCCGTGGTCTAATTTGTGTCAATTTAAGGTCCTTGATGTAAAAAAGGTTGAGAACCACTGGGTTAACATACCGCTGGTCAGTGGCGCGGCATTGCCGTTGGTGAGAAAGGTGAGGCCGGCCAATCGAAAGACATCAGCGTTGTTTTTGCCGCCGCCGCCGCCGCAGCCCAGGTCGCTGCGTTCGATGTGGCGCAGCACCTGCGGGCCGCCACACATCCTGTTACTGACGCAGAGCGCCACACAAGACACTCAAGTACAACACGCATCACGGTAACAAAGAAACATTAAGGAATGTGGGGGTTGCATTTTGGGATGTTGTCAGCGTTACCCTGGAAACGGGGTCTCTGTAACTGGGTCGTAGTGTAAAGAGGCCGGTGTCCACGGCAGACAGAGCCAACAGTCCGCCATGATTGGTCTTGATGTCCAGCTGGAGGTTTTCCTTTGGCCTGTAGGTTCGACTGTCAGCCGTCAGATTAGTCTGAGACACACACACACACACACACACACACACACACACACACACACACACACACACACACACACACACAAACACACGAAGGTTTGCCATGGAAGTGAACTCATTTCGTTGAGCATCGTGAGCCAACAGGAAGTCAGTCAGCTGTACGCCGCATAGAGAGGTGAGCTGTAAACATCGGTGTACAGAAAGATCTAAACACTAATAATCAGGGCCGGGCCCTGGCATAAACACTCTATGCGGTTGTTTAGGGCCACAGCCGTTAGGTGGGGGCCACATGGTCAGAAAGGTATAATTCCCTACTACATCGTGGTGAATAAATATTTTAAGAAAACCAAACGGAAGGGACCCTTGGAAACCAGGAAATCACACAATTCAGATACAGTTTACAGCTTGGCTCTATAATAAACGGTTCAGAAGTTGTTTAATGTTTTGTAAAACACTGGTCTTTAGGGTTAAAACAGCAAAGTTCTAGTTAAAGCCATTTTCTCACTTTGAAGTTTTTTGGTCATAATAGATTAAAATGCCCATAACTGAGAGGGTTTCTCTCAGTTTCAGTATTCAAACAGTTATGAAAGGCTGAAAACTTCTAGTTTATGGAAATACAGTGCTAAAAAATTTAAATGTCAAAAATCCCACCATGTGAAAGTTTTCCCAGGCCACCACAATTTGATGAAAATAGAATGGTAGAATGACAACAAAATTTTCATTTTAGACTTGTTTTCTACACTCACCCTATATAGCCTAATGCTATATTCATCATATCCTATTTCAAGCACCATAACACTTTATTTTCATGACTGAAGGTGTGTTTTCACAAGGGATTTGTTTTCAGAAAGCAGACCTAAAATTTCCAACATGTGGCTAGTGTATAAATCTAATATTATACAGTTTTTGGACAAATTGGCCTCAGTGTGCTTACAGCGTACTTATGAGACAAATTTATGCCCATATAAACACTTTATTGTTACATGGCATTATCTTAAAAAGATAAATTTAAGAAAATATGTAAAAGTCGAGAAAATGGCCTCAAACCTCAGAGAGCATAAACATGTCTGTATTCAGTTTTAACCAGTGATTGAGTGATTTGGTGTTTGCGCTTAGAGTGGGCCACAAACAAAAATCTTGTTTAGGGCCACCAAAATCCTAGGGCCGGCCCTGCTAATAATAATAAACTGAGGAAACCTCTTGTCCTGTTTGCTCCTGATTATCATTACATCACTCTTCTTGTCAGTAAATGTGATGTCATAATAATGGCCATAGTGTGAACATACAACTTTGTGGACCAGCCCTGTATGGACTAAAACAGCCCTGTCATCAGCATACATTAGCAGGAACAGCATAATTGAGCGGTATGTTGTTGTACCTTGAGTCCGTTGACGCAGCTGGCTTTGACGTCCATCCAGACGGAGTCGGCCACCAGCTCAGACGTCTGCTCCCCGTACAGGATGTAGTAGACCAGCAGCCGCACGGACGGCACCATGGAGCTGGTCACCGTGAATCTCACCGTCTGCTGGTTGTCAGTAGCGGAGCGGAAGCTCTGACTGTCCGCATGCACCACCTTCCCTTTAGAGAGCACCTGGGTGGTCCCACACAGAGTGATGTCATCAGTAACTATGGAAACAGGACCAACGACGACGGGCAACACTAGCTGTGTCTTCTCACCAGGTAACTGAGGGTTCTGACGGGGATGTAGGAGGGCGTTGCTGAGTAGACCCTGATCTGAGCCTGCCTCCCCACCTCCAGACTGGCGTCGGGCAGCGGCGGGTCGATGTAGATGTAGCGCTCGTTGGCGGAGTGATAGGCCACCGGCGTCAGAGACAGGCTGCCCTGACTGGCCGCGGGGAGGGTGGGGTCGTCCGTCTCAAACTGCGTCCACAACAAACAAACACAGGTCAAGCCATGTAAACAACAACTTGTGGAGAAAAGCAAAGTACACAATGAGTGGTCACACAAAAACCGCCATAAAACACTGACGTCAGCTCAGAGTTCAGTCATGTGGTGCTATAGAACATCCTTTCTGTTGCTAGGCCGTTACTAAGGGTCGGATTATTTACTATAGTGGTGAACCAGGCTTTAAGGGTCGTCTCCAAATTCTACGGAGCATCAAAGAAGCAAGGTGGGGGAAGATGCAAGAAACTAAAAACTCCTCCTCCTCCTCCTGCTCCTCTTCCTCACCTTCAGTTCCGCCTTAACTGCTTTGCTCGGTATGTTGCAGACGAAGGGGGCGCGTCCATCTACTCGACTGGTGGCGTCCACAACCGTGCAGAACCTGGCCCCGTCAGGCATGTTCTTCCTGTACAGACGCTGCTCCACCAGTTTAACGGGAACCCCGTTGACCGGGTTGTTCAGGTGGTCCTTCACCATCACCTGCAGGGACAGACACGGTCAACTGAAGAGGGGCAATGACTGTTGTAGTTGGGGCTATGCCAACATGGGATGTGCTCTCTACCCACTCACCACCCCCCCCCTCCATTATACTTCTCTGAAAACTGCATAACAGGAGTTAATGACGTTGGAAACACTAACAAGTGAGCATGTGGACACAGCAGTCGTACACCCACCTGGATGTTGTAAGGAAGTCCAGGTTTGATGAAGGGAGGGGTTGACACCAGAGCCAGAGTGTAAGGTGACCTGACGAATTTCACAGAGGCGAACTCCGCCTCCTGAGAGATGCCACCTGAGGGACAAGGAGCAAATGTGAGAGCACCGTCACAACTTGGACAACGGTCACCTGCCCTGGTGAGAACTATCTACGACCCGCTGGACATCACACAGACCATCTGAGACAGGACAATCTAAACAAGAGCTGTCAGGGACCACCTGGACAAGGACCACCTGGACAAGGACCACCTGGACAAGGACCAGGACAACGTAGCTTCATTCATCTCCATTAATCTTATGAATCAGTGAAGACTAACGTGACTACATGAGGACCATCTGGGTGTGAGGAGGACTACCTCAATGGAAACCACATGAAAAAGGACTTCTTGAAAACGACATCTCCATGGTCATGACTGATAAGGAGCTACATGAACATAGACCCCCTCAACATGGACTATCTGACTGATGGCAAGTTCCTGAGCAAGGACTAAAGGCGCGTTTCCACTGCATGAACCGCCCCCACAAAGGACCAGAACTTTTACAGGGCCAAAATGAGTCCCTGCCTCCAGGATGTCCAGGATAAGGACTCAGATTGGCCCTGAAACTCCAGAGTGGGGCTGGAGGTTTACTCTGTGCCGGTCGGACTCAAAGCAGGATGTGACGCCAAGAGAAAGCCTTTTACCAGGAACTCATGCAGTGGAAAAGCGCCTTCTATGGTCCAGAAACAGCAAACTTCATGAGCGGACGAGGAATACCTGAACAAGGATGGTCTGATCGAGGCGTACCTGATCACGTGTTGGCTATGATTACCTGATGAGGACTGCCTCGACCAGGCAGTTTGTCCTGGTCCAACATGTTTTTGGTTATTCTGACACGGTGCGTCTCAAACACTTGACTTGTCTCAAACACTTGACTTGTCTCGAACACTTGACTTGTCTCGAACACAGAATTAGTTCGACCAAACCCGACCTGGACAAACGCTTGAACGAGGACTATCTGACTTCCTAAAGTGATGTAAATGTCTCTCAAGTTGCAATAAAAGGACAAGATTAGGTTCCCATGAAGTCCCCAGGGTGTGAGTCGGGCTAATGAAAGTGTGAGTTGGTGCAGCGTTGCTGGTTGGCGTACCTTCATTCTCCTGCACCAATAGAGCAATGTACAAGTACTTTCCCACCAGGTTGTCGAGGGTTTTTGGTCCATCTTGTTTGGACAGGACCTCCTCCATGTTGAGCGTCATTTCAATTTCACCTGTTGAGGACAACTGAGGAAGACAACAGACACCTGTAAGCCTAGATAGATAGATAGATAGATAGATAGATAGATAGATAGATAGATAGATAGATAGATAGATAGATAGATAGATAGATAGATAGATAGATAGATAGATAGATAGATAGATAGATAGATAGATAGATTTCTTACTCCGTGTCTCCTGACAGAGTTGGGGATGAGGACTGGAGGATCCTTTCCCCTGACGTAACCGTATCGCACTAACACATCTCCTTCAACCACCGGAGCACCACGGAGATACCTGAAATGGATCAACATGAAATGTGTATAAAAGTAGCTAAACTGACCGTTTTAACTTGTTTTCCACAGTTACTGACCTGGCAGAAACCTTGAAGTTAAATCTGGTGAACTGTCCGTAGCTGATAAAGTTTAACTCTGGCTCCATGAAGATGGAGAAACTGGGAAGAACTAATGAAGGATGACAGAAGTCAAGGATTAACATTTATTAGCACCAGTTTGACCAACAGTATAAAAGTGTTGTATCCTCCATACCATATTCTTTAACTTCAAAGTCTGTGTTTGCTATTGTGGTGAACGTGTCTGAGTAGGAGGCTTCAATGGTCCAAATTCCCAACCTGGAGTCACATGACAAACAGTCTGGAATCACTTCAACAAACACACAGCAGGTAATATCTACAACACCATGACAGACGGCTTAGAAGAGTTTAATGACAGTAATGATGCCCTGGAATTCATCTCAATTATCTCTTTACAAAATGAATTCACTTCTGTATTGTTGCAGAAAGGAATAGCCTGTGTCAAGGAGCCGACAGAATTATGTGATTATTATCTGACGGTTTGTGGCGGTTGAGACACCACTGACCTCATTACGCCGACAGTGTGAGTTTGTTTTTTAAATTCTTACTTTGGGTTGATGGGAATCTTGAAGGGGTTTTGCATCGATGGGACTCCGTTGTTGGGATCAACCAAGCTCACGATATCCACCGTTGTATGATCTGGGTCCTTTTGAAGATGAAATTACTAATCTCAGATAATTGATGACGTATTGTAATGTAGATGATGTGGCAGGTCCTGCAGAGTACTCACCCTAAAGGTCAGGTAAACGGTGCGTTCGGCTGGTCTCAGCTCTTGGTTCATGGAGAACACCCTCACTTTGACTGGACACACAATACATGGAGACGTTTAGGACGACTTGGGCCTGATGAGGACTATGCAGTGTATAGAGACTGCCTGAACAAGGACTATCTTTGTAGATGAGGGTTAAATAAGGTCCACTTGGACAAAGACTGATGGGTGAATTTGCCAAAACGTTGAACTATCCCTTTATTGGGCACCACCTGAGTGTGCAACTGAACTCTGTGACATACAGATTTATGAGGAAATGAAGAGCCTGAAAGAGAAATGGCCTGAATAAGGACTGGTTTTGCGGCTGGGCTCACCACTCTGGTTTGGGGTGTACAGCGGTTTGTCGGTCTGGATGAACAGGAAGCCGTTGGACCGCCTCACAGGAACGGACATGTCGCCGTTCAGCTCCCTTGTGTGTGACTGGACCAGGAGGATAACATTTTTCACACTCTTCTCCAGCTGATCAGCGTGTATCTGCAGGAGAAACAGGACAACGTCACACTGCGATGGAACAACGCACTGGTGAATGCTGACTGAGTGTGTACCATGATGATGACCCACCCGGACTTTGGCAATCGCCTGATGGTGGTTCCCGGCGTTGAGACGCACTTCCTCTTGAGCCAGAACTGTGCTGGAGGCCTTGGAGGGCTTCAGGGACAGGGTGACAATCACTTCCTGCGTAAACCCAAACAACTGCAGCAGCACTGTCTCCGTGGCGTCCAAACAGAAGGAGGCGGGAGCTGTAACCAGATACCTGGGACAGGAAGAGACGTCAGAGTGGGTCATAAACCAATGGAGAAGCCACGATGTAACCTGGTCCATCACCATAACCCCTATAGTCACAGCAGGAGGTTCATTACCTTTAATTGTCGGTGCAAGCTGTTTTTAGAACGGCGGAGCAGAGCCGTGAGCTGCTCAGAGCTACACTACGGAGGCTCATGGGATTTCTTGGTTTCCCTCATCAAACTCATCAAATACACAATCCAACAACTCCACAACGCTCTGGTGGACAAGTTGTGACCTGCACATTCACCACGCTATGAGATAATAACACAACGTTACCACACAGAGTTGTTTTAGAGGCAAATTCATGCAAAACCTCTAATGCACGTTGTCTTCAGGGACAGTTTTTCATCAACAGTCTCGGACTTTCCCTCTAAACCAAGAAATCCCATGAGCCTCCGTAGCGTAGCTCTGAGCAGCTCACGGCTCTGCTCCGCCGTTCTAAAAACAGCTTGCACCGACAATTAAAGGTAACAAACCTACTGCTATGACTAGAGGGGTTATGGTGATGGGACAGTTTGACTAAATGTTGAACTATCCCTTTAAGGGCTGCCAAGTCTACAGATGACAGCCCTCCCAGTCTCTCTCTATCTCAACACACACCTTTTCTCACAGCTAATCAGATTTTAAAGCAGGTGTGAACAGATTCTCAAAACCGATCACTGATCAATCACTGAAGACGTTAATGGTGTTAATGATGATTGGTAACCAGGTGTGTAACCAGGTGTGTAACCAGGTGTGTAACCAGGTGTGTAACCAGGTGTGGCTTCACAGTGACCAGCCTGTTTCCTGTTGAGCCTCCATGCTGCTGCTGCTGCTGCACAAACCAACACAACTGTTGTGTTTGTTGACAACCGTCAGTTCCCACCATGCATCACTCAGCGTGTTTATGTAGTTAATGAGTTAATTAGTGAATGAAAACAAAGCTGACTTACGATCCACTGTTGGCCTCCGACCTCCAGCTGAGACAACACACACACACGAGGACCACCCACACCTTCATCCTGAAGGTGAGGACGAGACGCACAAGCAGCTGTGGAGACGCACAAGCAGCTGTGGAGACGCACAACCAGCTGTGGAGACGCACAAGCAGCTGTGGAGACGCACAAGCAGCTGTGGAGACGCACAAGCAGCTGTGGAGACGCAGGACACGGACTGTCTGCTGGACTTTATTAGTTATTGATCAACTCAGCTGTTGACAAATACCGTCCAGTCATCAGACAGGACGAGTAGGAGCTATAGCTGTGTGTGTGTGAGACTGTGTGTGTGTCACAAAGTCGAGTTTACTTAGTGTGTGTTTTCCGATCTTACCCAACAGTGTTGACTCTGCGCTCTGATTGGACGACTGCCGAGCCGATTACTGGAAAGTCAGAGTCAGATGTGCTGCGGCTGCTGTTTTCTCTTTGCTCTGCAGTGGAACCTCGTGAAGCAGCAGCACCGGCGTGTGTTGGCCACTAGAGGGAAGCACGCACACACACACACACACACACACACACACACACACACACACACACACTCTGCAAGCCAACGTTTGTGTCTTTAGTCAATCAACAAAAAAAGTTGCTTCAACTAAAAAACATATTTCAATTAAAAATAAAAATAAAAACTTCACTCCAATCAAAACAAAAACATTTTGAATAAATAAAAAATGTTTAGAAAACATATTTCAATAAAAAATGAACACATTTTGAAAAAGTTTTTGCAAATCTTATTTGATTGAAAATCCCCCCAAAAATCACTTCAATCAAAAATAAATAAGTGTTCAAATGAATTTTTTGGGTCTCAATTTTATATTTATCTTTATTTTATATATATAAAAAAGAGTTCTATCAAATAATAACTCACTTCAATAAAAAAACGGGCCTTTTCAATCAAAGAAAAAAGTGTTCAAATGCAATTTTTTGGGTCTCAAATATTTTTGAATGCAGGATAATCACATTTTTAACACCTCTGGACACATTCACGGTTGCCTTTGCACCGTCGTTTTCATTCTGCTGAACAAAACCATGTGGATTTTTTAACTGAAACAGTGATGCGATGCCTGTGGCGTGTACTGGGCTTGTCTATGTATGCATGTGGTGGAATGGCCCTTTAAGGGATGAATGAAGTAGTCTTGAGTGTTGAAGGTGAAGTAATACTTTATTCAGAGTATAGGCTCAGATATAGAAGTCAACATAACATACTTGATATACTGATACAGATACATTTATATACTGAGATAAAGTGACAGTGGAGTTCAACTCTGCCATAAAACACATCTCATGTTTATTCACATTCTCTTCTTCTTCCTCAGTTTGGAGCTTATTTACATCAGACAGCGGTGAGAGAGTCTCCACCACCCATCAATTCTTCATTTCTATTGATTATTGAATTCATATTGAATATGAACGAGCTTCTACACAGTCAGCCGAGGAACCACACACAAAGACCAGTGATAATATTCATGGTAAAAGATAATATTCAAATTCAAGCTCCGCCCATTTTTAATAAGTAATGAGCTCCTTCAAAGGACCCTGGGGAGTTTCCAGCAGACTTCCTGTGATGTCACCGACCACAAGAGGCAAACAATCAATTAGGCCGAGTGTGTTTACATGGACTTGAGGATCCTGGATATGATCGGAGTTTTGATTTTCCCGTTTTTGTGTTTGTTCAAGTAGCTAAACATCCTAGAAACCAAGGTAGATCAGTATCCGGTTTTGAGAAAGCCGGTTTCGCTGTTTGTAGAACTCTGAACGAAAATGGGATCCTGTAGCATAAACGCCTTATCCCGGTTTCTGACGCAGGCGCAGCCAAGTGTCGTATTAGCAAAACAAACAGCGGCGGCGGCAAAGCATTCATACTGTTGGAGTGACGAGGTTAGCAACCTCTTAGCAACCTATTAGCCTGGTAGCACTGTTAGCGGCATGTTAGTGCTCAGTTAGCTTGGTAGCGCTCTGTTAGCAGCATGTTAGTGCTCTGTTAGCTTGGTAGCGCTCTGTTAGCGGCATGTTAGTGCTCAGTTAGCTTGGTAGCGGCATATTAGTGCTCTGTTAGCTTGGTAGCGGCATGTTAGCGCTCAGTTAGCTTGGTAGCGCTCTGTTAGTGCTTTGTTAGTGCTCTGTTAGCCTGGTAGCGCTCTGTTAGCGGCATGTTAGTGCTCAGTTAGCTTGGTAGCGGCATATTAGTGCTCTGTTAGCTTGGTAGCGGCATGTTAGCGCTCAGTTAGCTTGGTAGCGCTCTGTTAGTGCTCTGTTTGTCTGGTAGCGCTCTGTTAGCGGCATGTTAGTGCTCTGTTAGCTTGGTAGCGCTCTGTTAGCGGCATGTTAGTGCTCTGTTAGTGCTCTGTTAGCTTGGTAGCGCTCTGTTAGCGGCATGTTAGTGCTCTGTTAGCTTGGTAGCGCTCTGTTAGCGGCATGTTAGTGCTCTGTTAGCTTGGTAGCGCTCTGTTAGCGGCATGTTAGTGCTCTGTTAGCTTGGTAGCGCTCTGTTAGCGGCATGTTAGTGCTCTGTTAGCTTGGTAGCGCTCTGTTAGCGGCATGTTAGTGCTCTGTTAGCTTGGTAGCGCTCTGTTAGCGGCATGTTAGTGCTCAGTTAGCTTGGTAGCGGCATGTTAGTGCTCTGTTAGCTTGGTAGCGCTCTGTTAGCGGCATGTTAGTGCTCTGTTAGCTTGGTAGCGCTCTGTTAGCGGCATGTTAGTGCTCTGTTAGCTTGGTAGCGCTCTGTTAGTGGCCTGTTTGCGCTCTGCTAGCCTGTTAGCAGCAGCAGCAGCAGGATGTTGCAGCAGAAACTCGGTGGGTTCCTCTGAAGGAGGCTCAGCTCAGACTGTAGCGCCCCCTAGGGTTTACACACACACATTACGACCTGTAACAGAACCAATAGCATGCAAAGCAAAGCACGACATCATCATCATCATCATCTTCATCAACTTTGTCGTCTCATAGACACATGATTTATAATGACACGAACAGCTGGAGTCCCTAAAACTGTCCCATCATGCACCTGTGGTGACTCCAACCAGTGTAACCTGTGTGCACATGCATTTATATATTTATATATATATTTATATGTAGGCCTATATATAGAAGTATATAGGTGACACGGCGGTGACGAGTGCTCGTTGGCGAGTTATATTTTTCTTTCCAGGTGTTGAGTCTCTTCATGCTTTAGTGCAGATCTTCAGTGTGTGTGTGTGTGTGTGTGTGTGTGTGTGCGCGCCCTCACAGCACCATGGTCGGGATGTGATGGACCAGCGACGCGGGGTGAGGCACGGCCGTCAGCTGCGGCGGGTGAGGAGGGGGCGAGTGCACGGCCCCGCCCCCCTGAGGCCCCGCCCCCGCCTCCACGCTGGGCCGGTGCCGGGCGCTCTTCTGGTGCGCGCGCAGCCCGGCCAGCTGCGAGTACGCCGACTGGCACACGTGACACTTGTACGGCCGCTCGCCGGTGTGCAGCCGCACGTGGTTGCGCAGCGTGGACGACTGGCTGAAGCGGCGGTTGCAGAAGCGGCAGACGAAGGGTTTGTCCAGCGTGTGGATGCGCATGTGTGAGCGCAGGTTGGAGCGCGAGTTGAAGCCGCGGTGGCAGATGACGCAGCGCATGCGGCCCAGGCTGGAGGAGGAGGAGGAGGAAGAGGAGGAGGAGGAGGAGAGGGAGGAAGAGGAGGAGGAGGAGGAGCCTTCACAGGTGTGGAACTCATCTGTCGGGGGGAGGAGAGCCAACGTGTCAGACTGACACTGAACACACCAGCATCAAATGTAGACTACACCCCCCCTCAAATAAATAAATAAGAAAATAAAAATAAATAAAAAAATAAATAATATGACAATGAATTTGTTGTTTTTTTTGTGACAAAATTTAAAACCAATCATCTGTCACCAGCTTTTATTTTGAAATACTTCTATATTGTTTATCAACTATTAGAACAAAACATAATGAACCCCTTTGGACTATCAATAATCAATAATCAATAATCAATAATCAATAATCAATCATGTTTACCGTTCTTGCTCTTCTTGCTCTGCTCGTCCTCTCCTCCAGGAATTCCCGGGATTCCCAGGAAGGTGTTGTGGGAGTTCCCGTACCAGACGAGCAGCTCCTGGTCTGGAGGGATGGTCTGAGGAGGAGAACAGGCCGTCAGTCCATCAATCACTCTGATCAATCACTCTGATCAATCACTCTGATCAATCACTCTGATCAATCACTCTGATCAATCACTCTGATCAATCACTCTGATTGATCCATCAGTTTCTGCACCGTGGCCGTCAGGCCAGCAGAGGGCGCCACAGACCCGACCAGCTGTTCTCTACTGATCTCCATCAATGTGTTCCATTATAATAATCAGTATCGGTGTTAGCCTCTGTCTGTAGTCATTACTAGAGCGGCTACGGGGTGGGGGGTGGGGGGGGGGTGTGTGTGTGTGTGTGTGGGGGGGGGTGATGCGTTCACTGACCTCCACGGCCTTGTAGAAGATGCTGCTGCCGATCTGGACCACCTCCAGGTTCTGCTCCTGCTCGTTCCGGGCGCATTTGATGTAGGTCATCCAGCTCCTCTGGTCCTCCTGGCTGGCGTCGATGAAGTACCTGACGGTGCCGTCCTCGTTGAACACCTGCACACACACATCAGTGTACCTTTCCCTGTGAACTGCTCACCACTCGTTTCCTGTTCTGTCCTTTAGTGTCCGTTAATGCTGCGTTCAAATCGACCCTGAACCCGGATCCTTCTAAACTCCTACGCCGAAAAAAACATCAACCCGACTTCAGTCGCCTGACGTCACGCAACAGCAACCACGTCATCGGCAAAACATTAATCATTAAAATGTATAACACAACGTTACCAGTTGAGAGTTGTTTTAGTGGGAAATACAGAGACTGTTGATGAAAAACTGTCCCTGAAGGCAACGTGCATCAGAGGTTTATCATGAATTTCCCTCTAAAACAACTCTGTATGGAAACCAAGAAATCCCATAATGAGCCTCCGTAGCGTAGCTCTGAGCAGCTCACGGCTCTGCTCCACCGTTCTAAAAATAGCTTGCACCGACAAACCTACTGCTGTGACTATAGGGGTTATGGTGATGGGAGGATCTGAATAAATGTTTGAACTGTCCCTTTAAGGCGAGGTGTCATTACCTCCCACATCAGGTTGTTGTTCTTGTAGAGGTCGATGTGTTCGGGGGAGATGAGGCGACCGGTGAACGGACCCATCTCTGTCCCGGCTTTGATCCACGTCTTGGAGAAGATCCCCAGACCCTCGCCTGCAGCAGCAACACAACAACAACAACAACAACAACAACAACAACAACAACAACAACAACTTAGACACAGCCGCAACAACACAACAACGCACACACAGCTGAACAGGGAGGAGGTCGTTACCGGGGACGGAGCTCTGAGCGATGATCACCTCACTGGGAAGAACCAGGCTGGACAACTTCTGCACCTCTGGACACACACACACACACACACACACACACACACACATTTATTCACTTTCAGATGAAGTATTTTTTCGATTTTGCATATTTTTTTATGTTTTATTATTTGGTTCTAGACCATTTATTTTATTTTATTTTATTTTATTTTAGCAGTGACAAACACACAAAAATAAAAAGTTCCCGAATTTTCCCACCATCAGTGAACGCAACATGAATCCTGGCCGCGTGAAGCTGGAGGTTAAACGGTGTTTTTTCTCCTTCAATACCCGCATTTACCCCCCCCGTACACACACACACACACACACACACACACACACACACACACACACCGCGGGCCGCTGAGCCGCCGCCAAAGGAGGAAATCTTGGATTCATTCTTTTTCTTTCATCATTTCCCAAAAGTTTTAATGTGCGATAAAAAGACTTAGGCTAAATTAAAATAAAATAAAATAAAATAAAATAAAAAGAGGAGAATTAGTTCTTCAAATAAAATAAAAAGTAAAGTAAATAAAAGTCCGTGGTGAATAAAGAGAGTGGATTAAAACGTGGCAGGGCAACAACAGATTCCTCCGCTCTCCTTTATGTCACGAGCCGTTTCACGCTCGCGCCGGGACCGTGAAACCGCTCGTGACATAAAGGAGAGGCGGATTGAAGAGAGATTAAAGAGCAGCGGGATTAACTCTGCACAACAACACACGCAACACACTCACACCCCGGGAAGAAAAGAACAGGCTGCACTCTGGAAAAAACACACTAAACCCCCCGAACCCGAATCCACCGGGACCCGGGAAATTGTCCCGAACGAATTTTACCGAAAAGAGAAACGAACGTAACGAGAGGGAGAAGAAAGAAATTAAAAACCTGTGTGTGTGTGTGTGTGTGTGTGTGTGTGTGTGTGTTTTCCTGAGTTTCGCGGGAACTAAATGAAATTATTCAATAATCTGGGATCAGTTTAGACCAATAATTACTGATCAACAGCTGCAGCTGATTGAAGGTCAACTATGAGACTAATTGATTATTTAATGATCGATCATCTGAACGAGGCCCGTGTTTCATTAATGAATGAACAGCTCACATTTATGTTATTAATTAAAACACCTGTTGCTTCTTCTTCCTCCCGTGACATTAATCATTGATTATTAATTAATCCGTTGAAAATGAGGAACTCCAACAGTTTCATTAAATAAATTAATCAATAAATCCATTTCTCTGTTTCTCTTTTCACGTGTTTCAGCTGCAGCTCCTTTTAACAACTTTAAACTTGATCTGTTTTCTTTTACTTTTATTTATTTTGTTTGTTTTTATTCTGTTTTATGCTTCTTTCTCTTTTAATTTTTTTTTAAAATGTGTTGTTTCTATGTAAACACATTGAAATGCGCTGCTATAAATAAAGATGCTTTGCCTTTTTAAAATAATAAACAAACTGCACAGTCTAAATTAAAGGAGCGCGTGACGATATTAAAGTAAAAAGTCCAAAACAACAAACAAATTTAAAATAATGAAATGTTTCTGTCAATAAAAATAAATAAATAAATAAATAAAAGACTTTTAAAAAAAAGGAATGGAAATAAAAAAAGTACATTTAAGGTATCGATCAGGTTTAATTGATCCTCTTTCTCTAATTGGCTGATCAGGTGTCGTCATCACTCACCTCCGGAGAAGGACTGCGCGAGCACCTCGGCGGTGAAGGCGGTCTTGGGGCTCGCGCTCGGGGGGCCGGTGCGGTGGTCCTCGTGCTGCTGGTGCTGGTGCTGATGCTGGTGCAGGTGCGCGTGCTGCTGCTGCTCGCCCTGCAGCACGTGCCTCCAGCGGCCGTACAGGAAGCTGTGCAGGATGTCCGAGGTGATGATGTCCGCGAGGGACAGCGGCGGCGGCTGCGGCTTGAAGCCCGGCTTCAGGACCAGAGAGGAGCCGCCGGCGGGAAGAACCGAGCCCATGGCGGGGGGGGGCGGGGGCGGGGGGGAGTCACCTCTTCTTCTTCTTTTTATCTTGAAATAACATTCAAATAATAAAGTTCAACGAACGACGAATTCTTCTTTTTCTTCTTCTCTCGGTCGCTCCGTTAATTAGAGATGAAAGTTCAGATCAAATGAAAAGTAAAGATTTGTTAGAAACAGAAAAGAGGAGAAGTCCACCTCTTCTTTTCTTCTTTTGTCTTCAAGTAAAATGCGAATAAAGTTCAACGAGCGCTGAATTCTTCTTTTTCTTCTTGGAGATGAAAGTTGAAAAGTAAAGATTTGTCAAAAACAGAAATAAATAATAATGATGATGATGATGGTGAGGATGAGGATGAGGATGAGGAGTCCACCTCCTTCTTCTGGTCTTTAATTCAAATAAAGTTCAGCAGCGCTGAATTCTTCTTCTTCTGCTCCGTTAATTACAGATGAAGCTGCTGCTCAGTGTGTGTCTGTGTGTGTGAGACAGAGAGAGAGTGTGTGGGTCTATATACACCCGCCTGTAATGAGATGTTATCACCTCCTCCACCGGCTCTAGGAGAGAGAGAGGGTGTGTGTGTGTGTGTGTGTGTGTGTGTGTGTGTGTGTGTGTCCTCCACGCGCTGTTGGCGCCGTTCACAGCTCCGTCTCGTGACACCGTAAAGACTCAATTAGACTTAATGAAGCAGCGACAATAAGAGATCAAAGCTCAGACCGACAGACCTGATCCTCCAGGACCAGGACCAGGACCAGGACCAGAGGATCCACCGAGTCATACAGGTTAGTTATCAGTCATCATCATCATCATCATCATCATCATCATCATCATCATCATCATCAATTCCTCTGATTGATTGACAGCTCATCTGTCCGATGATCGATTTGTTTTGTCTGAGCAACAAACACTCAAACGGTGCGTTCACTGTCCGAGGAAAGTGGGAGAAACCAGACGCTGCTGCTGAGTCATGCACCATCTCACCACTGGTCCTGATCCTATGTCCAGGTCCTGGATCACCTGTCTGTCCCATGAGGAAGACGCTGCTGTCATCTGATTGGATGAGGAGGAGGACACCTGAGCGTCTGGCTCCGCCCACCTGGTGCAGGTGTGACCTGACAACAGGGATGTGAAAAAACCCTCTCAGCTTCTCTCTGGAGCTCTATAGCAACAGGTCGGTGTCAGCCAATCAGAAGAGAGGAGGAGGCTCTGGGCCTCTCTTCTGATTGGCTGACTGTTTTCTAAAACGATCCAATAAAAACAGCAGATTTCAGAATATAACACTAAATCCTGCAAGGTGTTGGATGGTGGGTCCAGGTGTTGAGGGGGCGGGGCTTTGTTGTGACATCACAAAGTGACAGGAAGTCCTGACGGCTGGTTTTAAGGTTCGGAGCTTTAACGCAAACATCTACCTTTATTTTGAAGGAGCTTTAACGCAAACATCTACCTTTATTTTGAAGGAGCTTTAACGCAAACATCTACCTTTATTTTGAAGGAGTTTTAACACAAACATCTACCTTTATTCTGAAGGAGCTTTAACACAAACATCTACCTTTATTTTGAAGGAGCTTTAACACAAACATCTACCTTTATTTTGAAGGAGCTTTAACACAAACATCTACCTTTATTTTGAAGGAGCTTTAACACAAACATCTACCTTTATTTTGAAGGAGTTTTAACACAAAATGGAATCAGCTTTCAAACATTACCTTTATTTTGAATGATCAAAATCACCTTTATTTTGAGTTTTCAACAAAGACACCTTTAGAAGGGGCAAACATCTACCTTTATTTTGAAGGAGTTTTAACACAAACATTTACCTTTATTTTGAAGGAGCTTTAACACTAACATCTGCCTTTATTTTGAAGGGCTTTCACAAACATCTCCTTTATTTTGAGTTTAACACAAACATCTACCTTTATTTTGAAGGAGTTTTAACAAACATCTCTTTATTTTGAAGGAGCTTTCAAACATCTACCTTTATTTTGAAGGAGTTTTAACACAAACATCTACCTTTATTTTGAAGGAGTTTTCAAACATGACCTTTATTTTGAGACCAACAGCTTGGTTTTGAAGGAGCTTTAACACAAACATCTACCTTTATTTTGAAGGAGCTTTAAATGGAATCAAACATTGATCTCTGATCATCAGAATCAGTTTTGATTCAACAACAAAGACGAAGTCAGAGGGGGTGGGGGTGTGTGTGTGTGTGTGTGTGGGTCAAAGGTCAAAGGTCCTGAGTTGACAGAGCAGGAAAACAGATTAGAGTTCTGATCACCACGACAACAGGCCCTGTCAGACTGACCTGAGACCAGCAGCTCCCTCTGCCCCTGTCTTCACTCTGGAGCAGGATTATTATTCTCCCTTTCACTCTGATCTGTATTTATGAGCAGGAAAACAGATTAGAGACTGATCACCACGACAACACACACCCACCCGACCCCCCCCTTCCCTCCGCCCCTGTCGTCTCTCTACAGGATTATTATTCTCCCTTTCACTCTGATCTGTATTTATGAGCTTTTAAACATTTATTGTCGACACTCGTGTGCACGACACACACACACACACACACACACACACACACACACACACACACACACACACACACACAGCTCATTGTCTCACATCAGATTCATTTTCGTTACATTTGATTCAAACTAAAGAGAAAATATTAAAGTAAAATAAAAGATACAAATAAAATAAAACTTGATTTATTGATTTAAATGTATTTTATAGTTTGAATCTTTTATTCGTGTTATTTTGACCAGAAACAAAATAAATTCTAATAATAATGATTATAACAGACTAACAACAATCATTATTAATCGGCTCGTTTCAGATGATATTATTATGATTGTTACTAGGATACTATTATTATTATTATTGATAATAATAACAATAATAACGTTGTTATAATAATATAATAGTCCTATAATATAATAATAATCATGTGAAGAGGCTTTCAGCTCGGAGCACCGTGAAGCTCCGGGGGGGGGGGGGGGGGGGGGCAGCTTCATTGACTCCATTCAAAAGAAAAACATTTGCAAATCTCTCTTTATTTACCCCCCTCCCCCCCCTCTCCCCCCCTCTTTCTTTGGCTGCAGCAGCGGAGACGCACGCGGGCCGCGCGGAGCGGAGCTTGTTGTTAATGGAGGCCTCGCGCTCATTGATGGAGGCCTCGCGCTCATTGATGGAGGCCTTTACGCTTTAATGAGCTTTGGACACAATGCGCGGACTGAGTGTGTCTCCTCCGCTCAGCCAATCACAGAGCAGCTGCAACACTCTGTGCGGGTGTTGAGGGCCACAGCCGTTAGGTGGGGGGGGGGGGGGGGGTCCTAAAGGTACCGGGGGTTCATTCAAGTCATTTAAACATCCTGAGGTCTGCAGCAGCGCGCGCTGAGCTTTTTAAGGTGACGTCAATATTCAGCTTCTTTTATTCACATCCCAGACATTTGATGGAAATAGAAAAAGCATCTTAATAAATGTCATTTCAGACTTGTTTTCTATACACGGATTTATTAACTACTGTATTCATGTCTTTATTTCAAGCGCCACAACAGTTCATTCTCACAGAGATTTGACCTCAAATTTCCAGCATTTGGCTGAAATGATGTCTTATTATTTCAGACATTGTTTCATCTGCAAGTTTTGTTTCATTTAATAAAATCTGTAAAAAGAAATTGAATAAAATCTGTGTTGAGCTGGAACCAGTGGTTTGGTGCCGGGCCGGCCCTGGTTGGCTGAGAGCTGGGGGGGGGGCGACAGGTGACTGGCACGCGTAAAGACAAGAGGACAACAGGAGGAGAGAGCGCGAGACAGACAGAGAGGATCTGAAGGGGGGGAGGGGGGGGTGGGAATGAGCCCAAATGGCGCTAATATTGTTCCGCTAACGTGATTAGCCGCTGCGCTGCGGCCTCATTAGTATTCATGCGCCGGACAGCGCCGCTAATAATCCGCCTTTAAAAAGCCTTTAATAACCATCAGCTGCCCGGGGAGCACAGCCCCCCCCCCCCCCAACCCCCCTCCGACTCACCCTCCTCCTCCCTGTTATTCAACCTTTTTCATTTTCTCACCGGTCTTCATCCTCCTCCTCATCCTCAGTGACGTCAGCAGCCAGTACTCCACCCCAGTACACGAGTAAGAGTACAAATACTACTGGTCTAAATGTACTCTGTTACAGGTCAAAGTAGCTCAGTCCACATGTTACTGCAGTAGAAGCAGGTTTTTAAAGGTTTTCTACTTTAAATCATCATCAGTCATGGATCCGGTGGTTTTGTCTAATGCTGCGTTCAAGGCTTTTGAAACCGTAAGTTACAGCTTCAAGTCACGACTACGACTTTGTAGCATTCCAGGTAACCTAGGTAACCAGTAACTGGTGTTTTTACCATCCTGTTGCCTGTGAAAGTCACTATAGAGGGATTACCAGCCTACGTCACAGACGTTCTACTGCGCATGTCAGCTGCAGAAAGAGAGCAGTAACAGCCGGGAGTCAATGGGATCGTGTTTTATTATGCCGTTAGTTGCACTAAGATAAAAAATGGAACCAAATTTTACAGAAAACGTCAACTCGCACCAATTTCAAGGAAGAGAGAAAAACATTGTTGATTAATTTGGAGTTTCCTTGAACGTTGGTTTGAATGAGTGATGAAGCAGCCCCAGGCAGCACAGCTGTGAGGCATCAATGAGGTCAAATGTTTCCCTACGACAGTGACTGAAGACCACATTGGAAAGCAAGCTGAGATTAATTAACGTAAGGTATATTGCATCCCTTGGCTGCACACACAGCAGGATTCAGTTGTTCCAGACGTTAGACAGGTCTCTCTCCTCATTGACCAGAGCACCTCAGTCCTCACAGCCACAGAGTTTTGTAACCTGGTTTACAGCAGAGCAGAGTGACGGAGAGACCAGACACTCTATGGAAGTGATGCTGACCATGGAAAATAGGAACATTTAGGACTTAGAGGAACTACAACATTCACCTCAGATCTGATTGAAGTAAAAGTAGAGTCAGAGTAAATGTGACTCTAATTGTTTCTAAATGAAGTGAAGGATCTTCTGTTTTTTTTCCTGCCGTTATAAAACCTTCTCTGACAAATCAGTAGCTGATAAACTGTCCAATAGCTTTGACTACACTAGATCCATGGAGGAAAACACCTGAAAGTATCCTGATTTGTTGGTAAACAGGTAACTTTAACGGCCTGATGATGAACTCGTACCAGATGGAACCGGGACTTCACAGGAAGGAAAAACACAAGTTAGGAGTTTCCTTGAACGCACCATGAGTTAGCAGCCCCCGCCCTCGTCAGGCATCTATTGGTCCAGACGTCACCACATTCACGATGCAGGATGTGATCCGTTGGCTGCAAAAGCCCCTGACCTGTTGCAGCCAATCAGGAAAGTTTTCTCCTGGTTTCAGCAGAGTGACGGAGAGACCAGACACTCTATGGAAGTGATGCTGACCATGGAAAATAGGAACATTTAGGACTTAGAGGAACTACAACATTCACCTGAGATCACCTGAGTAAAAGTCTTATTTCTCACATCATGACTCTAATTGTTTCTAAATGAAGTGAAGGATCTTCTGCTTCAGCCTCAGGTTTCCTTCTCTGACAAACAGCTGCTGTCCAATAGGAGTTTAGAAAACACCTGAGAGTAAACGAGTACTTGATGATGAAGCGGCGGCGGCGGGTGAGAACGCAACGGGTGCAGACGTGATGAGAGCGGATGTGACCGTTAAAACCCTGACCTGTTGCAGCCAATCAGAGGCCCTCAGTGTGACGTCACCTGACTTCCTGTCGGGGTGAACCAACCAGTCGCTGCGTCGTCAGCAGGGACTGGAGTCGCAGTGGGTCCTTGGTTTCCAGGACCAGGTCCGGATCCAGGTCCAGGTCCAGGTCCAGGTCCGGGTCCGGGTCCAGGTCCAGGTCCAGGTCCGGGTCCGGGTCCGGGTCCGGGTCCAGGTCCAGGTCCAGGTCCAGGTCCGGGTCCGGGTCCGGGTCCAGGTCCAGGTCCAGGTCCGGGTCCAGGTCCGGGTCCAGGTCCAGGTCCGGGTCCAGGTCCAGGTCCAGGTCCAGGTCTCTCCCATGGAACAGTCTTCATGAACCCTGGCGTTTTAAACAGGTAGAGGTCAAAGGTCAGAGAGTGACATCATCACACTGTTCAGTCACATTAGAAACAAAACTAGACTCACACGGAGACTTTTCCTGAGTTGAGTTCCCATGGCGACCGTTTCTTCCGAGTGAATACAGGAATCAGAGACGAGTCATGGAAACATTGGGAGGCATCACATCTGAACTGGGGGTGGAGGGGGGGGGGGGGGGGGGGGGGGTGGTTTATTGGTCCCTGCTGAACTTCATGGGAGCATTTGGACCTGATCCAGATCACCATCACTTTAATCTTTAATCAGGTACACACACACACACACACACACACACACACACACACACACACACACACACACACACACACACACACACACACACACACACACACACACACACGATCTGTATTTACAGAGCTCTTTCCTGTACTTTATGACCACCGGCACTTTGCTGCAAACCACAACACACACACACACACACACACACACACACACGCACGCTCCTTTGTCTCTTTCACAATAAAAGTCTCTTGTTCTCTCTGTTGGCCTCTCCTTATGATCCCGCCAAAATAAAAGTTTGAATCTTTCTTGAACCTCTGAGCTGTGGAGCCAGGATGAGTGTGTGTGTGTGTGTGATTACAGTAATGTCTTAATGACAGATGACATCATGCCGTCAGTCGGACCATCTGCCTCTGGGAACATGAATAAATGATACATCCCACCTCTCAGGACGCCACAACGCCCTGGAACAGGGTTCCCACTCTCTTCCAGCGGCTCCAGTCTGACAGACACGGTGTTCCACATCCTCCAGGCTTTGGAGAAGTCTTCTTTTCAAAGGTTGGACCTCACTTCGTTTCTCTGTTTCTTCCTCTCGCAGCCCCAGAAGTCTGGTTTAAAGGGATACGCCAACAGCAGATAGACACCATCCTTTCCACTGTGTGTGCAGTAACCATGGCGATAGAGCCCGTAATCAGCTTAGCTCAAGCACTGGAAGTGTATGGGTAGTGTTAGCCTTAGCTTAGCTCAAACACTGGAAGTGTATGGGTAGTGTTAGCCTTAGCTTAGCTCAAACACTGGAAGTGTATGGGTAGTGTTAGCCTGCCTCCACCTAAAGTAGCTAATTAGCTTAGCTCAAACACTGGAAGTGTATGGGTAGTGTTAGCCTGCCTTACCTGAGCTGAAATCACATCAGAAGTGATTTCATTTTAGCTAGCTCAAACACTGTAAATATATCACTTTATCAACATTTCAAAATGTTTAGCTGAGAAAGTATAGCTCAAACACAGTGTGGTTAATTTGTCTAAATACCAGCTGTTTACTATTTTGTTGGGAGTGTTAGCCTTAGCTTACGCAAACACTGGAAGTGTATGGGTGAGTGTTAGCCTTCCTGTTAGCTCAAACACTGGAAAAATAAAACAGTGTTGCCTTACATACAGAAAACACTGGAAGTGATATAATTTGTGCTTTTACTTTGAAACACTGGAAGTGTATGGGAGTGTTAGCTTAGCTTGAACTCAAACACTAATGGGTCTTTGTTAACCTTCCATTTTGCTCAAACACTGGAAGTGTATGGGTAGTGTTGCCTGCCTCCTACCTGAGCTGAGATCAGCATCAGAAGCTGATTTCATTTTATCTCTAAACTCTGTAAATATATCACTTTATCAACATTTCAAACATGTTTAGGTGAGAAAGTATCCGTTTAGATCAGCACTTCCAGTTAATTTGTCTAAATATCAGCTGTTTACTTTTTGTGGAGACAGGCTAACACTACCCATACACTTCCAGTGTTTGACCAAGCTAATTCCTGTTACTTTAGGTGGAAATAAAACACGTTGCCCTTTACATCCAGTGTTTGAGTGCTTTTACTTTGATGGAGGAAGCTAACACTAGCCTCGATGTAGTGTTTGAAGCAAAACAAAGCCATCTTTGCTTGAACCCTCCGTTTTGACCGATACACTTCCAGTGTTTGAGCTCAAGATGCTACTTTAGGTGGAGTTTTGTCAGCTCTAACAAGATCGGTCCTTCCAGTGTTTGATGAAGAGTTTCTCTGATGACTTTAGGTGGAGGCAGGCTAACACTACCCATGCACTTCCAGTGTTTGAGCTAAGCTAATTAGCTACTTTAGATGGAGGTAGGCTAACACTACCCATACACTTCGAGTGTTTGAGCTAAGCTAATTAGCTACTTTAGGTGGAGGCAGGCTAACGCTACCCATACACTTCCAGTGTTTGAGCTAAGCTAATTAGCTACTTTGGGTGGAGGCAGGCTAACACTACCCATACACTTCCAGTGTTTGAGCTAAGCTAATTAGCTACTTTGGGTGGAGGCAGGCTAACACTACCCATACACTTCCAGTGTTTGAGCTAAGCTAATTAGCAGTTTCGCCAGCTCTGCCCGTATCTCCCTTGTTACTGCAGCACAGTCGAAAGGATGGCGTCTATCTGCTGGTCATGGACATGGAGTGAGGCAACACATGAAAAAAAAAGTTGGCGTATCTCTTTAAAGATGTACAGTCTATGGCTCTAAGTTATGTAATATCTCTAACAGTTACATGCTTAGAAATTCCTATTTATCATTAAATTGGTCAACCATTTTCCAGGTTTTCAAGTGGGAACCCTGTAACACACACAGACAGGTTGCAGCAGTGATTCTGATATCAGAGATGAAAACACAGCCAGTCAGAAAGAATGAGCCTGTTTATTAGCCCTCATGTTAATCATCCTCCTCCTCCTCCTCCTCCTCCTCCTCCTCCTCTCCCTCGGCCACTGACAGTCTCGTGACTCGGGTTCAAACACAACTTCTATCTGTGAATAGAATCTAATAGAAAAATCTGCAGGTTACAGTTCGGACGTGTGTCCATTAGAAAAAAAAACAAAACAAAAAAAAACAACAGAAACCATGAAACCAAAAAGGCTCCGCCCCCTTTCAGGAGGAAGTGGGCGGGACTAGGAAGAGCTTTTTTAAATCATTTTAATTTTTTTGTCTTGGGGGGGGGGTGGAGGGTGGGTGGGGGTTGGGGGGGGTGGAGCCAGAACAAGAGGCGGCGGCATCAAAAAAACAAAAAAAAACCCCGCCAACTTGTTACCGCGGCAACGCCCGGACAGAGAGACAGACAGAGAGAGAGTTAGCCTAGCAGTCTTGAGAACACAAACACACTGAGCTTCTCTGGTTTTTAGACACAAACATGTGAATCAAACAACATCATTGAACAGGAGGAAACATGTGACCGCGACGATGATGTCATCGCCGCCGCCGACCACATGACATCATCACAAACTGAATAGTCAGAACTGGATTAACAGATTTAAATAGACCCCTGTACAGGAGAACTCATTATTATCATCATCATCATCATCATCATCGTCATCATCATCATCGTCGTCGTTATCACACATACAAGCAGCAGAACCACTGACTCCACCCCCCCGCCCCCCCCACGCCAGACAAACCTCTCTGTGGTCCGACACATGTTCAGCTGACACGCACACACGCACACACACGACAGGTAACAATGCTAACAAACTAACATACGAGAATTACACCTGCAAAGATACAAACACCTGTGTGTTCGCACAAAGACTCACATCAGTAGATGACTCCGCCCCCACGGTCTCACAACAACAACAACAACACACGCCCGACGGCTAACGCACACCGCTGCTAACACACGCACACACACATAAACACACAGGGTTAAGGCTGGAACAACAACTTCTACAAATATATAAATGTCTCTGTGTGAATTTATACAAAAGTGTGTTACAGGTGAGAGTGGGTGGAGCTACAGGTTTTCAAATGACATCACAGCGAGTTAAAGAAGCTGATTGGTTGATCCAGGAAAACACAACATACTTTTACATTTGTACAAGTTCAAAAAAAAAAAAAAATACACGGAAACAAAAACTGCACATTGGAGAAGCAGATCCCGACGCCGGCTGCTGCGCCGGCTGCTGCGTTCAAAGACACGTTTGTACAAATACGGAACAGTTCAACTACGACCGTCACTTATTTTACTGATTCATCAATTTTTGGTCTGTAAAAGTGTCAAAAAAAAAAAAAAAAATCGGACGACGTCGTCAAACGCATTGTTTTGTCCGATAGATAGCTAGATAACCCAAAACCAAAAGTGTTGGGTTCAAAGATCACGGGAAATGTGGAAACATTAAGATTATCAAAACGGAAACCAGAAAAAAAAGGACACATTTTATCAAAAAAAAAAAAAAAATTCAACGTCATAAATTGATTATCAAAATACTTGCATCTTAATTTTCAGTAATTTTAATTCTATTAAAAAACAAAAAACAAATGCATGTTCAAGAAGCGTAATCCAGCATTAACACACATTTAGCCAACACACACACACACACATACACACACGCGACACAGTAAACCAGCTAATATTTAGCGCCACTTAGCTACAACACAGTTTTTCTAACCTGATCATTCGTAACACGTTTAGCTAATGAACATTTGCACCGTGTCGAAGGAATCGAACGCCGATGCCGCCGCCCCCGTCTGCTAGCCACGTAGCTCAACCAGCTAACTGGATAATAAGGCTAAATTAGCTCTGTGTGGTGTTTTCACAATGAAGGAGTTCATCAAATTAGCTTCGTAGCTTCTTCTCATTGGTGTTAACGTGTTAATTCAAAAAGAGTTCCTTTGTTTTTTATTTTATTCCTCAAAAAATGGCCGACACGCTCTCGAACTACATCAACAGTCACAGATGTTAGCATGTCAGCTAGCTAGCCCAAGATAAAAGGATGTGGCGGTTAAATTAGCCTTTTTTTGACTGTTTAACATTGTTTTTAAGAAATTCATTATCAAAATTCAACAAACTGAATGTAGAGCTGTGACGATTGGTCAATCGACAGGAAATCTTTTTGGTAATGTCTTGAGCTAAATGGTTAAACGTCTTTGGGTTTTGGACTGTTGACCAGACGAAATGAGACGATCAATTTTAAAACAAAACAACTCCTGGTTGTCTGGTAGTTCTCTACTGAGGAATCTAATGTAAACGTTGCTCTATTTTGCTGTCTAAAGAAAAGTGAACTTGACAAAAAAAGTTAAATTAGCACACGTTTTAACAGCTACGCCTCCAGCTAGCGCTCAGAAACAGTTCACCACCAAAAAACATGTTCCGCTTTAAACAGTGAACTTAAACACACACAAACGGTCCGGACGTCGGCCACTCGACTCGTACGAGCTAAGCTAACACACAAACTAGCCACCTACATTTTCCGTGCTAACATTTGGCTAACACACAAACTGTACAGCTAACAGAAACACTTCAACCGCCACATTCATACCAGCTAACACGCAGTTGAGGTAACGTGCATCTTTATCGCTACCAAACACCCGTTAGCTTACTGGCGTATTTAAGCCAACGTGCCGGCTAAGCCAAGCTAAGCTAGCGTAGCGCTAACAGGATCGATAACTTCATTATCCAGCTCTTAGCACGTCCGCTACAAACAAGCAGGTTAAGTAGAAATGAGGAACTCAAGTTACAACAACAACAACAACAATAATTAAGTTTCGCTCTGTATGAAAATAGTTTTTCCCGCTTTTTTTAAAAATTCGTATGAAAGTTGCGGCGGGGAAACGTGGTGTCGGCTGGAGGTTCGATCCTGCGGAGGACACAAAGTGTTTGACCACAGAGAGATCTGGCTTTAGACAACGCAATATAAATCGTCATTTATTCATCATTACATCATAAAAACTAAAGAATCACTATAGAGATACAGGAATTAGAACTATCATCAAACCAAAAAGAAAACAATAAACGCGTCATTGCACCTCCAAGATGGCGACTAAACAGGTAAAATTAGATCAACAACAAACAGACCCAGCGAGCACAGATTTAGTACAAAAAAAACAGTTTGTCTCTGACGGTAAAACAGGACTTTTCCATCCGACGCTATTAAAATAGTTCTATGCCAAAAAAAAAAAAGTAACTGAGAGTCAACACACACAATCTGACGCATGCTTTAAAACATTATCATAAACAAAATAATAATAATAATAATAATATCTGATTTTCTTACTCAAGACTGCTAAGCCTTATACCGTTTTCTTATTGGAAAATAAAACTAGACAAAATATAGATTATATTGGATTTTGTTTTGTTCAAAGCCACACTGATACATCTTTAAGTTCAAGTTTGATAAAAAATAAAACAAAAAGAAAAACCAGGTCTACGCTGTGGAGAGACCAGAGGCTAGTCCAAAAAAATCTGCCCGACAAAATATCGACTTTGTAAGGTTAAAAAACAGAAAGAAAAGAGTTCGTGATTTTTCAGTTAATCCTTAGTTTTTCTCTACAAAAGGAAGGAGGAAGCTGTGGAGCGTTGCTAGGAAACCCCCATTTCGGTTGCCGTCGACGACCATCTGAGGCCTTCACTGGTGAGGGAGGAGCCTCTAGTGATCCTGGAGAGACAGGAAATGACATCATCAGACCCAGCGAGGTCGGCGTTCATCTCCAGCTTCACGTCCCGGATGGAGCTGCTGAGTGTCTCAATGTATAACTGCCCCCCACCCCCCCCCCCCCAACACCCCAACCCACCACCCCCCCGTGGCCTTGGTGCCCCCTCTAGTGCAGCAACGTGTGTGTGTGTGTGTGTGTGTGTGTGTTACCTGTATCTGGGCGGGGTTCCACAGGTAGGGCTGCTGTCTGTAGTATTCTGCTAACGCTGCAGTGTAGTCTGGCACTGAGCTCTGCTGAGACGACTGACCTGCACACACACACACACACACGCACACACACACACACGCACACACACACACACACACACACACACACACACACACACACACACACACACACACACACACACACACACACACACACACACACACACACACACACACACACGCACGCACACACACACACACACACACACACACACAGACACACACACACACACACACACACACACACACACACACACACACACACACAGACACGCACACACACACAGACACACACAGACACTTTAGTCCAGTGGTTCTCAACCTTTTTTACATCAAGGACACAAACTGACACAAACCAGAGCACGGACCCGTTGGACCAAATGTAGAATAAACACCAGAAATACACGAATATTTGTTCTGAGACTGAAGAACGTTACTTTTTATACTTTTAAATCTGGGCCAATGGCGTGAATTTCTGCAAATATTAGAGAGATTTTTTTTTGAAAAAAGTGGTCCAATTTCTCCAAAAACATTTAAACATTTCTAGGAAGAAGTGGCTAAAAAATTCTCAAAAAAGGAAAAAAAAAGGAAAGGTAAAATTTTTAAAACATCTAGAAAAAGTGGTAAAATTTCAAGACATAAATTGGGGACCCTTCAGATCTCTCCTGGACCCCACGCTGAGAAGCATCAGGTTCTGAGTCTCAGACCTGGAGGTTTCACAGCTCTGCTTCAATAAAGGACATGATTCACTCTGGTTTTATGATCAGTTCTAGTTTCTGAAACGAAGCAGGTCTTTCACAGATTGTGTCGACAACACAACACAACACAACACAACACAACACAACACAACACAACACAACACAACACAACACAACTGTACAAAGAGATATGAAGCAGAAACACAGCTCTAGTGTGTGTGTGTGTGTGTGTGTGTGTGTGTGTCGTACTCTGTTTCTTGTAGTAGTCCTCCCAGGCCTTACTGTAGTCTGTCATCAGGCTCTGAGGCTGGTTCTGCTGACCTGCACACACACACACACACACACACACACACACACGCACGCACACACACACCATGATCAATAACAGTAATGATCAGTGATCAGTCGAGCTGCAAAAGGGCGGAAAACTTCCTGTAAATTTCTCCACAACGCTCCAAAAGAAAAAAAGTAGGGCCGGGACTCGATTAAAAAAATTAATCTAATTAATCAGAGGTTTTGTAATTAATTAATCGCAATTAATCGCATTTTAATTGCATATAAATATTTCACTTCAGAACAGTGAGAAACATTTTTTTCCACATGGATTTTAGTGAACCATTTTATAATGATTGAACACATGAGCTTAAGCAACAGTGGTTGCAGCTGAGGCACCAGGTCGGTTTGAGCTGCGTTCAGTCTGCGTTTAAACTCCGCAGGCAGCTCAGGGTCGGCAGCTTTTTGACTTGTTACTCACTGGTGTGTTAGCGATGGTAGAGCCTGAGGCCAGTATACAACAGGTAAGTTATAATAACATAATAATAACATTATAACAGTTCTATTCTCCAAATAACCAAATACAATTAAATGTGTATAAAAAGGAAGAACTGAAAAATTATATATAATAAAAACTTTGTTCCTTGAAAAAAAAAGAAAAAGAAAATGTGATTAATTGTTTAATTGCGTTAATTAATTAGTTAATCGCAATTAACGCGTTAATTTCCCAGCCCTAAAAAAAAAAACGGTTTTCAAAACCAAAGTTACCAGGGTCTTGTTGTCCCGGGTTCTGCCAGCTGGTCTGGTAGGTGTTTCCCCAAACGCCCGTCAGGAAGGTCTGTCCACTGCCACAGCTACACACACACACACACACACACACACACACACACACACACACACACACAGTCAGAGTGGATCAGACTCAGTTATTGAGAGTTTCTACCGCCAGGTCTGAGTGTGTGTGTGTGTGTGTGAGTGTGTGTGAGTGTGTGTGTGTGTGTGTGTGTGTGTGTGTCTTACTTCTGGTGTGCAGCAGGACCCTGGGTGAAGGGACTGAAGCCAAACCCTCCGTTACTCATGATCCCTGAGCCCTGCAGGAGACACGCTGGGTCAGTGATGACATCACACCTCGCCACATGACATCACACGCTGAGCAGCATCGTCATGACGTCATCAAGCTGCATCATCATGACGTCATCAAGCTTTTATAATAACATTACAAGGTGTCGGGGTCTCCACGCCGTGAGCTCAGGGGTTTATTCATTATTACATCAATCATGTTTCACCGTAGAAACAGAAAAGTTGACCTGAATCATTTTGTTCCCACAATGCAGTGCGTGAGGCGGCGGCGGCGGGGGTGGGGGGTGGGGGGGTCAAAGCGTTGCTATGGCTACAGCTGCTCGAGGTCATTTGATTGGACAACTGTCGGCCTGCTAGCTAGCCGCTAACTGTTAGCAACATGGCCGACTCCACAGCTCCTCCTCTTCTTCCTGTTCAGACTCCAGCTGTGTGCGGTCGGTCGTCATGGAGACAGGACGGGGCGGCGTGCCGGTCCGTACTCACCCCGATCTTGTCGTCGATGAGCTGGCGAGCCAGGTCCATCTGCTGCGCCGAGCCGCGGATGGTGAAGACGCGGGTGTTGGGGTCGGTGGAGGGGGGGGGGTTCCTCTGCAGCTCCACGTGGGCGCCGGACTGCTGGTTAATACTCTTGATGGTCTCCCCCCCTGCACACACACGGAGCAGCAATTATCTATCAATTATCCATTTATTGTCACTGTTTATCAATAAAGAGCTTTTTTTATAAAACGGCAAATTTAAAAGAAAGGAGTCACGTCATTTTGCCGCGAACTGAACCTTTTCACAAATGCTTCATGTAAAAAACAAAAATTAAAATTTTTTTGTTTTGTTTTATTCTATAAACTACCGACAACATTTCTCCCAGAATAAACATAATAATATAGTCATTTAGAGCTTTTATTGAAATGACTAAACTAGTCTAAATAACAACAACATCAAGTCTTTACAGAGCTTGAATAATAATAATAATAATAATAATAATAATAATAATAATAATAATAATAATAATAATAATAATAATAATAATGAGCCAACGACCGTTGAACAGAATCAACTCCACTTTAACTAAAGGGTAAAACGTCATTTTCTTTAAAACTATTAAAATGGATTTATAACGTTGTGGAAAAAAGAACTCCTCATTTATTCATCATCTAGTGGTTCTCCTGGTCTCTGTGTGTGTGTGTCTGTGTGTGTGTGTGTCTGTGTGTGTGTGTGTCTGTGTGTGTCTGTGTGTGTGTGTGTGTGTCTGTGTGTCTCTGTGTGTGTGTGTGTGTGTGTCTGTGTGTGTGTGAAGTTGTTTTAATCCGACGTCGACCAATTAAATTCAGTGTAATGAACAACAGACCATATGGCGTCTAAACACTCGCTACTTGACATCTTTTTTGTGTCGCTGCTTTTATTTTGAAAGCTGCTGCTCGACCCTCGACCCCCCCTCCCCCCCCTCACCCCCCCCCCTCCACACACAGAGAGACAGAGAGATAGGCTGGTGGATGGAGGTGGAGTTGTAGATTTATTAGATGTTATTCTGATGATCAGACCTGGTCTCAGATCTGTTTCTTCTTCTACAAACGTCTCAGCTCAGTTTCAACGCGCTACACTTCCAACATGTTGTTACCGTGACAACGCTACTTTGTTCTAGACGAGAGTCGCCTGACGGGTCTGATGTCAGGAAACGATGACGTCATTCCCATCAGTCTGATGTCATCAACTTATCGGACCCATAAAGATATCTATATGTTTTTGTCAGCTCTGTAAGAAGGAAGGATGGATGGAAGGAAGGAAGGAAGGAAGGAAGGAAGGAAGGATGGAAGGAAGGAAGGAAGGAAGGAAGGATGGAAGGAAGGAAGGAAGGATGGAAGAAAGGAAGGAAGGATGGAAGGAAGGCAGGAAGGAAGGAAGGAAGGAAGGATGGAAGGAAGGAAGGCAGGAAGGAAGGAAGGAAGGAAGGAAGGAAGGAAGGAAGGAAGGAAGGAAGGACAAAGGAAAAGCAGGAAGGAAGGGAAAGACGAGAGGAAAGAAAGAAGGGAAAAGGGAAGGGAAGATATATGGAAGGAGGAGACTGATTGGGCCAAGAAGGAAGGAAGAAGTAGTGAGGATGAAGGGAAGGAAGGAAAGGAAAGAAGGAAGGATGGAGGAAGGAACAGACTCCTGGAAGGAAGGAAGGAAGGATGGAAGGAAGGAAGGATGGAGACCTGTGGAATGGAAGGAAGGAAGGAAGGAAGGAAGGAAGGAAGGAAGGTGTGTGAAGGAAGGAAGGTGTGTGAAGGAAGGTGTGTGTGAAGGAAGGAAGGACGTATGGAAGGAAGGAAGGAAGGAAGGAAGGAAGGAAGGAAGGTGTGTGTGTGTGTGTGTGTGTGTGTGTGTGTGTGTGTGTGTGTGTGTGTGATGACGTCATACCTTTGCCGATGACCAGGCCACACTTGTCAGCTGGGATGGTGTAGGTCACTTCCTGTAGCGGTCCAGGAGAGCCCATGGTCCAATCACCACGGCCCCTCACCCTGCCGCCGCCGCCGCCGCCGCCGCCACCGCCGCGCAGGGCCGAGCCGAAGCCGTCACGCTCCTGAACACACACACATGTCAGTATGTGTGTGTTACCTGTGTGTGTATGTGTGTGTGTTACCTGTGTGTATGTGTGTGTGTTACCTGTGCGGTCTGGATGAGCTCGTTGATGAGGTGGACAGCGTGCTGGCAGCGGTCTGGCTGCCCTATCACCATGGCAACGCGCTCCGGACTGATGCCGTCGTCTGGACGATGGAGGAGAGACACAAACAACAGATTGATTGATTATCAATGTATTGGTGATCGATGATACCGGTGTAAACTGGTGTTATAATCTGGATTAACCTGGATGATACCGGTGTAAACTGGTGTTATAATCTGGATTAACCTGGATGATACCGGTGTAAACTGGTGGTATAATCTGGATTAACCTGGATGATACTGGTGTAAACTGATGTTATAATCTGGATTAACCTGGATGATACCGGTGTAAACTGGTGTTATAATCTGGATTAACCTGGATGATACCGGTGTAAACTGGTGTTATAATCTGGATTAACCTGGATGATACCGGTGTAAACTGGTGTTATAATCTGGATTAACCTGGATGATACTGGTGTAAACTGGTGTTATAATCTGGATTAACCTGGATGATACCGGTGTAAACTGGTGTTATAATCTGGATTAACCTGGATGATACCGGTGTAAACTGGTGTTATAATCTGGATTAATTTGGATGATACCAGTGTAAACTGGTGTTATAATCTGGATTAACCTGGATGATACTGGTGTAAACTGGTGTTATAATCTGGATTAAACTGGATGATACTGGTGTAAACTGGTGTTATAATCTGGATTAACCTGGATGATACCGGTGTAAACTGGTGTTATAATCTGGATTAAACTGGATGATACCGGTGTAAACTGTGTTATAATCTGGATTAACCTGGATGATACCGGTGTAAACTGGTGTTATAATCTGGATTAACCTGGATGATACCGGTGTAAACTGGTGGTATAATCTGGATTAACCTGGATGATACTGGTGTAAACTGATGTTATAATCTGGATTAACCTGGATGATACTGGTGTAAACTGGTGTTATAATCTGGATTAACCTGGATGATACCGGTGTAAACTGGTGTTATAATCTGGATTAACTTGGATGATACCGGTGTAAACTGGTGTTATAATCTGGATTAACCTGGATGATACTGGTGTAAACTGGTGTTATAATCTGGATTAAACTGGATGATACTGGTGTAAACTGGTGTTATAATCTGGATTAACCTGGATGATACCGGTGTAAACTGGTGTTATAATCTGGATTAAACTGGATGATACCGGTGTAAACTGGTGTTATAATCTGGATTAACCTGGATGATACCGGTATAAACTGGTGTTATAATCTGGATTAAACTGGATGATACCGGTGTAAACTGGTGTTATAATCTGGATTAACCTGGATGATACCGGTGTAAACTGGTGTTATAATCTGGATGATACCGGTATAAACTGGTGTTATAATCTGGATTATACTGGTGTAAACTGGTGTTATAATCTGGATGATACCGGTATAAACTGGTGTTATAATCTGGATGATACCGGTATAAACTGGTGTTATAATCTGGATTAACCTGGATGATACCGGTGTAAACTGGTGTTATAATCTGGATTAAACTGGATGATACTGGTGTAAACTGGTGTTATAATCTGGATTAACCTGGATGATACTGGTGTAAACTGGTGTTATAATCTGGATTAACCTGGATGATACCGGTGTAAACTGGTGTTATAATCTGGATTAAACTGGATGATACCGGTGTAAACTGGTGTTATAATCTGGATTAAACTGGATGATACCGGTGTAAACTGGTGTTATAATCTGGATTAAACTGGATGATACTGGTGTAAACTGGTGTTATAATCTGGATTAACCTGGATGATACTGGTGTAAACTGTGTTATAATCTGGATTAACCTGGATGATACCGGTGTAAACTGGTGTTATAATCTGGATTAAACTGGATGATACCGGTGTAAACTGGTGTTATAATCTGGATTAACCTGGATGATACCGGTGTAAACTGGTGTTATAATCTGGATTAACCTGGATGATACCGGTGTAAACTGGTGTTATAATCTGGATTAAACTGGATGATACTGGTGTAAACTGGTGTTATAATCTGGATTAAACTGGATGATACCGGTGTAAACTGGTGTTATAATCTGGATTAAACTGGATGATACCGGTGTAAACTGGTGTTATAATCTGGATTAACTTGGATGATACCGGTGTAAACTGGTGTTATAATCTGGATTAACCTGGATGATACTGGTATAAACTGGTGTTATAATCTGGATTAAACTGGATGATACTGGTGTAAACTGGTGTTATAATCTGGATTAACCTGGATGATACCGGTGTAAACTGGTGTTATAATCTGGATTAAACTGGATGATACCGGTGTAAACTGGTGTTATAATCTGGATTAACCTGGATGATACTGGTATAAACTGGTGTTATAATCTGGATTAAACTGGATGATACTGGTGTAAACTGGTGTTATAATCTGGATTAACCTGGATGATACCGGTGTAAACTGGTGTTATAATCTGGATGATACCGGTATAAACTGGTGTTATAATCTGGATTATACTGGTGTAAACTGGTGTTATAATCTGGATGATACCGGTATAAACTGGTGTTATAATCTGGATGATACCGGTATAAACTGGTGTTATAATCTGGATTAACCTGGATGATACCGGTGTAAACTGGTGTTATAATCTGGATTAAACTGGATGATACTGGTGTAAACTGGTGTTATAATCTGGATTAAACTGGATGATACTGGTGTAAACTGATGTTATAATCTGGATTAACCTGGATGATACCGGTGTAAACTGGTGTTATAATCTGGATTAAACTGGATGATACTGGTGTAAACTGGTGTTATAATCTGGATTAAACTGGATGATACCGGTGTAAACTGGTGTTATAATCTGGATTAAACTGGATGATACCGGTGTAAACTGGTGTTATAATCTGGATTAACCTGGATGATACTGGTGTAAACTGATGTTATAATCTGGATTAACCTAGATGATACCGGTGTAAACTGGTGTTATAATCTGGATTAAACTGGATGATACCGGTGTAAACTGGTGTTATAATCTGGATTAACTTGGATGATACCGGTGTAAACTGGTGTTATAATCTGGATTAAACTGGATGATACTGGTGTAAACTGGTGTTATAATCTGGATTAAACTGGATGATACCGGTGTAAACTGGTGTTATAATCTGGATTAAACTGGATGATACCGGTGTAAACTGGTGTTATAATCTGGATTAACCTAGATGATACCGGTGTAAACTGGTGTTATAATCTGGATTAAACTGGATGATACTGGTGTAAACTGGTGTTATAATCTGGATTAACCTGGATGATACCGGTGTAAACTGATGTTATAATCTGGATTAACCTAGATGATACCGGTGTAAACTGGTGTTATAATCTGGATTAAACTGGATGATACTGGTGTAAACTGGTGTTATAATCTGGATTAACCTAGATGATACCGGTGTAAACTGATGTTATAATCTGGATTAACCTAGATGATACCGGTGTAAACTGGTGTTATAATCTGGATTAAACTGGATGATACCGGTGTAAACTGGCCAGTTGGAGGCGGATTAAAACGGATTTGAACCGGTGTGGCGGTGGAGAAGACGATCCGGATTAATCTGGATTACACTCACCGGCTTTGAACTGGATCCGGACTCCGGCGTCGTTCTGGATCTTCTTGATCATTTCTCCGTTTCTGCCGATGACGATCCCGACGGCAAACCTGGGAACGGGAACCTGGAAAACCACAGGGAACGTTTCAGCATCGATGAGGTGGAGATGACAGCATGTGTCTCTGTGTGTGTCTGTGTCTCTGTGTGTGTCTGTGTGTGTCTGTGTGTGTCTGTCTCTGTGTGTGTCTCTGTGTGTGTGTGTGTGTGTGTGTGTGTGCGTGCCGTACGTCCAGGCTGGTTCCTCCCAGTCGGGCGCTGAAGTCGTTGCGTCCGGACCTGAAGTCTCCGTCCTTCTCCCGGATCACCTCCAGCACCAGCTCCCGCGCCGCCTGCAGGACCGAGGCACAGCGGGTTAATCCGCCGCTGAAACTAGTCCCTGACGGCGAGGAGCCGTTTGACCGGATACGAACTCGAACAGTCGATAATCGATTATCGATGTTGCAGCTCTAAGACAGGAAACACTGTTGCCGTGGTTACCGTACCTGCACCTTGTACGGGTCTCCAGAGATACGCAGAGGTTTGTCAGCGCCGGTCGGCATCGGCCCGTCCTGGATCATCATCATCTTCACTCCCGCTCGCTCCTGACACACACACACAGACACACAACACAGACACACACACAGA
The DNA here is from genome assembly GCA_030347415.2 of Decapterus maruadsi. Lineage (NCBI taxonomy): Eukaryota > Metazoa > Chordata > Actinopteri > Carangiformes > Carangidae > Decapterus > Decapterus maruadsi. The sequence continues at coordinate 32,317,497 of CM064895.1, forward strand.
CACAGACACATCAGAGGAGGCTGGAGACAGTGGGTCTCATTCATGAAACGTGAGCAGCACAGATTTGTGTGTAAACCGTGTGTAGCGCAAATTTACGTGCATTTTCCGCATTCATCAATCTTTTAGTGCAGATTTGTTAGTAACTACTCACAAAATCTACACCTGCTCCTGACTGTGTGTAGCGCTTGTGTAAATGTAGGAATGCAAATAAAAACTGCTTGTCACTGTTGAAAATTACAATTTTAATCCGTATTACTCTCTCTCATGTTCAGAATGCGCCGATGCCTTTGAAACACGTAATTTAAACATGACAAACAATTAGAAATATTTGGAGGGAGAGACGGTTTAGGGATCGGACGAGCACAAACATGTCAAGGCTCCATCTAATGATGATAATAATCTGATAGAAAACCGGAAAAAAAATGATTTGTGTTACTACGCGCTCCGTGGACGCGCACTTCATCCTGCGCACCAGCGCAGTCTGCACTGGATTGGATGGAGCTGTGACAGACGGCTGGTGCTGCTGTAACAATAGAACCTGCCTATAACTT
>CM064895.1:32323047-32345547 GCA_030347415.2 Decapterus maruadsi
GTTCAACATTTAGTCAAACTGTCCCATCACCATAACCCCTATAGTCATAGCAGTAGGTTCGTTACCTTTAATTGTCGGTGCAAGCTATTTTTAGAACGGCGGAGCAGAGCCGTGAGCTGCTCAGAGCTACGCTACGGAGGCTCATGGGATTTCTTGGTTTCCCTCATCAAACTCATCAAATACACAATCCAACAACTCCACAACGCTCTGGTGGACAAGTTGTGACCTGCACATTCACCACGCTATGAGATAATAACACAACGTTACCACACAGAGTTGTTTTAGAGGGAAATACAGAGACTGATGATGAACAACTGTCCCTGAAGGCAACGTGCATCAGAGGTTTTGCATGAATTTCCCTCTAAAACAACTCTGTGTGGTAACGTTGTGTTATTATCTCACATTGTGGAGTTGTTGGATTGTGTATTTGATGAGTTTGATGAGGGAAACCAAGAAATCCCATGAGCCTAGCTCTGAGCAGCTCACGGCTCTGCTCCACCGTTCTAAAAATAGCTTGCACCGACAATTAAAGGTAACGAACCTACTGCTATGACTATAGAGGTTATGGTGATGGGACAGTTTGACTAAATGTTGAACTGTCCCTTTAAAGGAGAATTTAGACTCCACTGTTGTTTTCTTTTTTTATTAAAGGACTCATTTGCTCTGTGCTTTGATCCTGAGACATTCAACTATATAAACGTTGGTGCAGCTGAATGTGGAGACATGTCTTCAATCCATACTATCATCATCATCATCATCATCACCATCTCCTCCTCGGCTTCGTCTCCGTCACAATGAGGCAACAGCTTAAGTGCATCCACGATGTACGTTGAATGAAACCACATTAGAGTGATAAACCCAATAAAAGCTTCCACGCGGCTCCGCTGGTTCAGCCGCTAATGATTAAAAAGAAAAGGATGGAGGTGTATATGATAACGTGTTGAGGCGCTAAAACGCTGGGAGTTAGGATGATGGTGATGGAGAGGGGGTGGGGGGAGTTAATCGTATTTATCTAAATTAACTAACAGCTGTGACTCTTGTCATTGAGTTCAGGGTCAGATGTTCCATATAAAGCAGGTAGCGCTCCGACGGCGGCGTCTTAATGAGGGAATGAGTTGAGAACAAAGAGCTGATGTGTGTGTGATGTTTACAGCAGCAGGTGCAGGCGCCGCCGCCGCCGCCGCTCCACACACACCTGAGTCGGAGTGGAGGTCTCCTCTCCACGCATTAACAGCTCCTGCTTTTATTCACAGCTCTCAGCCTCACAGACCTTGAGAGTCTGACGCTCCGACGGGAAGTTCTGCATCTACAGACGGAGACGCAGCCGCTCCGGTCCAGCTGGGAGGAAAACACCACGACTGAAACATCTGAACCTCAACCCGCCGGCTGCTCGGTTCCCGTCTGCCGACAGAACCAGTGGAACCGGTTCCAGAAGAATCCAACAGAGTGAGGCGTCGTGTCTCTGGAGCTGCTCTTTAAAGGGGCGTTCACACCAAACGCGATAGACGCGAATGAAGCGGCAACTCTACATTGAAAATCTGGCGCATCGATTCAGGCGGAGGCGGCGCGAATGGACGATGAGACGCGGCGCGAATGAAGCGTCTGGAGCGGCGCGAACTGGAGCGGCGCGAATAAAGTTGAAAATATTGAACTTTTCAGGCGGCATCGCGCCGCGGCAACCAATCAGCGACGAGTTCAAGCCGACAACGTCACTTCTCTGTACGGTTGTTTACACTCAGACCAACATGAAGGAGAAGCTAATTGATGTGAGCTGTGTGGGCACCGCTGCCGTCTGCTACACAGAGTGAAAAAAACAACAACAAAAAACACACACACCCTCACACACACAGTGAACCCAGACACAACGGCGGGTGGTTTTCCGGCGTTTCTGAGACTTGTACAGCAAGTACAGTGCAGCAACGGTGGTGATATCAGCTAAATGAACGGGCGGAGCGTCAAGCGCGAATGACGCGATGGACATGAATAATCCAAAATGATCAAGCGGCGCGATACAAGCGTCTGAAGCGTTTGTATTCGCGTCTATCGCGTTTGGTGTGAACGCCCCTTAACTGTAAACCTCCAACACCTGGTTCTACGTCAAAGCAGATTGAACGTTTAAAAGCTAAGTTTGACTCTGCAGAATTAACATCGTAGATATCAACGACGTCTTTCTGACCGGTCCTAACGACATTTTGAATAGTTGGATTTTCAGTTTTGCCTCTTGTTAAAAAGAACATTTCAGATCCACAACTATGTTCTTCCTATAGATGACGTCACACAGATCTAGATATCCACTATGTGAATTACAGATATCTGAGAACTTCATTTATGTATTCATGGGTCTGATACATAAACTATTCAGTGATGGACAGGTACTGGACTGGACCCAATGGCTGATCTGAAACCAAAAACCACCAGACCAGGTTTTCCCTGTAACTGGTCCTGGTCCATCTCAACACTTCCTGTCTGTGGCTCCAACACCTTTGGTTCCAGTCGGTCATCAAAACATCTGAATGTCCAGTCTTTTACCTGAAGTTGTTAGAAATCGAGCTTCACGTTTACAGGTCGGCTGACAAATAACAATCAGTTCCAGACCTGTTGGGTCGGGGTTAAAGGTTCTTGATCCTGTGGGTTTGGGAAACGCTGCAGCTCAGGTGAGAGGCTCGGTAGAAGGTTGTAGCTCAGACCCAAAAGCTCCAGGAGGTTCCTAGTCTGGGTAATCTGTTCTAGGTAAACTACAACGGTACCGGTTCAGGTTCAGGGTTCAGGGTTCAGGGTTCAGGGGTCAGGGGTCAGGGGTCAGGGTTCAGGGTTCAGGGTTCAGGGTTCAGGGTTCAGGGTTCAGGGGTCAGGGTTCAGGGGTCAGGGGTCAGGGGTCTAGGTCGTACAGTTTCAAAGAGTTCAGATCTAGAGCTGCTAGAAGGTAGGAGAAGGTTGTAGCTCAGTGTAAGTGAGACGTTAAAGGCCGTGTGGCGGTCCTCACCTCCGTCCTCTCCTGGTCGCTTCTGTCCGGGGTAGTACAGCGAGGGCTCAACGTTTCCTGAGGAGCTGTTGAGGTGGGACATGGCTTCACCACCCATCTTACCCACCATCTGAAACACAGGCAGGAACACAGCTGTTAGCATCTGGACCAATACAGCAGGACCAACCAAGTAGGGATGGACTATTCGTCAGGTAGTGAGTGCTCATCTTAACGAGGAGGTCAAAGGGGAACATTTACGTTTTTTAAACCAGACAAAACTATTAAAATTGTCTCAAACTATTAAAACCTAATAAAACCTTGAAAAACCTGGATCCCTACAACCTGGTAAAAAGGTTAAAACCTGGTAAAACCAGTAAAACAAAGTTTGGTAAAAACCTGGTAAAAGTCTAAAAATCAAACTGTTAAAACCTAATAAAACCTGGAAAAACCTGGTAAAAGTTCTAAATCTAGTCCGTAAAAGTAAAAAGTTGGTTTTCTAAAACCTGAAAAAGGTCTCTGTAAAAAACCTGGTAAAAGTCTGTAAAAACTGGTTTGATAAAATAATAAAACCTGGGTCAAACCAAAACTGTAAAAAAGGTTGTTAAAGGCAAAGGTAAAACCTGTTAAAACCTAATAAAACCTGGAAAAACCTGGTAAAAATAAAACCTGGTAAAACCTGGTAAAAAACCTGGTAAAACCTGGTAAAAACCTGGTAAAACCTGTTAAAACCTAATAAAACCTGGTAAAACCTGGTAAAAACCTGGTAAAACCTGTTAAAACCTAATAAAACCTGGTAAAACCTGGTAAAACCTGTTAAAAACCTGGTAAAAACCTGTTAAAAACCTGGTAAAAAACCTGGTAAAACCTGGTAAAAACCTGTTAAAACCCTGTTAAAACCTGTTAAAAACCTGGTAAAATCTAATAAAACCTGGTAAAACCTGGTAAAAACCTGGTAAAACCTGGTAAAAAACCTGGTAAAATCCTGGTAAAACCTGTTAAAACCTGGTAAAAACCTGGTAAAACCTGGTAAAAACCTGTTAAAACCTAATAAAACCTGGTAAAACCTGGTAAAAACCTGGTAAAACCTGGTAAAAACCTGGTAAAACCTGTTAAAACCTAATAAAACCTGGAAAAACCTGGTAAAAATAAAACCTGGTAAAACCTGGTAAAAAACCTGGTAAAACCTGGTAAAACCTGGTAAAACCTGGTAAAACCTGGTAAAAACCTGGTAAAACCTGTTAAAAACCTGCTAAAAAAAAAAAAAAAAAACCTGGTAAAATCTGGTAAGGGTCTAAAACAGAAAATGTTGTTAAAACAAAACCTGAAGTCCTTTGAAACAAACCTGTTTGTAAAAAGGGCTATAAAACCAAATAATAAAAATTAAAACCTGGTAAAAGCCTGGTAAAACCTGGTAAAAACCTGTTAAAACCTAATAAAACCTGGTAAAACCTGGTAAAAACCTGGTAAAACCTGTTAAAACCTAATAAAACCTGGTAAAACCTGGTAAAAAAAAACCTGGTAAACCCTGGTAAAACCTGTTAAAACCTGGTTAAAACCTGGTAAAACCTGGTAAAAAAAAAACCTGGTAAAACCTGGTAAAACCTGATAAAACCTGGTAAAAAACCTGGTAAAAACCTGGTAAAACCTGGTAAAACCTGGTCACCCTGGCCCAGAGTTTGGTCCAGTCCAGACCAACCTGGCCTTCGTCAAATACCAGTTACCAAGTACCAAGTACCATTGGTACTACTAGTACCAAAGACCAGGCTCTGAGTTCAAACGCCATGCCGGCTCCAAATCTGGACCAAATGTACCAATCAGAGGGCTTTCACACTGCAGGGCACCGACACGGGTCTGGTTCTAGCGCTGGTTTGGTTCGAACCGTGGTGCTGTGGTGAACCAGCAGCTTTCACACCAAACTGGATAAATAAATAAATGTTGGTCAGTGATGAAATCTAACAATTGTGGCAGTAGCTTTAGTTTCCTGAGCAGCGCTGCCTCGGCTCTGGAGACTACGGACAGAAATCACCACATTTACAAAAATAAATAAATGTTTTACAATGAACCGATCAGTCTGCATTAACTTTTATTTTAAGCTATTGTATAAATATATTGGAATATTTTCCTTTTGCTCCAGTGATTACAGTACCGTTTTGCTTTTAATGTTAAAAAATCGATTAAAATCATGAATTTGGTGTGAAAATAAATAATGACTTTCATGCCTGGGCCACGTTGCCCCGGTCCAGGTTTACAGTATTAACCAGGAGGAGCAGAAACACTGAACTAGTGGATGTTGTGAGGTTTATCAGAGTGAACGTCAGCGTGAGCTCTCAGGTGTTTCTTCCTCCCGCCCGCTCCAACAGGAACTTTCCTAATAAGGACATGTTCCTAATAAGGTTCCTGGTTTGGCTGCGTCGCTGCGCGGCGTCGTGTTGGAGCAGGCAGCCCTCGTACAGACGTTTCACAACTTCATGACTAGAGAACACAAACAGACCGTTTCTCTGAATGACACCTGAGTTCCCCAGAGTCGACTGTATGGAGATCAGCTGCTGTACTACGGTGGCCCCGAGGGCTCAACTCACTCCACACACACACCTGCAACTTGCAAAGACAAACATGTGCCACAAATTCACATGTTGCAAACACTCACGACACAACACCACAACTAGAGCTGCAACAATTAATCAATTAATCAAACAATAATCGTTGGTTGCAGCTCTAAACACAACAAAACACCACAAGTGTTTCTGGGGACACAATACAGCGACGGACCAGGCTACAGACTGATGCTAAGCTAACAGACCATGTGATCGATAACTAGTAACAAGAAGTTCCAGCCTGGTCCCTCAGGGCCACCGTAGTACGATGACATCACTGATGACGTCATCGTTGATGAACCTGCAGGAGATTCTCTGATGATTTTCTTTCTGACTTCTAACGACGCGGAACTATCGATTAGTTTTCTACTGATTTATACTAATCAATAATCAATAAATGGTTTCAGCCCTACTTCATTATGACTTGTTTACTGCACACACACACACACAGACACACACACACACAGACACAGACACTACTCAAACTACACTACTCTGTGTTTCTGTGTCGACACACTGGAGACGTCAGGACATGACGGTCATCTCCATCCTCTGTGTGTGTCTGTCTGTGTGTAGGTGGGTTCTGCTGTGAGGTCCAGGCCCAGGCCCAGGCCCAGGTCCAGGTCCAGGCCCAGGTCCAGGTCCAGGCCTAGGTCCAGGTCCAGGTCCAGGTCCAGGTCCAGGTCCAGGTCTCAGGTTCTCACAGCCGTTCTGTTTTCACACGTTCAGGTTTTTCTGGTCTGTCGATTGAATCCAGAGTCACTGAGTCAACAGCTCCACAGCCATTAGCTTTTAGCTGCCAGCTAACCTCACCTTGACTGGAGAGCACACACACACACACACACACACACACACACACACACACACACAGCACAACACATACTGCACGACACACTCAGGGAGGTAACCTTGAATATCAAGATAAAGAGAAGCAGAGAAAAGAGCAGCAGTGGAGAGACCTGCTGCTGCTGCCCCCCTCACACACACACACACACACACACACACACACACACACACACACACACACACACACACACACACACGCACTCTGTGACCTTGTTGTGAGGCTGGTGAATGAAGCTCTTGAACACATCTTCATCTTCATCATCAGTGTGTGTCTAACCGACACCCAAACCAGACCAGGAAGCTGCTGTACGACTAATTCAACCCAATAAAATGAATGAAGATGAGACCAGGAGGTCAAAGGTCACCTGACAGATCACATGACAGGTCACCTGACAGGTCACCTGACAGGTCACCTGACAGGTCACATGACAGGTCACCTGACAGGTCACCTGACAGGTCACCTGACAGGTCACATGACAGGTCACATGACAGGTCACATGACAGGTCACATGACAGGTCACATGACAGGTCACATGACAGGTCACATGACAGGTCACATGACAGGTCACATGACAGGTCACATGACAGGTCACATGACAGGTCACATGACAGGTCACCTGACAGGTCACATGACTACTGCAAAGAGACAAAACTATTGCAAAGAGACACAAGACTACAGCAAAGGTCAGACAGGTCTACTGACAAAGTCACAAAACTACACAAAGGTCACAAAACTAGGTCAAGAGACAGGTCAAACCTGACAGGTCACGAGACAGGTCAAAACTACTGCAAAGACACAAAACTACTGCAAAGACACAAAACAACAGCAAAGAGACAAAACTACTGCAAAGACACAAAACTACTGGAGACAAACTACTGCAAAGACACAAAACTACTGCAAAGAGACACAAAACTACTGCAAAGACACAAAACTACTGGAGACAAACTACTGCAAAGACACAAAACTACTGCAAAGAGACACAAAACTACTGCAAAGACACAAAACTACTGCAAAGAGACACAAAACTACTGCAAAGACACAAAACTACTGCAAAGAGACACAAAACTACTGCAAAGACACAAAACTACTGGAGACAAACTACTGCAAAGACACAAAACTACTGCAAACTACAGCAAAGAGACACAAAACTACAGCAAAGAGACACAAAACTACAGCAGAGACACAAAACTACTGCAAAGACACAAAACTACTGGAGACAAACTACTGCAAAGACACAAAACTACTGCAAACTACAGCAAAGAGACACAAAACTACAGCAAAGAGACACAAAACTACAGCAGAGACACAAAACTACTGCAAAGAGACAAAACAACAGCAAAGAGACACAAAACTACAGCAGAGACACAAAACTACAGCAAAGACACAAAACTACTGCAAACTACAGCAGAGACACAAAACTACTGCAAAGACACAAAACTACTGCAAACTACAGCAGAGACACAAAACTACTGCAAAGACACAAAACTACTGCAAAGACACAAAACTACTGCAAACTACAGCAGAGACACAAAACTACTGCAAAGAGACACAAAACTACTGCAAAGACACAAAACTACTGCAAAGACACAAAACTACTGCAAACTACAGCAGAGACACAAAACTACTGCAAAGACACAAAACTACTGCAAACTACAGCAAAGAGACACAAAACTACAGCAGAGACACAAAACTACTGCAAAGACACAAAACTACTGCAAAGAGACAAAACAACAGCAAAGAGACACAAAACTACAGCAGAGACACAAACTACTGCAAAGACACAAAACTACTGCAAACTACAGCAAAGAGACACAAAACTACAGCAGAGACACAAAACTACTGCAAAGAGACAAAACTACTGCAAAGACACAAAACTACTGCAAAGACACAAAACTACTGCAAACTACAGCAAAGAGACACAAAACTACAGCAGAGACACAAAACTACTGGAGACAAACTACTGCAAAGACACAAAACTACTGCAAAGACACAAAACTACTGAAAAGAGACACAAAACTACAAAGAGAGACAAACTACAGCAGAGACACAAAACTACTGCAAAGACACAAAACTACTGCAAACTACAGCAAAGAGACACAAAACTACAGCAGAGACACAAAACTACTGCAAAGAGACAAAACTACTGCAAAGACACAAACTACTGCAAAGACACAAAACTACTGCAAACTACAGCAAAGAGACACAAAACTACAGCAGAGACACAAAACTACTGCAAAGAGACAAAACTACTGCAGAGACACAAAACTACTGCAAAGACACAAAACTACTGCAAAGAGACAAAACTACAGCAGAGACACAAAACTACTGCAAAGACACAAAACTACTGCAAACTACAGCAAAGAGACACAAAACTACTGCAAAGAGACACAAAACTACTGCAAAGACACAAAACTACTGCAAAGACACAAAACTACTGCAAAGACACAAAACTACTGCAAACTACAGCAAAGAGACACAAAACTACTGCAAAGACACAAAACTACTGCAAACTACAGCAAAGAGACACAAAACTACTGCAAAGACACAAAACTACTGCAAACTACAGCAAAGAGACACAAAACAACATCAAAGTCATAAAACAACAGCAAAGACACAAAACTACTGCAAAGAGACAAAACAACAGCAAAGAGACAAGAGACAATAGCAACGACACAAAACTATGGAAAAAAGACCCCAAAAAAACTACTGCAGAGACAATAAACTACTGCAAAAAGACAATAAACTACTGCAAAAAGACAATAAACTACAGCAAAGAGAGCCAACATCCTGAGGAACACTGAATGACCTCTAGGACACCAGAAGGCCACGTGGAGGTCAGAGGTCAAAGGTCAGCTGGAGATCAGCCAATGAAAACATTCAGAACCTGGAGAGTAAAAGGTGAACTACTGGTGAGTTAAAGGTGAACTACTAGGTCCAGATTCAACAGAGACCTCGGTACCTGTGAGACAACACAGGGTCGGATCAGATTATTGATCCGTTGATCAGCTGATTCCCATTAAGTCAATTAAGTGGTTTGTTGGATTCACCGGGAGAAGCTTTGTGTTTCTTTTTGTCTGACATTGAACTCAACACTTTGTGTTTGAGGCAGGTTCACTCTAACCTGACATTTTAACCACTGATCAATAGATCGATTATCAGAGAGGTGACAGGTGTTGTCATGGTGACACCTGGTGACCTCACTCTCAGTGTTCTTCCTTTGTTTTCCTCATGATGTGTCACAACACTGTTGGTCAACTCTCAGCACCTTCAGTGTTGTGTTGCTACGGCGACGCCCTGAACAACAAATCATATTCTGCAGACACATAAACAACAGGCCAACAAACATCCCATAATCAGTTTTAGATTCTTTTGACTCTACATGTGAACACATCTGTCAACGACTCCACATGCACAAATACAAGATGGACCTGAGGCCCTGTTGACACGGCAACGCTCGCAGGTGAAAACGACTGAATATTTTATGGGATGTGCCTTTTGTTCAGGCGGCGACAGCGTTTTTGGGGTTTATAAAACACAAAACCGTGAAACCAGCCTCCAGAGTGGAAATCTTGAAAACGAAGCAGATTTCCCCCCAAAACGCGGAATAAAAAGTGGAAACTAGGCCAACACGATTATTTTCATTATCGTTGATGATTAATTTAAAGGGATATACCAACTTTTTTTCGTGTCTTGACGTGTCCATGACCAGCAGATAGACACCATCCTTTCCACTGTGCGTGCAGTTACAAGGGAGATATGGGCAAAGCTGGTGCACTGCTAATTAGCTTAGCTCAAACACTGGAAGTGTATGGGTAGTGTTAGCCTGCCTCCACCTAAAGTAGCTAATTAGCTTAGCTCAAACACTGGAAGCTAAAGTAGCTAATTAGCTTAGCTCAAACACTGGAAGTGTATGGGTAGTGTTAGCCTGCCTCCACCTAAAGTAGCTAATTAGCTTAGCTCAAACACTGGAAGTGTATGGGTAGTGTTAGCCTGCCTCCACCTAAAGTAGCTAATTAGCTTAGCTCAAACACTGGAAGTGTAGTGTTAGCCTGCCTCCACCTAAAGTAGCTAATTAGCTTAGCTCAAACACTGGAAGTGTATGGGTAGTGTTAGCCTGCCTCCACCTAAAGTAGCTAATTAGCTTAGCTCAAACACTGGAAGTGTATGGGTAGTGTTAGCCTGCCTCCACCTAAAGTCATCAGAGAAACTCTTCATCAACTCTAAACGGACCGATCTTCGTCTCAGAGCTGACAAAACTCTCCGCTAAGGCATCTTGAGCCGTCAAACGCCGCTAACGGGACGAGATCGGTCAAAACGGAGGGTTCAAGCAAAGACGCTTTATTTTGGTTCAAGCTAGCTACATCGAGGCTAGGTTAGCTTCCTGTTTCAAAGTAAAAGCACAAATTCTATCGTCATGGTTTTCAGGGCAACGGGTGTTTTATTTTGTGAAAGTAACAGGAAGTGCGTTGGTCACAACAGCTAGCTTGAGTAGCACCGAATTTGTCTGAACAAAATAGTAAACAGCTGGTATTTAGACAAATTAACGACACACTGCTGATCTAAACGGCTACTTTCTCACCTAAACATGTTTGAAATGTTGATAAAGTGATATATTTACAGAGTTTAGAGATAAAATGAAATCAGCTTCTGATGCTGATTTCAGCTCAGGTAGGAGGCAGGCTAACACTACCCATACACTTCCAGTGTTTGAGCTAAGCTAAGGCTAACACTACCCATACACTTCCAGTGTTTGAGCTAAGCTAAGGCTAACACTACCCATACACTTCCAGTGTTTGAGCTAAGCTAAGGCTAACACTACCCATACACTTCCAGTGTTTGAGCTAAGCTAAGGCTAACACTACCCATACACTTCCAGTGTTTGAGCTAAGCTAATTAGCTACTTTAGGTGGAAGCAGGCTAACACTACCCATACACTTCCAGTTTTTGAGCTACGCTAATCAGCGACTTTAGGTGGAGGCAGGCTAACACTACCCATACACTTCCAGTGTTTGAGCTAAGCTAATTACAGCGATACGGCTCTATCTCCCTTGTTACTGCACACACAGTGGAAAGGATGGTGTCTATCTGCTGGTCATGGACTCGGGAGTGAGGCAAGACATGGAAAAAAAGTTGGCGTATCCCTTTAATAATCGATTATTGTTGGATTCATCGTTGCAGCTCTAGTGAGAACGCGTTTTCTGTTCAGATTGTTTCCGTGCACACACACAGCCTGAGACGGGTCAGGGCCTGAAGAACCCGTCCCTCTGGACCACACCTGGACTACAGGTGACCACACTGACACACACACTGACACACACACACACACACACACCTGATGAACCTGATCCAGTCTGGTCTGCAGGAACCAGACTTCAGCACAGACCCAGTTTATCAGTGTGTGCGCACAGCAACACACACACTCACAGTGAGGTGGCCCTCGGTCCTGACCGTCAGTGTGTGTCAGTGTGTGTGTCTATAGGAAGCGGACACACCTCCCCTGGCTGTATATGGTCCTGAGTGTGTTGCATAACGCAGCCTACTTTAACCAACTTACAGTAAACAGCAGCCTATAAGGGGAGGGGGTGGAGGAGGGGGGGTCTAGCTCTCATATTAAACTGCTGTAAAGCGGGTGAGACTTTAACACAGTCTACCCCCCCCCCCCCAACCCTCCACCCTGCCACCACCTCCACCCCCCGGCTGGTTCTGGTCTGTCCCGGTGCTGGTTCCGTCCTGCAGCCCAACAGGTTGCCTCTGCCGCCGCCGCCGCCGCCTCAGTGACACGTGTGGCCAAACTTCTGTCCTGCTCCTCCACCACCACCACCACCACCTCCTCTTCCTCCTCCTTCACCTCCTCCACCACCTCCTCCACCTCCCCCCCGGTCCCACCGCGCTCCCTCCGGGGTGACAGCTCCACAAAGTTCCCCCTAACCCCCCCCACCGACCCACCAGGCCGTGACACGGTGTTTCAGAACCGGCCACAGGTCCAACTCCGAGCCGCTTCCCTTCCCGAGCACAGTTAGCATGTGTGCTAGTGTGTGGTTGTGTGTGTGTAGTTGTGTGAGTGTGAGTGTGAGTGTGTTGTCGGAGCAAGAAGTTCACAACCACGGGGGAGAAACCGAATAAAAGTGCTTTGGCTCGATCTAAACGGCTCGGTTCTGCCCGGAAGGCGTGTGTGCGGAGCCCCAGTGGAGTTGTTACCTGCCGGGCCCTCTGTAACACGTCGGCCAGGCCGTCCGCCTTCAGCCCCGGCTGGTTCATCGAGGCCTGTCCCTGCACCAGCTCCGCCATCATAGCGCCACTAGCTAGCCGTTAGCCGTTAGCCGTTAGCCGGATTAGCTGGCGCTGCTAACTGAAGCTGGCCGCGGAGAGCGCGTGAAGGCGAGAGGCCTCACTCCGAGCGGTTTGTCGGGAACCATGCGGAAGTAGATCAACAGCGACGGAGTTTCATTTTTCTTTACTTTGAAAACAACCAAATGGAAAACGGTTTAGTTTTTTTTTGTACAGCTTGTTGTATTTTTAGGTAAATTTCATATCCACAAAAAGAAATGGACTGACAGCAAATCAAATTTTACACAGAAATGCCAAAGGCTTTAAAACAAACTACTTCCTTTTTTCATTTAATTGACATGATTTTCTTTACATCGATGCATTTTTTATATATACACATGATACTTCTATACTCTTTGTATATTTATACTTTTATATTTTTTTCTTCCCCTGGCTCAAGAGTATTGTTATGTATATAATTGTTAATAAAGTTTTTTTTAAATTCTACAAGAGCGAGTGTGTTTAGTGTTTTACTGCATTTTTTTTTCTCCTGTATTATTATCCTCATTATTTTTGCTATGTAGTGGTATTTGTTTTGCCTTTTATGTGTGTTTCAGTCTGTACTATACTGTCCCACAAAGGCAAAGTGCAGTATCTGCAAAGAGAACTGTACTCCCCACATTCCAGTTTAGGGTTAACATACCTGTGGTTAATATCAGGTGACAGTTTGTTTTTGATTCAGGTTTTTATTCACATGCGTTCGTAGTGTTTTTCTTTTCTTTTTCTACCATCCACACCCATGAAGCTCTTTGAGTTTTGAGTTAAAACATTTTCTCGACAGAGTGTGTGATCCTATTCACAGAAGATCTCTGCCGCTGCTCAGCTGTTGGCAACTCGCTGCTCTGTTTCCGCTTCCGCGTTTAGTCACGTGCTCGAGCCAGCTCCACAGGTGGAGAGCAGAGTAAAGTTTGAGGAGGACGAGGAGGGGGAGGAGGAGGAGGGGGAGGAGGAGGAGGAGGAGGAGGAGGAGGAGGAGGAAGAGGAAGAGGGGGAGGAGGAGGAGGAGGGGGAGGAGGAGGAGGGGGAGGAGGAGGAGGAGGAGGAGGAGGAGCAGAACTGATCAGGCTGATCAGAGCGATTGGGTTGAGTCACCTCGTGTCTGAGGTCGCTATGATGTTTGTCTCTGTGACCTCTGACCTTTGACCTGTGACTAACTCACCTGTAAAGTGGAGGAAGTTGTCAACATCATCCTGGAACCGATCAGCTGAGGACAGTTTATAGCTTTTAGTTTTCAGCTTTGAGCTTTTAGTTTTTAGCTTTTCATTTTTAGTTTTCAGTTCTTTAGATTGTTGTTTCTAGCTTTTAGTTCCTAGCTTTAAGTTTTTAGCTTTTAGTTTGCAGTTTGTAGCTCTTAGCTTTTGGTTTTTAATTTTTTGTTTTCACTTTTTAGCTTGTAGTTTTTAGTTGTTGTTATTTTACTTACTTGCTACTGTCTCAGGTTGTAGTTTGGAGCTTTTAGCCTGTTCTACCAGCTGTCTGACTGGAGGATGTGAATGTGAACACGGAGCTGAGTGTTTGTTTGAACTGCAGCTGAGACATGACCCCCTGTATGTGTTGAGTATAAATATATCATTACTATTGATTATTGATTATTGGTTATTGATCATTGTTCCTGCAGATTTAAACTTTCCACTCAGATTAGATCGACTCAGTCCACATTTTACAGCAGAAAAACAAACTCTGGTCAACTTTGTCATCAATCAGGTGATCACAGGTGTTTACAGATGTTCCCTGAACGCCTCATCAGCAGAAGACTATTGGTCGATGCTGCAGTGACTCTGTGGGGAGTTCAGGTGCTTGATGCTTAATAGGAAGTGTCCTGGGGGTGAGGGTCCTGGTCCTGGTCTTGGTCCTGGTCCTGGTCTTGGTCCTGGTCCTGGTCTTGGTCCTGGTCCTGGTCCTGGTCCTGGTCCTGGTCCTGGTCCTGGTCCTGGTCTTGGTCCTGGTCCTGGTCCTGGTCCTGGTCCTGGTCCTGGTCTTGGTCCTGGTCCTGGTCCTGGTCCTGGTCCTGGTTCTGGTCCTGGTCCTGGTTCTGGTCCTGGTCCTGGTCCTGGTCTTGGTCCTGGTCTTGGTCCTGGTCTTGGTCCTGGTCTTGGTCCTGGTCCTGGTCCTGGTCCTGGTCCTGGTCCTGGTCCTGGTCTTGGTCCTGGTCATGGTCCTGGTCTTGGTCCTGGTCCTGGTCCTGGTCTTGACACCAGCCCAGAGTGAAGTAACGTGTCATTAAAGGTCAAAGTTTGCGTCTTTAGAAACAGGAGTCACAGCAGCAGAGTGAGACCACGATAACCTGCAGTGACCTCTGACCTCTCTGTGACCTCCCATCAGATCAGATGACCTGCCACACACACACACACACACACACACACACACACACCTGGCCGGTGGTGTCAGGTGGAGCTGAACTGAAAAGTGACAAAACAAAACAAAAAAATCATGTGTTTGTTTCTTTTTCTGTAAAACATCAAACAAACACTCGTTAAATGAGCAGCTGGAATAATGACTGAGAGGAGATGACATCATCATCATCATCATCATCATCATCATCACCATCATCTTAATGATTTTTTTGGCAGATGAGGGAAATACAGAGACTGTTGATGAACAACTGTCCCTGAAGGCAACGTGCATCAGAGGTTTTGCATGAATTTCCCTCTAAAACAACTCTGTGTGGTAACGTTGTGTTATTATCTCATAGCGTGGTGAATGTGCAGGTCACAACTTGTCCACCAGAGCGTTGTGGAGTTGTTGGATTGTGTATTTGATGAGTTTGATGAGGGAAACCAAGAAATCCCATGAGCCTCCGTAGCGTAGCTCTGAGCAGCTCACGGCTCTGCTCCACCGTTCTAAAAATAGCTTGCACTGACAATTAAAGGTAACGAACCTACTGCTGTGACTATAGGGGTTATGGTGATGGACCTGGTTACACATTAAAGCGAGGGAACGGTTCAGGGACACGATGAGAAAATAAAGAATTCAATTCTCCAACAGACTGAAGAGACAGTGAAGGCATCACGAGGATCATCATGAGGGACGTTAATTATTATTTATTATTATTGGTTTTTTAGTCGTACAGCAGCAAAATGCTGATCCAGTGTCTACACACGCACACACACACACACACACACACACACACACACACACACACACACACACACACACACACACACACACACACACACACACTCAGTCTATACTTTCTATTAAACTGCATTAATGTGTGTGAGAGAGAAAAGAGAAAAAACCCCACATGGTCCAACAAACAGGGCACCAATTAAGGAGCGCGCGCACACACACACACACACACACACACACACACACACACACACACACACACACACACACACACACACACACACACACACTGCAGTGGGTCTTTAATGCCACTTAAGGCTGTTAGTGTTTCCTGTTGACGTCCAACAACAGGCTCTTCACAAGCCATCATTTTCCACTCTGCAGACATCTTTACACACACACACACACACACACACACACACACACACACACACACACACACACACACACACACACACACACACACACACACACACACGGACAAATATCTGCGGCTGAGAGGAACCAAAGATCGTCTCCTCCTTCATATTAAACATGTTCATGTCTTATATTATTATTATATTACTATTATATAAGTGTTCATTATGTTCTGTTATATTATTATTATTATTATTATTATTATTATTATTATTATTATTATTATTATTATTATTATTATTATTATTATATTAACTCTGTTTCTGGTGTTAGTTTTTATTCTGTTTTATGCTTCTCTTTTATTTGTTCATGTTTTGTCGTGACGTGAAGCCTTGGTATGAAATACGCTGCATAAATAAAGATGCCTTGCCTTTATCAGGATATACATTACATCAGAGAATATTCTAAAGTCAAATACAAATTTAAATATTTTTAAAAAATGATTTGTTTGTGAAAATTAATATTTGCCAGTGAAATAAAACACGTCTTCCAACCTCCGACTGTTGTTCTTGATTAATAAAAAACTTCTTGGTAAATGTTTTTGCTTTGGTGCAGAGGTTCATGGGAAATGTAGTTTTACGGAATAGGCCTTTAGTTCATTTATTTCAGTCATTATGGTCCCTTTTGAAACCAGACTAAAGCTTTTCGTTTTTAATTGCTGTGACGATGCGGGGACAGACCATAACTGGAAACCTTCAGATTCCTTCTGTTAGAGCTAAAATGTTGAATTTGTAGTTGAATTTGCCCGGAACTGTCCTTTAAAACTGACGTTAAAAACAGCTAAACTATAGTTGTGTGTCGTTGTGTTGTTTTGTCGTTGCGTCGCCGTGGCAGCCGTGCAGGTCCTGGTTCTGTTGTCATGACGATGCTCAGCCTCCTCAGATCCTTCACTTCATTGTCACTGGTTCAATACAAACACACACACACACACACACACACACACACACACACACACACACACACACACACACACACACACACACACACACACACACACACACACACACACACACACACACACACACACACACACCCTCTCACTTCACGGACCATTTGACTCTAATACTCTCTCTCTTTAACCTCCATCTCTCGGCCGCGGCCTCGGCGACGCCCCCCACGGAGCTCAGCTTCATCACATCCACTCACCTACACCCCCCCCCCTCCTCCTCTCTCTCCTCTTCCTCCTCCTCTTCCTCCTTCTCTCTCCTCTTCCTCCTCTTTTTCCTCCTCTTCCTCTCTCCTCCTCCTCTTCCTCCTCCTCTCTCCTCCTCTTCCTCCTCTTTTTCCTCCTCTTCCTCCTCCTCCTCCTCCTCCTCTTCCTCCTCTTCCTCCTCCTCTCCTCCTCCTCCTCTTCCTCCTCTTTTTCCTCCTCTTCCTCTCTCTCCCCCTCCTCCTCCTCTCTCCTCCTCTTCTTCCTCCTCCTCTCTCCTCCTCTTCTTCCTCCTCCTCTTCCTCCTCTCTCTCCTCTTCCTCCTCTTTTTCCTCCTCCTCTCCTCCTCTTCCTCTCCTCCTCTCTCTCCTCTTCCTCCTCCTCTCCTCCTCTTCCTCTCCTCCTCTCTCTCCTCTTTTTCCTCCTCCTCTCCTCCTCTTCCTCTCCTCCTCTCTCTCCTCTTCCTCCTCTTTTTCCTCCTCCTCTCCTCCTCCTCTTTTTCCTCCTCTTCTTCCTCCTCTTATTCCTCCTCTCTCCTCCTCCTCTTTTTCCTCCTCTTCCTCTCTCTCCTCTTCCTCCTCTTTTTCCTCCTCTTCCTCTCTCTCCTCTTCCTCCTCTTTTTCCTCCTCCTCTCCTCCTCTTCCTCTCTCTCCTCTTCCTCCTTTTTCCTCCTCCTCTCCTCCTCTTCCTCTCCTCCTCTCTCCTCTTCCTCCTCTTTTTCCTCCTCCTCTCCTCCTCTTCCTCTCCTCCTCTCTCTCCTCTTTTTCCTCCTCCTCTCCTCCTCTCTCCTCCTCTTCCTCCTCTTTTTCCTCCTCCTCTCTCCTCCTCTTCCTCCTCTTTTTCCTCCTCTTTCTCTTCCTCCTCTCTCCTCCTCTTCCTCCTCTTTTTCCTCCTCCTCTTCCTCCTCCTCCTCCTCTTCCTCCTCTTTTTCCTCCTCTTCCTCCTCCTCCTCCTCTTCCTCCTCTTTTTCCTCCTCCTCTTCCTCCTCCTCCTCCTCTTCCTCCTCTTTTTCCTCCTCCTCTCTCCTCCTCTTTTTCCTCCTCTTCCTCCTCTTTTTCCTCCTTCTCTTCTTCCTCCCTGTATCAGAGTTATTCATGCTGTATTATCATATAATTACTGGTTGCCATGGGAGCGGCTGATTGAGCAGGAACAGGAGAGAGTGTGTCCACATACTTCTGTGTGTGTGTGTGTGTGTGTGTGTGTGTGTGTGTGTGTGTGTGTGTGTGTGTGTGTGTGTGTGTGTGTGTGTGTGTGTGTGTGTGTGTGTGTGTGTTTTACGGCGAGCTGCTGCTTTTAGACGACTCATTACTGCGACCTCCCGTGGTCTGAATCCATCAGCGTTGCCGTGGCAGCGGCGGACACGCCCACTCTCATCCCAACACATCTAAATGTATGGAGCCGCAAACTTTCCTCCGATCGCACGTCTGTCTGACAGGTCACGTCGCCATGGCAACAGAGAGCTGCTTGACAGGCGCTGACGGCCAGTGAGTGAGTGACTGTAGTTGCGTCCCGCGTCGAGGGGGCGGAGCCGCCGTGGCACGACCTCACCTTCTCCTTTAGATGCAGCTTCGCCTCCTCTCCATGGAAACCAGGGAGCCAGGGGGCGGAGCCTTCGGGACCAGTTTTACTTTCGCGTTTTCTGTTCAGATCGTTACCGCGCAAACACAGCCTCAGCCTCTACACTGACCCTTAAAGGGATACGCCAACATTTTTTTTCGTGTCTTGCCTCACTCCAGAGTCCGTGACCAGCGGACTGTGTGTGCAGTAACCATGGAGATAAAGCCGTATTGCTGTAGTTAGCTTAGCTCAAACACTGGAAGTGTATGGGTAGTGCTAGCCTGCCTCCACCTAAAGTAGCTAATTAGCTTAGCTCAAACACTGGAAGTGTATGGGTAGTGTTAGCCTGCCTCCACCTAAAGTAGCTAATTAGCTTAGCTCAAAACATTAAAGTAGAAGCTTGCTCAAACACTGGAAGTGTATGGGTAGTGTTAGCCTGCCTCCACCTAAAGTAGCTAATTAGCTTAGCTCAAACACTGGAAGTGTATGGGTAGTGTTAGCCTGCCTCCACCTAAAGTAGCTAATTAGCTTAGCTCAAAACAGTAAAGTAGAAGTGCTCAAATACTGGAAGGAAGTGCTAGCCTGCCTCCACCTAAAGTAGCTAATTAGCTTAGCTCAAACACTGGAAGTGTATGGGTAGTGTTAGCCTGCCTCCACCTAAAGTAGCTAGTTAGCTTAGCTCAAACACTGGAAGTGTATGGGTAGTGTTAGCCTGCCTCCTACCTGAGCTGAAATCAGCATCAGAAGCTGATTTCATTTTAGCTCTAAACTCTAAAGTCTTAAAGGTTCAGAAACGGCGTTTGTCCTGTTTGTCGTCTCCTCCTTCGAGTTTCCACGAGTTGCCGACTGGTCGTACGAGTTTACCTGAGTAAGGAAAACAAATTTGATTGGTTGTTATCAAGCGGGGCGGCATATTCAATGCTGACTGAGCTCGGAGTGTGTGTGTGTGTGTGTGTGTGCAAGTGTGTTTAGCTAACGTAGCTAACTGTTAGCTAGTAGGCTAGCTACATTATAGCTTGCTAACTTAGCTAGCGAGGCTAAGTGATGGACGCAGGGATCTGGAGGAGAGTTTGTGTCGGTGGTGGTGGACGAGTCTCCTCGCTCTTCTCAGACGTTTGACTGAGGGATGACGGATCCAATATTAGTGGCGGATCTGAATCGTGAGCAACGGGACGCATAATTTGTGCGCCTACATTATATAATGCGGAAAAAACGCGGATTTACTCAAAAATAGAATTTTGCTCAAAGTTTGGCCTAAATCGTTATTACACTAGCCATGGGACTAGTCTGTGTGGCGGAGGGATACGACCATGACGCCGGCCTGAACCACTGTGAGTTGTGATGTTTAAAAAGTGAAAAGGTGCAAACATCAGCGAGGAAGAGGAAAAGGAGGAGGAGGAGGAGGAGGAGGAAGAGGAGGAGGAGGAAGAGGAGTCATGTTTGTCTGATAGATACTGTCTGAATACAAACAGCCTGATTTCACCTCAGTGAGATTAAAGTCTGAACCTCCTGCTGAGAAACTCAGAGTCCAATCTACTGCTGCTGCTGCTGCTGCTGCTAACACACTAACACTGCTGCTGCTGCAACAACAACAACAACAACAACCACATAAACAACAACAACACGGCCGTGTCCACATGTGACCGTCCACACTACGGCTCAACCCTTAAGTTTTCAATAAAACTAAATCTTTCAAAATAAAACACAACCCAGACAGAAAGAAAGAAACAAACAAACGGACAGAAAGAAAGAAAGAAAGAAAGAAAGAAAGAAAGAAAGAAAGAAAGAAACAGAAAGAAAGAAAAAAAGAAACAGAGAAAGAAAGAAACAGACAGACAAACGGACAGAAAGAAAGAAAGAAAGAAAGAAAGAAAGAAAGAAAGAAAGAAACAGAAAGAAAGAAAAAAGAAAGAGAGAAAGAAAGAAACAGAGAGACAAACGGGCAGAAAGAAAGAAAGAAAGAAAGAAAAAAGAAAGAAACAGAAAGAAAGAAAAAAAGAAACAGAGAAAGAAAGAAACAGACAGACAAACAGACAGAAAGAAAGAAAGAAAGAAAGAAAAAAAGAAAGAGAGAAAGAAACAGACAGACAAACGGACAGAAAGAAAGAAAGAAAGAAAGAAAGAAAGAAAGAAAGAAAGAAAGAAAGAAAGAAAGAAACAGAAAGAAAGAAAAAAAGAAACAGAGAAAGAAAGAAACAGACAGACAAACGGACAGAAAGAAAGAAAGAAAGAAAGAAAGAAAGAAAGAAAGAAAGAAACAGAAAGAAAGAAAAAAAGAAACAGAGAAAGAAAGAAACAGAGAGACAGAAAGAAAGAAAGAAACAGACAGACAAACGGACAGAAAGAAAGAAAGAAAGAAACAGAAAGAAACAGAAAGAAAGAAAAAAGAAAGAGAGAAAGAAAGAAACAGAGACAGAAAGAAAGAAAGAAAGAAAGAAACAGACAGACAAACGCACAGAAAGAAAGAAAGAAAGAAACAGAAAGAAAGAAAAAAGAAAGAAACAGAGAGACAGAAAGAAAGAAACAGAAAGAAAGAAAAAAAGAAAGAGAGAAAGAAAGAAACAGAGAGACAGAAAGAAAGAAAGAAAGAAAGAAAGAAAGAAAGAAACAGACAGACAAACGGACAGAAAGAAAGAAAGCAAGAAAGAAAGAAACAGAAAGAAAGAAACAGAAAGAAAGAAAAAAGAAAGAGAGAAAGAAAGAAACAGACAAACGCACAGAAAGAAAGAAAAAAGAAAGAAACAGAGAGACAGAAAGAAAGAAAGAAAGAAAGAAAGAAAGAAACAGAGACAGAAAGAAAGAAACAGAAAGAAAGAAAAAAGAAAGAGAGAAAGAAAAAGAGAGACAGAAAGAAAGAAAGAAAGAAAGAAAGAAAGAAAGAAAGAAAGAAAGAAAGAAAGAAAGAAAGAAAGAAAGAAAGAAAGAGACGAAGCCATTTTCCCACTAAAATTAGCGGGTCAACGCGGGCTTTTTAAACGCGGAGCCCCAGGACCGCGGAGGACAGCGAGTCCGCCGCGGCCATGATGGTTCGTCTGCGGCAACACGTCAGTTAAACACTGTCGTTTCTTTTCTTTTGTTTCAGTCGTTCTCGGTGTTGTTTGATCTTTTGATCCCAGTCTGGAATGTGAGCAGAGCTTTGTTTTGGTACGTGATCGACCGGCGCGATGACGTGGCGGCACGTAAATTAGCGGCGTTCCCGCAGCGAGCCGAGCCGAGCCGATTGAAGGCGATTTTAACCCGGGTCGCTCGCCGAGTCGTTGGACCGGCGTCGACGCGGCTCCGTGCGCCGTTCCCACCGCCACCGACTGAGCCGATTGTTAGCGGTTGTTAACGATTGAAACGGGTAAGAGAGAGAGAGAGAGAGAGAGAGAGAGAGAGAGAACAGTGAAACAGGATGAAGACTCACCTGACTCTTCCTCACTGAGCAGCAACAAGTGGTGCAATACACACACACACACACACACACACACACACACACACACACACACACACACACACTAGGACTGTCAACGAATATTATAAATTCACATGTTTTAATATTTAAAAATATTCAAATATAAAAATATGGAGATCAGAC
>CM064895.1:32355547-32360547 GCA_030347415.2 Decapterus maruadsi
GTGTGTTGGACAATTAGGACAATTGACAGAAGTAGTTATTTATCTATTTATTTATTTATTGAGGGATCGTGGTGGGGTTGTTTGTGTGTATGGATGTATGAATGTGTATTTATGATATGGATTTATAAATAGAGAATATATCTGTGGTGGAGTAATATCAATAACTGACATTGTCTTGTTCTGAACATTTGTGAATAAAGTGTGGTTGTAAAAATCTAAGAAGAAGAAGAAGAAGAAGAGACACAGGTAGAGCGAAATAGAAAGAGAGAAGAAGAGAGAGAGCGACAGGTGGACCAGGTCAGCAGCAAAGGGATGAGGTAGTGAAACACTGCGAGGACGCTCATTAACATAATGTATGTCACCCTGACCTTAAAGCAGATATCAGTGATCTGGTGGTTTTTGTCTAACGCTGCGTTCAAGGCTTTTAAACCGTAAGTTACAGCTTCAAGTCACGACTACAACTTTGTAGCGTTCCAGGTAACCTAGGCAACCAGTAACTCGTGTTTTTACCGTCCTGTTGCCTGTGAAAGTCACTATAACGGCCTCTCGTAACTTCCGACCCGTGAACTCGTACCAGATGGAACCGGTACGACTTCACAGGAAGGAAAAACACAAGTTAGGAGTTTCCTTGAAGGCACCATGAGTTAGCAGCCCCCGCCCTCGTCAGGCATCTATTGGTCCTCGTCCCTACGTCACCACATTCACGATGCAGCGATGCATCCCTTGGCTGCACACACAGCCCTTCATGCCGTTCTCTCTCCTCATTGGATAACACTTGTATCCCACAAGGAAAGTTTTCTCCTGGTTTACAGCAGAGCAGAGTGACGGAGAGACCAGACACTCTATGGAAGTGATGCTGACCATGGAAAATAGGAACATTTAGGACGAAGAGGAACTACAACATTCACCTCAGATCTGATTTAACCACCCAAAACAAATGCCTTTTACTCTTAACCTATATAACTATAACTACTTAACTACATAACTATAACCTAATTATAATAACCTAGTTGTTATAAAATCTGGGAACGGGTCTGACAAACTGAGAACCGGCCGAAATGTCCCCACTAAGCACAATGTCCCCACTAAGCACAGTGTCCCCACTAAGCACAGTGTCCCCACTAAGCACAATGTCCCCACTAAGCACAATGTCCCCACTAAGCACAATGTCCCCACTAAGCACAGTGTCCCCACTAAGCACAGTGTCCCCACTAAGCACAGTGTCCCCACTAAGCACAGTGTCCCCACTAAGCACAATGTCCCCACTAAGCACAGTGTCCCCACTAAGCACAGTGTCCCCACTAAGCACAGTGTCCCCACTAAGCACAATGTCCCCACTAAGCACAATGTCCCCACTAAGCACAGTGTCCCCACTAAGCACAGTGTCCCCACTAAGCACAATGTCCCCACTAAGCACAGTGTCCCCACTAAGCACAGTGTCCCCACTAAGCACAATGTCCCCACTAAGCACAATGTCAGTGTCCCCACTAAGCACAGTGTCCCCACTAAGCACAGTGTCCCCACTAAGCACAATGTCCCCACTAAGCACAATGTCCCCACTAAGCACAATGTCCCCACTAAGCACAGTGTCCCCACTAAGCACAGTGTCCCCACTAAGCACAGTGTCCCCACTAAGCACAGTGTCCCCACTAAGCACAGTGTCCCCACTAAGCACAGTGTCCCCACTAAGCACAGTGTCCCCACTAAGCACAATGTCCCCACTAAGCACAATGTCCCCACTAAGCACAATGTCCCCACTAAGCACAGTGTCCCCACTAAGCACAGTGTCCCCACTAAGCACAATGTCCCCACTAAGCACAATGTCCCCACTAAGCACAGTGTCCCCACTAAGCACAGTGTCCCCACTAAGGTCCCCACTAAGCACAATGTCCCCACTAAGTGGTCCCCACTAAGCACAGTGTCCCCCTAATCACAATGTCCTCACATGTCCCCACTGCACAGTGTCCCCACTAACACTGTCCCCACTAAGCACAGTGTCCCCACTGCTGTGCACAATGTTAAGCACAATGTCCCCACTAAGCACTGATAAATGACACAGTAATTAATTCAACGGTCCTCACATGTACAGATGTACTCCATTAGTTGCTGTGTGACACTCCTGATAAATGACACAGTAATTAATTCATAGACGACCTGCTCCATTAGTACTGACACTGTGTGTGTGTGTGTGTGTGTGTGTGTGTGTGTGTGTGTGTGTGTGTGTGTGTGTGTGTGTGTGTTGGGGACCAGTGGACTCTCTGGTCAATTAGCTGCTAATTGGTGAACAAGACAAGCACTCATGTTTGATTGGATAATTATCAAATTATGAGTCAGAGCTGAGAGAACACTGACCTACACACTCCTCTCCTCTCCTCTCCTCCCCCCTCTTCCTCTCCTCTCTTCCACTCTCCTCTCCTCTCCTTCCCTTTCCTCTCCTCTCTCCTCCTCTCCTTTCCTCTCCTCTCCTTTCCTCCCCTCTCCTTTCCTTTCCTCTCTCCTCCTCTCCTCTCCTCTCCTCTCCTCTCCTCTCCTCCTCTCCTTTTCCTTTCCTTTCCTTTCCTCTCCTCTCCTTTCCTCTCCTCCTCTCCTCTCCTTCCCTTTCCTCTCCTCTCCTCTCCTCTCCTCCTCTCCTCTCCTCTCTCCTCCTCTACTTTCCTTTCCTTTCCTTTCCTTTCCTCTCCTCTCCTCTCTTCTCCTCTCCTCTCCTCTCCTCTCTCCTTTCCTCTCCTCTCCTCCTCCTCTCCTTTCCTTTCTCCTCCTCTCCTCTCCTTTCCTCTCCTCTCCTCCTCTCCTCCTCTCCACTCTCTCCTCTCCCTCCTCTCCTCTCCTCCTCCTTTCCTTCCTTCTCTCCTCTCCTCTCCTCTCCTCTCTCTCTCTCTCCTCTCCTCTCCTCTCTCTCTCTCCTCTCCTCTCTCTCCTCTCCTCCTCTCTCCTTCTCCTTTCCTCCACTTTCCTCCTCCTCCTCTCTCCTCTCTCTCCTCTCTCTCTCTCTCCTCTCCTCCTCTCCTCTCTCCTCTCCTCTCTCTCCTCCTCTCTCTCCTCTCCCTCCCTCCTCTCTTCTCCTCCTCCTCCTCCTCCTCTCAGCAGAGTGTTAATTGCAGGGTAGCAGTCCTTTCCTTTCCTTTTCCTCTCCTCTCCTCTCTCCTCCCTCTCCTTTCGGGGCGTCCAGGAGGAGTCAACCCTGTCATTTAGCTCTCTGGCTCTGGGCTGAGACCGGCGGGGAAGCTGAAGATTTTCCCAGCATGCCCTGGGCCAGAGTGGACCGAGCCTCGCCTCCTCGGTGGGTGCCTAATGGCAGCGCACACACACACACACACACACACACTCACACTCCTCTCCTCTCTTCTCCACTCACACACACACTCCACTTTCCACTGACACACACAATGACACACACTTACACACTGTTAGACATCGCAGTCGGCCTTAATGACAGCTGCCTTTTAATGCTGCACCAGAGGGGAGGGTTACCTTTCAGTGTGTGTGTGTCCTCCTCTCCTCCTCTCATCTCCTCTCCTCTCCTCTCTCTCTCCTCTCCTCTGTCCTCTCTGTCCTCCTCTCCTCTCCTCTGTGTCTGTCCTCCTGTGAACCACAGGGGCACTTGTCAGCCTGAAGGGGGATCATTTAGTGGCTGAATGTGAATGAACTCTTTGTGCAGGTTGAAGCAGCAGCTCGTCACCTGACAGGAAACACTCAGCAGAGTGTTAATTGCAGGGTAGCAGTGAGGGAGCGTTGGATTTGCGGCGCGGGGCGTCCAGGAGGAGTCAACCCTGTCATTTAGCTCTCTGGCTCTGGGCTGAGACCGGCGGGGAAGCTGAAGATTTTCCCAGCATGCCGTGGGCCAGAGTGGACCGAGCCTCGCCGCGGTGGGCGCCTAATGGCAGCGCACACACACACACACACACACACACACACACACTGACACACACAATGACACACACTTACACACTGTTAGACATCGCAGTCGGCCTTAATGACAGCTGCCTTTTAATGCTGCACCAGAGGGGAGGGTTACCTTTCAGTGTGTGTGTGTGTGTGTCAGTGTGTGTGTGTGTGTGTGTGTGTGTGTGTGTGTGTGTGTGTGTGTGTGTGTGTGTGTGTGTGTGTGTGTGTGTGTGTGTGTGTGAACCACAGGGGCACTTGTCAGCCTGAAGGGGGATCATTTAGTGGCTGAATGTGAATGAACTCTTTGTGCAGGTTGAAGCAGCAGCTCGTCACCTGACAGGAAACACTCAGAGAGGAGGAGAGGAGGAGGAGAGGAGAGGAGGAGAGGAGGAGGAGAGGAGAGGAGAGAGGAGAGGAGGAGGAGGAGAGGAGGAGGAGGAGAGGAGGAGGAGAGGAAGAGGAGAGGAAGAGAGGAAGAGGAGGAGGAGGAGGAGGAGGAGGAGAGAGAGAGGAGGAGGGAGGAGGAGAGGAGGAGGAGGAAGAGGAGGAGGAGGAGGAGAGGAGGATAGAGGAGAGGAGGAGTGGAGGAGAGGAGGAGGAGGAGAGGAGGAGAGAGGAGGAGAGGAGAGAGGAGAGAGTAGAGGAGGAGAGGAGAGAGGAGAGGAGGAGGAGAGGAGGAAGAGGAAGAGGAGGAGGAGAGGAGAGAGTAGAGGAGGAGGAGGAGAGGAGGAGGAGAGAGGAGGAGAGAGGAGGAGAGGAGAGAGTAGAGGAGGAGGAGGAGGAGGAGAGGAGGAGGAGAGGAGGAGGAGGAGAGGAGGAGAGGAGGAGAGAGGAGGAGAGGAGAGAGTAGAGGAGGAGGAGGAGAGGAGGAGAGGAGGAGAGAGGAGGAGAGGAGAGAGTAGAGGAGGAGGAAAGGAGGAGAGGAGGAGGAGAGGAGGAGGAGAGGAGGAGGAGAGAGGAGAGGAGGAGGAGGAGAGGAGGAGGAGAGAGGAGAGGAGGAGGACGAGAGGAGAGGAGAGGAGGAGCAGCTCTCTCCTCTCCTCCTTTACTTGTCTACAGGTCAGACGACATCACCAGTGACATCACCAACATAACTGATCCATTGGTTTAATCCC
>CM064895.1:32365547-32403047 GCA_030347415.2 Decapterus maruadsi
AAAGTAAGAAAGAAAGAAAGAAAGAAAGAAAGAAAGAAAGAAAGAAAGAAAGAAAGAGAGAAAGAAGGAAAGAAAGAAACAAAAAAGAAAGAGAGAAAGAAAGAAAGAAAGAAAGAAAGAAAGAAAGAAAGAAAGAAAGAAAGAAAGAAAGAAAGAAAGAAAGAAAGAAGGACCTGTCTCTTGTTCGTCCAGCAGGTGAACAGCTCCACCTGCTGGACGAACACACTCATTACAACACACACACACACACACAGTAAATAAACGGTGAGGCGTTCACTGACTCCTTTGTAAAGTGGGTTAAAGAGAGACATGGAGGAGACCAGAGGACGAGGGAACAGGAAGTGATGTCACAGCTGCAGCGTTGAGCCCGTTCAGGTGAAGAGTCCAGACTCAGCTGATCTGATCATCATGAACATCTGATCATGTTTCCTACGCACAAAAAACTTTTCTACTTATTTCAAGTGAAAATTAGTTTCAAACAAGTAAAAATGATCTAAAAAAAAAAAAACATTAACATTTTAAATCAGTTTGTTGAGACATTTTGAAAAAAAAAATTAAAAAAATTAATTCAGTATCTTTCATTTTTCTATGTTAATTTGTCTTTCTTTTCTATTTTTATGTCATGAATTTCTGTTTTATCTTCCTCCTATTGTTGTTGTTTTACATAGGGGAAGTATTTTTATAAATATATATTTATAAATAGTTTCTACCGCTCCTGCACCATGTTTAATGTTCCTATTTTCATTGTTGATGCAGGTTAAATAATGTGCAAATAAAAAAACTAAATATTCTTGTAAAGATTTGGAGTTTTTGCAGAACTGCTGCTGCTGCCTGTCGGGCCTGAGCAGCAGGGGGCGCCGCCGGACACCTGCTGCTGCTGCTGCTGCTGCGTTACTGAAGAGAAGAGAAACAGGTGAAAAAGAAGAAGAGAGGGTGAAGAGTGAAGAGGAGGAGCAGGAGGAGGAGGAGGAGCAGGAGGAGGAGCAGGAGGAGTTTCTCACCGGTTGGTTAGTTCTGCATCACACGTTGCAACAGAGACAGGAAACAGATGACGCACTCAACACTCGTCTGCATCACCCTGATACCACAGAGACAGAGACAGAGACGGAGACGGAGACGGAGACGGAGACGGAGACGGAGACAGAGAGGAGGTGAAGGAGAGAACACAGAGGAACTGAAGGGACAGAGACGGAGAACAACAGGAGGAGGAGAGGAGGAGAGGAGGAGAGGAGGAGGTGAAGGAGACGCTGCAGTTTGAGGCTCTTTACAACTAAAACCAAAAAGACTCAAACTCGACGCACAGGAAAGAGGAGGAGAAGAAGAGAAGAGAGTGAGACGAAGAGGAAGCAGAACGTCAGAGAGGACGAGAGGAGAGGAGACGAAAACACAGGGAGGAGCAGAGAGGAGGAGGTGTAGAGGAGAGGAGCAGAGAGGAGGAGGTGTAGAGGAGAGGAGCAGAGAGGAGGAGGTGTAGAGGAGAGGAGCAGAGAGGAGGAGGTGTAGAGAGGAGCAGAGAGGAGCAGAGAGGAGGAGGTGTAGAGGAGAGGAGCAGAGAGGAGGAGGTGTAGAGGAGAGGAGCAGAGAGGAGGAGGTGTAGAGGAGAGGAGCAGAGAGGAGGAGGTGTAGAGAGGAGCAGAGAGGAGCAGAGAGGAGGAGGTGTAGAGGAGAGGAGCAGAGAGGAGGAGGTGTAGAGGAGAGGAGCAGAGAGGAGCAGAGAGGAGGAGGTGTAGAGGAGAGGAGCAGAGAGGAGCAGAGAGGAGGAGGTGTAGAGGAGAGGAGCAGAGAGGAGGAAGAGGAGGAGGAGGAGCTGCACAGGTGTCATGGAGGGAGACATCAGGAAGCAGGGGATGCTCTACCTCCAGCAGCAGAGGAGCAGGGAAGGTAGAGGAGAGGAGCAGAGAGGAGGAAGAGGAGGAGGAGGAGGAGCTGCACAGGTGTCATGGAGGGAGACATCAGGAAGCAGGGGATGCTCTACCTCCAGCAGCAGAGGTTTGGGAAGGTAACACACACACACACACACACACACACGAGCAGTGTTAACACACTGTCTTTCTAGAGACGACACGTTGTGTTACTGCATCACCTAAACATTAACTTGTTTTTAGATCATTTTCATTTGTTTCAAACAAATTTTTACTTAAAGGGATAGTTCAACATTTAGTCAAACTGTCCCATCACCATCACCTCTATAGTCACAGCAGGAGGTTCCTTACCTTTAATTGTTGGTGACAGAGAAAAACTGTCCCTGAAGGCAACACGCATCAGTCCCTCTACAACAACTCTGTGTGGTAACGTTGTGTTATTATCTCATAGCGTGGTGAATGTGCAGGTCACAACTTGTCCACCAGAGCGTTGTGGAGTTGTTGGATTGTGTATTTGATGAGTTTGATGAGGGAAACCAAGAAATCCCATGAGCCTCCGTAGCGTAGCTCTGAGCAGCTCACGGCTCTGCTCCGCCGTTCTAAAAACAGCTTGCACCGACAATTAAAGGTAATGAACCTACTGCTGTGACTATAGGGATTATGGTGATGGGACAGTCTGACTAAATGTTGAACTATCCCTTTAAACCCCCTAATATTGTGATTATACAATGTGTGTGTGTGTGTGTGTGTGTGTGTGTGTGTGTGTGTGTGTGTGTGTGTGTGTGTGTGTGTGTGTGTGGTTGTGTAGAAGTGGAAGCGTGTGTGGTGTGTGTTGTACAGAGAGAGTTCCTGCTCCATCTCCAGACTGGAGTTCTTCGAGTGTAAAGACGGAGCCACGGAGCGAAACGACAAGAGTCTCCGCAAGCAGCAGGAGCACAAGAAGGTACTGGACTCTACTGGACTCTACTGGTCTCTACTGGACTCTACTGGTCTCTACTGGTCTCTACTGGACTCTACTGGTCTCTACTGGACTCTACTGGACTCTACTGGACTCTACTGGTCTCTACTGGACTCTACAGTGACTCTACTGGTCTCTACTGGACTCTACTGGACTCTACTGGACTCCACTGGTCTCTACTGTGACTCTACTGGACTAGACTCTACTGGACTCTACTGGACTCTACTGATCTCTACTGGACTCTACTGGACTAGACTCTACTGGACTCTACTGATCTCTACTGGACTCTACTGGACTAGACTCTACTGGACTCTACTGATCTCTACTGGACTCTACTGGACTAGACTCTACTGGACTCTACTGATCTCTACTGGACTCTACTGGACTAGACTCTACTGGACTCTACTGGACTAGACTCTACTGGACTCTACTGGACTAGACTCTACTGGACTCTACTGGACTAGACTCTACTGGACTCTACTGGACTAGACTCTACTGGTCTCTACTGGACTCTACTGGTCTCTACTAGACTCTACTGTGACTCTACTGGTCTCTACTGTGACTCTACTGGTCTCTACTGGTCTCTACTAGACTCTACTGGTCTCTACTAGACTCTACTGGTCTCTACTGGACTCTACTGGACTCTACTGGACTCTACTGGTCTCTACTGGACTCTACTGGTCTCTACTGGTCTCTACTGGACTCTACTGGACTCTACTGGACTCTACTGATCTCTACTGGACTCTACTGGTCTCTACTAGACTCTACTGGTCTCTACTGTGACTCTACTGGTCTCTACTGTGACTCTACTGGTCTCTACTGGACTCTACTGGACTCTACTGGTCTCTACTGGACTCTACTGGTCTCTACTAGACTCTACAGTAACTCTACTGGACTCTACTGGACTCTACTGATCTCTACTGGACTCTACTGGACTCTATTGGACTAGACTCTACTGGTCTCTACTGGACTCTACTGGACTCTACTGGACTAGACTCTACTGGACTCTACTGGTCTCTACTAGACTCTACTGGTCTCTACTAGACTCTACTGGTCTCTACTAGACTCTACTGTACTCTACAGTGACTCTACTGGTCTCTACTGGTCTCTACTAGACTGTACTGGTCTCTACAGTAACTCTACTGTACTCTATGGTCAGCTGTTGTGTGTTGTGCGGTACTTTCTGTTCTATTTGTGTCTACTCTGTGTCTACTCTGTGTTACTCTGCTGTGTTGTCGTGTTTCCTCCAGTGGCTGCTGCGTCTAACGGTCTCAGCTGTAGCAGCTAGAAATACTTCAGACCTGAACCTGAACCTGAACCTGAACCTGAACCTGAACCTGAACCTGAACCAGCCCTGACTGTGTTTACATCGATAAACAAACTTAAAGGCTGTATCAGCGATCCTGTGCGACATGACGTCACCTTTGTTTACAGTTGAAACGTTCTCAAAACAGAACAGCGCTGTCTCTCACTCCTCCCCTACCCGATTGAAACGTGAACGCGCATTTCTTGCGGAACAGCTGACAAAGTAATGACAACAACGGACAGCTGACAACTCGCTCTTCTGTTAGTTTTCTCCAACACTTAGGTCTAACCAGTAGGGACTAACCCTAACCCTAATGAACAAACGGTGTCACTAATGGCGCTAAGTCAAACAAGTTACTTTTTAACAGTTTAATAAGTTAGCCGTTATAACATTGTAGCCATCCTCGTTTGTTTATCGATGTAAACACAGGTGAAGCTAACTAGCTGAGCTACGTGGCTAACAGCAGCTAACTAGCTGAGCTACGTGGCTAACAGCAGCTAACTAGCTGAGCTACGTGGCTAACAGCAGCTAACTAGCTGAGCTACGTGGCTAACAGCAGCTAACTAGCTGAGCTACGTGGCTAACAGCAGCTAACTAGCTGAGCTACGTGGCTAACAGCAGCTAACTAGCTGAGCTACGTGGCTAACAGCAGCTAACGGTCGCTCGTATCAAAACATATCGCCGTCAAAACGTAGTTGCCGCGGTCGTGGTGATTAATTAAGACGGTGCTTTTTCCTTCTTTTTTCCCCAGCATGGTTTACAGTTGAATTAAACTGACCAGCGCTAAGAGATACAGACACGTTATCTCTACGTTGATGAAATATATCCTGTATGTTGCACAGAATCGCTGATACAGCCTTTAATACGTAGAGATAACGTGTCTGTATCTCTTAGCGCTGGTCTTGTTGCTATGGTAATAATAAAGTTTATTTATTTATATAGCACCTTACGACATCAGAAAGATGCTCAAAGTGCTTTACAGAAAGAAAGAAATTTCACAACATATGAAGCAGGAAACACAACAATAAAATGCATATCAAAAGGTAAGAGTTACTCAGTATTAAAAGCCAGTCTAAATAAATGAGTTTTAAGCTGTGATTTAAAAAGTGCCAGGTCATTAATAAAATGTAATTCAGGGGGTAGGGAGTTCCACAATTTCGGGGCCGCTATTGAAAAAGCACGATCCCCCCACTGTTTAAAATTAGAAAAAGGAACTTCCAACAGGGGCTGTTCTGAGGACCGGAGGGCTCTACAGTGTCGTCTAAGCTTTATACAATCAGACAAATACACTGGAGCAAGACCATGGATCGCTTTAAAAGCAAACATCATCAGTTTAAAAATGATCCTATATCTGACCGGGAGCCAATGTAGTGAAAGAAGAATGGGAGTGATGTGACTGTAACGGGGGGGTGTTGGTTAGAAGGCGTGCTGCTGCGTTTTGTGCCAATTGAAGGCGGGAGAGGGAGGATTGCTTGATGCCAAAGTACAGGGAATTGCAGTAATCTAACCTAGAACTGATAAAAGCATGGATAGCCATTTCAAGGTCGTTCCTGCTGAGGAAGGGCTTAAAGCAGATATCAGTGGAATGTTTTTGTTAATATAAGTCCTAAATAGTCCTATTTTCCGTCAGCAATCACTTACATGGAGTGTTTCAGCCGTAACACGAGTCTCTCCGTCACTCTGCTCTGCTGTAAACCAGGAGAAAACTTTCCTTGTGGGATACAAGTGTTATCCAATGAGGAGAGAGAACGGCATGAAGGGCTGTGTGTGCAGCCAAGGGATGCATCGCTGCATCGTGAATGTGGTGACGTAGCACGAGGACCAATAGATGCCTGACGAGGGCGGGGGCTGCTAACTCATGGTGCGTTCAAGGAAACTCCTAACTTGTGTTTTTCCTTCCTGTGAAGTCGTACCGGTTCCATCTGGTACGAGTTCACGGGTCAGAAGTTACGAGAGGCCGTTATAGTGACTTTCACAGGCAACAGGACGGTAAAAACACCAGTTACGGGTTACCTAGGTTACCTGGAACGCTACAAAGTTGTAGTTGTGACTTGAAGCTGTAACTTACGGTTTCAAAAGCCTTGAACGCAGCATTAGACAAAACGGCCGAACCGCTGATATCTGCTTTAACTTTAGTTAAAAGACGTAACTGGAAGAAACTCAGCTTCACTACAGCGTCGATCTGCTGGTCAAAACAGAGACTAGGGTCCAAAATAACTCCCAAGTTCCGTACAGTAGGTTTAAACAGAGAGGCAAAGGAAGAGGAAGCACAGTTACTAGTTACTAATCACATTTTCACATACATCAGAGGTTCCAAAAACAATACATTCCATTTTAGACTGGTTCAAGTGCAGAAAAGTTTGTGTTAACCACTGGTCAATGTCCTTTAGGCACTTAGAGAGGGAATTTAGTGCAGCTGGAGCATTTGGGATGATCGGGAGCTAAACCTGAATGTCATCAGCATAACAGTGAAAATGGAGATTATGGGTGGAAATTATCTTACCAAGGGGTAATAGATAGAGGGTAAAAAGAAGAGGTCCAAGAATGGAACCCTGAGGGACCCCACATGAGAGGGGGGCAAGGGAGGATGAGAGGTCCCCAATCATAACAGAGAAAGACCTGTTTCTGAGGTCAGAGGAGAGCCAATCCAGTGCTGAACCCTGAATGCCCACGTGGTGAGACAGACGGGAGATGAGAATGGAGTGATCGACCGTATCAAATGCTGCTGTAAGGTCTAGAAGGACTAGTATCATTGGATTGTTGTTGTCGGCTGAAAGGAGGATATCGTTATGGATCTTAAGAAGAGCTGACTCAGTGCTATGGCGGGATCTAAAACCAGATTGAAATTTTTCGAAAATGGCATTGTTTTCCAGAAAAGATTGTAACTGAATAAAAACGACCTTCTCTAAGACCTTGGATAAAAAGGTAACCGCGCTGCCGGACCCTGGAAGAACCGGTTCTTAGCTCTGGCCCAGCAACAAGTTGGTGCTGGTCTGGAACCAGTTCTAAGAACCAAGAAGCGGTGCTTAGGCAGTGGAAAAGCAAAGAACCGGTGCTAGTAAGCAGGAACTGGCTCCGAACCAGCACCAGAACCAGTTTGGTGGAAAAGGGTTAACACTGAGCTGAGCAGGGTCGCACTTCTTTAAACCTGCTCTACTGTGTTCTACTGTTCTCTACTGTGTTCTACTGTTCTCTACTGTTCTCTACTGTGTTCTACTGTTCTCTATTGTGTTCTACTGTTCTCTACTGTGTTCTACTGTTCTCTACTGTTCTCTACTGTTCTCTACTGTTCTCTACTGTTGTTCTCAGACCTTTAAGGACTCTGTGGTCTGTGGTCTAACTTGTCTCAGGCGTGTCCCTGACACAAATCAAACCACAGACACCAGAAAACATGGCCCACACAAATATTTATTTAGTCAACGTTCGTTCAAATTAGCCGTGGATTTTTGGAAAGATTGTAGAGGATCCTATAAACACCTGGCACAAGAAAAAAGTTCAAAGTTCAAAGTAAAAAGTTTAAACTGTGGCCCCCGGACCCACTTTGAGAACCACCGCTCTACCGTGTTCTATACACAGTAGAATACAGTAGAAGAACTTCTACTGTGTTCTACTGTGTTCTACTGTGTCTGCTCATCTCTCCCTGTCCTCCGTCGTCCTCTCCAGTCTTGGTCTTCTACTGTCCCCTCTGAACCAGCTGGTCTCTACTGGTCTCTACTGTCCCCTCTGAACCAGCTGGTCTCTACTGTCTCCTCTGAACCAGCTGGTCTCTACTGGTCTCTACTGTCCCCTCTGAACCAGCTGGTCTCTACTGGTCTCTACTGTCCCCTCTGAACCAGCTGGTCTCTACTGGTCTCTACTGTCCCCTCTGAACCAGCTGGTCTCTACTGGTCTCTACTGTCCCCTCTGAACCAGCTGGTCTCTACTGGTCTCTACTGTCCCCTCTGAACCAGCTGGTCTCTACTGGTCTCTACTGTCCCCTCTGAACCAGCTGGTCTCTACTGGTCTCTACTGGTCTCTACTGTCCCCTCTGAACCAGCTGGTCTCTACTGGTCTCTACTGTCCCCTCTGAACCAGCTGGTCTCTACTGGTCTCTACTGGTCTCTACTGTCCCCTCTGAACCAGCTGGTCTCTACTGGTCTCTACTGGTCTCTACTGGTCTCTACTGGTCTCTACTGTCCCCTCTGAACCAGCTGGTCTCTACTGGACTCTACTGGACTCTACTGGTCTCTACTGGTCTCTACTGTCCCCTCTGAACCAGCTGGTCTCTACTGGTCTCTACTGGTCTCTACTGTCCCCTCTGAACCAGCTGGACTCTACTGGTCTCTACTGGTCTCTACTGGTCTCTACTGGTCTCTACTGTCCCCTCTGAACCAGCTGGACTCTACTGGTCTCTACTGTCCCCTCTGAACCAGCTGGACTCTACTGGTCTCTACTGGTCTCTACTGTCCCCTCTGAACCAGCTGGTCTCTACTGGTCTCTACTGTCCCCTCTGAACCAGCTGGTCTCTACTGGTCTCTACTGTCCCCTCTGAACCAGCTGGTCTCTACTGGTCTCTACTGTCCCCTCTGAACCAGCTGGTCTCTACTGGTCTCTACTGTCCCCTCTGAACCAGCTGGACTCAGAACTGGTCTCAACTAATCCCCTCTGAACCAGCTGGACTCTACTGGTCTCTACTGTTCTGGAACCAGCTGGTCTCTACTGGTCTCTACTGATTCTGGAACCAGCTGGTCTCTACTGGACTCTATTGGTCTCTACTGATTCTGAACCAGCTGGTCTCTACTGGTCTCTACTGGTCTGATTGTCCCCTCTGAACCAGCTGGTTCTACTGGTCTCTACTGGTCTCTACTGATCCCCTCTGAACCAGCTGGTCTGATTGGTCTCTACTGGTCTCTACTGTCCCCTGGAACCAGCTGGTCTCTGATTGGTCTCTACTGATTCCCCTCTGAACCAGCTGGTCTCTACTGGAGACTACTGAGCTGATTCTGGAACCAGCTGGTCTCTGGAGACTGGTCTCTACTGTCCCCTCTGAACCAGCTGATTCTGGAGACTGGACTGATTACTGGGTCTCTAGCTGATTCTGAACCAGCTGGTCTCTACTGTGATTCTGAACCAGCTGGTTCTACTGGTCTCTGATTGGTCCCCTCTGAACCAGCTGGTCTCTACTGGTCTCTAGCTGTTCTGAACCAGCTGGTCTCTACTGGACTGGAGACTGGAGGAGCTGATTCTGAACCAGCTGGTCTCTACTGGTCTCTAGCTGATTCTGGAACCAGCTGGGAGCTGATTGGTCTCTACAGGTCTCTACTGTGATTCTGGAGACCAGCTGGTCTCTGATTGGTCTCTACTGATTCTGAACCAGCTGGTCTCTACTGGTCTCTACTGATTCTGAACCAGCTGGTCTCTATTGGACTCTACTGGTCTGATTACTGTCCCCTCTGAACCAGCTGATTGGTGGAGACTGGTCTGATTGGTGGAGACTCTGAACCAGCTGGTCTCTATTGGTCTCTACTGATCCCCTCTGAACCAGCTGATTCTGGAGACACTGGACTCTACTGGTCTCTAGCTGATCCCCTCTGGAACCAGCTGGGAGCTGATTACTGTCCCCTCTGAACCAGCTGGTCTCTATTGGTGGAGACTGTCCCCTGATTCTGAACCAGCTGATTCTGGAGACTGGTCTCTATTGGTCTCTACTGTCCCCTCTGAACCAGCTGATTCTGGAGACTGGTCTCTGACTGGAGACAGAGGGAGCTGATTCTGAACAGGAGGAGCTGATTGCTGGAGACTACTGGACTGATTGGTGGAGACAGAGGGAGCTGATTGGTGGAGACAGAGGGAGCTGATTGGTGGAGACAGAGGGAGCTGATTGGTGGAGACTGGTCTGATTACTGGAGACAGAGGAGCTGATTCTGGAGAACAGAGGGAGCTGATTTGGAGACAGAGGGAGCTGATTGGTGGAGACACCCTGATTTAGCTGCGGTGGAGACAGAGGGAGCTGATTGGTGGAGACAGGAGGAGCTGATTGGTGGAGACAGAGGGAGCTGATTGGTGGAGACAGAGGGAGCTGATTGGTGGAGACAGAGGGAGCTGATTGGTGGAGACAGAGGGAGCTGATTGGTGGAGACAGAGGGAGCTGATTGGTGGAGACAGGAGGAGCTGATTGGTGGAGACAGAGGGAGCTGATTGGTGGAGACAGAGGGAGCTGATTGGTGGAGACAGAGGGAGCTGATTGGTTCCCAGAGGGAGCTGATTGGTGGAGACAGAGGGAGCTGATTGGTGGAGACAGAGGGAGCTGATTGGTGGAGACAGAGGGAGCTGACTGCAAACTCAGGTTGGAGAGACAGAGGGAGCTTTTGGTGGAGACAGTTGGAGCTGATTGGTGGAGACAGTTGGAGCTGATTGGTGGAGACAGAAGCTGATTGGTGGAGACAAAAAAAAAAGCTGATTTAATCAAACATTGATTGGTGGAGACAGAGGAAGCTGATTGGTGGAGACAGGAGGAGCTGATTGGTGGAGACAGAGGGAGCTGATTGGTGGAGACAGGAGGAGCTGATTGGTGGAGACAGAGGGAGCTGATTGGTGGAGACAGGAGGAGCTGATTGGTGGAGACAGAGGGAGCTGATTGGTGGAGACAGGAGGAGCTGATTGGTGGAGACAGGAGGAGCTGATTGGTGGAGACAGGAGGAGCTGATTGGTGGAGACAGGAGGAGCTGAAGGAGGAGCTGATTGGTGGAGACAGGAGCTGATTGGTGGAGACAGAGGGAGCTGATTGGTGGAGGTGAAGGGAGCTGACAGTGGAGACAGAGGGAGCTGATTGGTGGAGACAGAGGGAGCTGATTGGTGGAGACAGAGGGAGCTGATTGGTGGAGAAGGCACACTGATTGGTGGAGACAGGAGGAGCTGATTGGTGGAGACAGAGGGAGCTGATTGGTGGAGACAGAGGGAGCTGATTGGTGGAGACAGAGGGAGCTGATTGGTGGAGACAGGAGGAGCTGATTGGTGGAGACAGGAGGAGCTGATTGGTGGAGACAGGAGGAGCTGATTGGTGGAGACAGGAGGAGCTGATTGGTGGAGACAGAGGGAGCTGATTGGTGGAGACAGAGGTAGCTGATTGGTGGAGACAGGAAAGCTGATTGGTGGAACAG
Source organism: Decapterus maruadsi (assembly GCA_030347415.2). NCBI lineage: Eukaryota > Metazoa > Chordata > Actinopteri > Carangiformes > Carangidae > Decapterus > Decapterus maruadsi. The sequence continues at coordinate 32,376,813 of CM064895.1, forward strand.
GAGAAGCTGATTGGTGGAAACAGGAGGAATGATTGGTGGAGACAGAACTGATTGGTGGAAACAGAGAAGCTGATTGGTGGAAAGCAACTGATTGGTGGAGACAGGAGGAGCTGATTGGTGGAGACAGGAGGAGCTGATTGGTGGAGACAGGAGGAGCTGATTGGTGGAGACAGGAGGAGTGGGCGGGGCTGACGAGGTGAAACACACGACAGGTGTGCAAGGAGAGGGAGGGAAAACACAGGAAGTGACACTGAACCAAATGCACAAGAACAGAACTACAAAATAAAACAGGAAGTGGAGAAAACAAAGTCCAAAACAAGTGAAAACCGACCAGGGTCACGACGGATGGAATATATTTGTGTTTCTCTTCACACACTCGTGCGTGTGGCTACAGGTCATCACATCTCTGATTTACTCTTTATACACATACGTTCATATTTAACCCTGCTAGCACCGTGCACGTGCACTTCATCCATATGAATAGTGAACAGCTGAATGTCAGGTGTGCAGATGAACCCTCGCCTTCTTCTGTGTTGTGGTATTTTTGTGTTGCCCTGCAGAACGTGGTGTGTGTTTAAGGCGCTGCGTTCAGTGCCAGTCAGAAAACCCCGGTTCCTGTAGTTTTTAAATAGCGGCGTGATGACAGACAGACGGCCGAGCCGACGGTCCTGAGTCACAGCTTCCTCTTTCTGTCTGAGTGTGACAGGAAACACACGGCAGCCAATCACACGGCAGCGTCTGTCTGAAGGTGTCTAAATAAAAACACCACGGCAACACACAGGCTTTTATTTTGAAGGCCCAGCTGCTCCAGGTGGAGGTTAGCTCCGCCCCCTCAGAGACACCTGACACCTGACGGACTGAGGAGACAGGATCCCTTTAGCGATCAAGAAATAATATTAGAACCAATAATGATTTGGTGTAAAAAGTTCAGAACAACAGACCTGGGATCTGAGAACAGTCCGTGTTGAAAAAGACTCTAACTTTTAACACAAATCTGAGTTGAAATGTCTTGAAGGAATACGGTTTATTTTCTTATTTTTTAAAGGGATAGTTCACCCTAGATTGAAGTTTCTCTCATCATCTCCTCCCCCTCGTGGACTAAGTTTCAGAGTCCTGGTGTCTTCTCTCAGCGTAGCAGTGCATGTCCATGGAACGGTTGCAAATGGACACCAGAGGTCTTCGTAAAAAAACATACAAAAAAACATCCAAATACCTCCTCGCTGCTCGTCCGTCTCGTATTGAAGCCCATAGATGTGGACTTGTCCCATTTCAAGCTTGTTTGTAGCGTTAGCTCCCAGTGTGCAGCTCTTCCACTGCCAGTCCACATGCACATACAGATGTCCATCGAGTCTCAGGTCAAAGCTTGTGCATGTGGACTGGCCGTGGAAGAGCTGCACGCTGGGAGCTGACGCTACAAACAAGCTTGTCTGCATCTCCGGGCTACAGAACAAGACGGACATCACATACGAGCAGCGTGGAGGTATTGGGATGTTTTTTGGTGTGTGTGTTTGTTTGTTTTTTTACGAAGATCTCTGGTGTCCATTTGCAACCGTTCCATGGACATGCACTGCTACGCCGAGAGAAGCCACCAGGACTCTGAAACTTAGTCCACATGAGGGGGAGGAGATGATGAGAGAAACTTCATTCTAGGGTGAACTATCCCTTTAAAGTTCACTTAAAGGTGTACGGAAATGGCCGTTTGTTCCGTTTGTCGCGCCGAGTTGTAAATAAATACCCATAAATTAGATTTGATAAAATGAATAAAATCAACGTTTGAATGACAGACGACAGATCCAATATCAGTGGCTTTTGAATCGTGAGCAGGCTGACGTACAATCCGTGCGCCTGCATTGTCCAATGCGAAAAAAAAATACAACACTTTCATCCCGGATTTACTCAAAAATAGAATTTTGCACAAAGTTTGGCCTCCAACGTCTGTTAGATGAGTTTTTACACTAATTTTATGACCCAGAGTGGGCTCAAATTCAGTTTTCTTTTCTGTACACCTTTAAATATGTAAATAAATAACATAAATTAGTATAAAATGAATAAAATAAATTGAACAGAGTCTCAGTCCCAACCCAGTCAGCGGGTTGGACAGTGAAGTGTTTTATATAATGGCTGTTAGTGGTGGTTTTAGAACGATAGATAGATTTCTGTTCGTTTTTGTACCAATGTCATGGTGATGATGATGATGATGATGGTGATGATGAAGATGATGAAGGTGATGATGCAGTGTGTGGCGGCTGCAGATGAGCTGGACGGAGGTGGCGGTGAAGCGCGGCAGCCTGCACCGAGGCAGCAGGGTGGAGGAGGACGAGGGCATGGAGGACAACTCGCTGTACAGCGGCAGAGAGACAGGTACGTCCACACGTCTCACCACCTCTCACCTGTCCACACGTCTCACCTGTCCACACGTCTCACCTGTCCACACGTCTCACCTGTCCACACGTCTCACCTGACTCTGTCCACACGTCTCACCTGTCCACACGTCTCACCTGACTCTGTCCACACGTCTCACCTGACTCTGTCCACACGTCTCACCTGGCTCTGTCCACACGTCTCACCTGGCTCTGTCCACACGTCTCACCTGGCTCTGTCCACACGTCTCACCTGGCTCTGTCCACATGTCTCACCACGTCTCACCTGTCTCTGTCCACACGTCTCACCACGTCTCACCTGTCCACACGTCTCACCTGTCCACACGTCTCACCTGTCTACACGTCTCACCTGTCCACACGTCTCACCTGTCTCTGTCCACCTGTCTCACCTGTCTCACCTGTCCACACGTCTCACCTGTCTACACGTCTCACCTGTCCACACGTCTCACCTGTCTACACGTCTCACCTGTCCACACGTCTCACCTGTCCACACGTCTCACCTGTCTACACGTCTCACCTGTCCACACGTCTCACCTGTCTACACGTCTCACCTGTCCACACGTCTCACCTGTCCACACGTCTCACCACGTCTCACCTGTCCACACGTCTCACCACGTCTCACCTGTCCACACGTCTCACCTGTCCACACGTCTCACCTGTCCACACGTCTCACCTGACTCTGTCCACACGTCTCACCTGTCCACACGTCTCACCTGTCCACACGATATAATAGCCCTGCCCAGAGATTTACAACATAGCCTACATTGTTGTGAATGGACCCAAAGAAACGGCCTATTTTCACGGCCTAAAGGAGGTTTTACCTGGAAGCAGGGCTATTATGGGCTGGCGTTGCTAACGGGAGGAGTGCAGAGGGTCTTTGTAGATCATACAACCACACTTTACTGTAAAAACATGGCACTGTCCGTTACATGTTTACAATCCAGAGTAAACATGGAAACATGATGCTCTCTGAAACAACAGGAGGGGCAGGAGCTCAGCCTGGGTCGACCTCTGACCTCTGACCTCTGACCTGAGCTGTTGTGCCGTGTGACTGTTACTGATGGAGGACGTGTCTCTGTCCGTCCAACCAGCAGCAGAGACACACACAGTCACTTCCAGCTGATCACACACACAACTCTTCTCACAGTCTTGACTGAACTCAGACGTTCCTCTGTCGCACCTTCAACCAGACTTCACTTCCTCTTTCTCACTCTTTTCCTTTTGCTGCTAAATATAGCAGCCTGTGGCCACACACACACACACACACACACACACACACACACACACACACACACACACACACACACAGCTCAGTGTCTTTATTTAACGTGGCCCTGTGAACGCCGCGCTGACGGCTTCAGACGGAGCAGGAACCGGTTCTCGTCGGTTTACGCTCTGAAACATTTTCACAATAAAAGTAAATCCTTCCACTGAGTCTGGATGAAACGTTTCTAAACTAAACAGAGACCTGGATCCTGAACCAGGTGAAGGTGGAGTCACCGAGTCCAGTCCTGACGTCGTCCTCCTCCTCTTCCTCCTCTTCCTCCTCCTCTTCCTCCTCCTCTTCCTCCTCCTCCTCCTCCTCCTCCTCCTCCTCCTCCTCCTCTTCCTCCTCCTCCTCCTCTTCCTCCTCCTCCTCCTCCTCCTCCTCCTCCTCGCTGTGGGTCAGATGTGTCCTCCATCAGGACATTAGGTTATTTCACTTCCTGTCAGTTTGCACCAGTCTGACCTCTGACCTCCACAGTAGCTGGGACCAGGACCAGGACCAGGACCAGGACCAGGACCAGGACCAGGACCAGGACTAGTTCTGGTCCTGGTTGTTTGACCCTGTTGATGTGACTGATCCTGTATCAGAGCCGAGGCCGGAGGCTCAGAGGAGCCGTCACTAGTTTCCATTGTGGTTTTGACGATAGTTCACACTGTGTATTTTAACACCGAGGGCCAGTTGTGTGTGTGTGTGTGTGTGTGTGTGTGTGTGTGTGTAGTGGAAACTTGAGTGTGTGAGTTCCTGCTGCCTGCGGTGTGTGTGTGAGTGTGTGAGTGTGTGCGGTGCAGGGTGTTGCAGGCAGCGCTGCAGTGACCGGCGGCTGCAGAGCGACCTCGGCTTTTATCTGCACAGGACAAACTTCCTCTTCTTAACAGGAAGCTGCGCCTCGCGGTGACAGCAGAAGAAGAAGAAGAAGAAGAAGGAGAAGAGCCGTCAACAGTCACAGCTTTACACTTCATTAACCACAGTGAACCGTCTGTTCTCAGCACCACGGTTACTGGAAGGCGCCTGACGGAGGGGGCGGGGCTACAGCAGCTGACTGACCAGCTCCAGTCACTCACTACGTTTACATCACATTATGACCTTAATCTGACTATAACTGGACGACTGAGTGCATGTTAACGCCGTACAAAGTGGAGCAGAGAAGACTGAACCCGGCCAAGAAAAGGGAAAAACAGGCGTCAGCGCCGACGCAGTGCATTTCACACAGCGTTACCAGAGAGAGGATGTGTTTTATTTAAAAAACAGAGAGGAAGCCCATGGACCTTCATTTGTATCCTATTCTCAGCTAACAAGAAGCTAAGCAGCAGCTAACAAGAAGCTAACCTAACAAGAAGCTAACCACCAGCAGCTAACAAGAAGCTAACCACCAGTAGCTAACAAGAAGCTAACCACCAGTAGCTAACAAGAAGCTAACCTAACAAGAAGCTAACCTAACAAGAAGCTAAGAACCAGCAGCTAACAAGAAGCTAACCTAACAAGAAGCTAACCACCAGTAGCTAACAAGAAGCTAACCACCAGTAGCTAACAAGAAGCTAACCTAACAAGAAGCTAACCTAACAAGAAGCTAAGAACCAGCAGCTAACAAGAAGCTAACCTAACAAGAAGCTAACCACCAGTAGCTAACAAGAAGCTAACCTAACAAGAAGCTAAGAACCAGTAGCTAACAAGAAGCTAACCAGTAGATAAGAAGAAGCTAACCGGCAGATAACAAGCTAACCAGAAGCTAATCAGCAGCTAACAAGAAGCTAACTAGCAGATAACAAGCTAACCAGAAGCTAATCAGCAGCTAACAAGAAGCTAACCAGCAGCTAACAAGAAGCTAACCAGCAGCCATAGATGCCGCCTCTGACGACACGTCAACACGGTGGCCATCTTGGTCAGGGGGAAGCCGTGTCTAACGTCACCATGATTCAACAAATATTCAACCGGTTTTCAAGCCGTTTGGTTTATTACAGATGTCATATAATTATGATACACAACAACAACAACAACAATAAAATAAAGAAAAAAATAATAACCCTACAAAATGGTTGAGTGGAGCTATTGATCCACTGACTGACGTCCTCTCACCATCAGATGGACACAGTGGGTTCTGCAGGATGTTCCTCACTGAGACGAGGCTCGTGTCCCGTCTGGAGTCTGAAGACAAACCATCAGACTCAGTGTGTTGTTGTGTTGTTGTGTTGCTGCTGCTGCTCTGATTGAGTGTAAACTGAGCTGTGGTGGCCGTTGGGTAATGAGGTGAACCAGAGGCTGAGCTGTGAGCTGCTTTAAAAAGAACACACACACACACACACACACACACACACACCTACACACCTACACACACACACATACACATACACACTCTCTATCTCTGTGGGTCAGTGTGATTTCACAGCTCGTTCTCATCCAGCTGCTGAAGATCAGACAGATGTTGACGATTCACGAACATCTCATTCATCTGATACACACACACACACACACACTGACACACACACACACACACACACACACACACACACACACATGCGCGTGCAGGCAGGTGTGTGAGGATGTGGGGAAACAGTAGCAGCTCCTAGAGACGAGCATCACGACCTCAATACAAAGAAATGTTACACCACGTGCGTGTGTGTGCGTGTGGTTTCCTGCTGCAGTAACAGACTCAGTGAATTCGCCCTTCGCGTAAGCCCCGCCCCCCTTGGTTACTGTTGCTACGCCGGGCAAGCTTTCACTCCCAGTCATGCTCCTGTGTGTGTGTGTGTCAGTGCGTGACTTCAGGGTGTGTGTTCGGAGGACGGAGGCGTCCGACCGCTGCAGGCTGAAGGGAGACGTCGTCCTCCGGGCCGACGTGGACGCTCTGCACCTGCTGGACAAGACGGGAGACGTGGTGTTCACCTGGCCGTACCGCTTCCTGCGCCGCTTCGGACGGGACAAGGTGACGCACGCACACACACACACACACACAGACACACACACACACACACACAGACACACACACACACACAGACACACACACAGACACACACACACACGCACAGACACACACACACACGCACACACGCACACAGACACACACACACACGTCACTTGCACCACTTATCTCCATCTCCACACTCCTTGTCTCCATCTCACAGACACACACACACCACTGTCACACACTTGTCTCCTACACACCTTGTCTCCACCTCCTGTCTCCTTGTCACACACACACACAGACACACACACACACTTGTCACACTCCTGTCACTTTGTCACACACACACACGCACAGACACACACACACACGCACACACGCACACAGACACACACACACACACGCACGCACACACACACACACACACACAGACACACACACACACACACAGACACACACACACACGCACACACACACACACACACACACACACACACACACACACACACACACACACACACACACACACACACACAGCTGTATGAATGTTTACCCTGTCTCATATCCCTTACCTCCTGTCTCCTTGTCTCCTACCTCCTTATCTCCTATCTCCTACCTCCTTGTCTCCTATCTCCTGTCTCTTTGTCTCCTACCTCCTGTCTCCTTGTCTCCTACCTCCTTGTCTCCTTATCTCCTGTCTCCTACCTCCTGTCTCCTTGTCTCCTTACCTCCTGTCTCCTTATCTCCTTGTCTCCTTACCTCCTGTCTCCTACCTCCTGTCTCCTTACCTCCTGTCTCCTTACCTCCTGTCTCCTTGTCTCCTACCTCCTGTCTCTTTGTCTCCTTGTCTCCTACCTCCTGTCTCCTGTATCCTTACCTCCTGTCTCCTTATCTCCTGTCTCCTTATCTCCTTGTCTCCTTACCTCCTGTCTCCTTACCTCCTACCTCCTGTCTCCTACCTCCTACCTACTACCTCCTGTCTCCTTGTCTCCTACCTCCTGTCTCCTTGTCTCCTACCTCCTGTCTCCTTGTCTCCTACCTCCTACCTCCTGTCTCCTTGTCTCCTACCTCCTTGTCTCCTACCTCCTGTCTCCTTGTCTCCTACCTCCTGTCTCCTTGTCTCCTACCTCCTGTCTCCTTGTCTCCTACCTCCTACCTACTATCTCCTGTCTCCTACCTCCTGTCTCTTTGTCTCCTATCTCTTACCTCCTTGTCTCCTACCTCCTGTCTCCTTACCTCCTGTCTCCTTGTCTCCTTACCTCCTGTCTCTTTGTCTCCTATCTCTTACCTCCTTGTCTCCTACCTCCTGTCTCCTTGTCTCCTACCTCCTGTCTCCTTGTCTCCTTACCTCCTGTCTCCTTACCTCCTGTCTCCTTGTCTCCTATCTCTTACCTCCTTGTCTCCTACCTCCTGTCTCCTTGTCTCCTTACCTCCTGTCTCCTTGTCTCCTTACCTCCTCTCTCCTTGTCTCCTACCTCCTGTCTCCTTGTCTCCTACCTCCTGTCTCCTTGTCTCCTTACCTCCTGTCTCCTTGTCTCCTGTCTCCTTGTCTCCTACCTCCAGTCCACCTTCTCCTTCGAGGCCGGGCGCCGCTGTGATTCTGGCGAGGGCGGTTTTGAGTTCGACACCAAACAGGGGAACTTCCTGTTCCAGGCGGTGGAGGCGGCCATCAACCGGCAGAGGATCGCGCTCCCGCTGCGCCAGACGTCCGGGGGGGGCGGGGCCAGTCCGGAGACCAATCACTGCATGAGCCTGCCGCCGCCGCCGCTCAGCGCGCCGCTCGGCCAGAGCAGGACGCCGCAGCCCCGGGGACATTACCCACAACCCCCTGCTGCCGCCGAGGTCAGCTGACTGCAGCTCGTCTGTGTCCTTTCAAAATAAAGGCAGAGTCAGGGTTTTCAGAATAAAGTGCAGAATTTTCAAAATAAAGGTAGGACTGTCAGAATAAAGGTTTAAAAAATATAGTTTCTGATTCATATCGATGAAAGATCTGATATCGATTCATAGATAGATAGATAGATAGACAGATAGATAGATAGATAGATGGATGGATGGATGGATGGATGGATGGATGGATGGATGGATGGATGGATGGATGGATGGATGGATGGATGGATGGATGGATGGATGGATGGATGGATGGATGGATGGATGGATGGATGGATAGATAGATAGATAGATAGATAGATAGATAGATAGATAGATAGATGGTTTCCTGGCCTCTGATTGGTCAGTTTCTTCCTGACGTAGCTGACCAGCTGTTTCCTGGTTGCAGGCGGCGGACGGCGTGTACAGCATGGTGACCGACCACCCGGCGCCGCAGAGAGAGAGCTCCGCCCCCTCACAGCAGCAACAACAGCAGCAGCAGCAACAGCAGCGCCCCCCTCTGGTGTGTGTCTGTGTGTGTGTGTGTGTGTGTGTGTGTGTGTGTGTGTGTGTGTGTGTGTGTGTGTGTGTGTGTGTGTGTGTGTGTGTGTGTGCACCTCCTCTTTATGATGATGTGTCTTCTTAGCTCCGCCCATCGAATGTGTCAAACACTGACCTTCTCCTCGTGATGATGTCAGAGGTGATGTCAGAGCTCCCTCTGCTGGACGCTGAGTCGTACTGTTGGTGACAGATAACTGACTGACTGTTAGTTAGTTATTTTTATTTATTCATACGCACAACGATAAAAACTTTAGAGGGAAATTCATGTAAAACCACTGATGCACGTTGCCTTCAGGGACAGTTTTTCATCACCAGTCTCTGTATTTCCCTCTAAAACAACTCTGTGTGGTAACGTTGTGTTATTATCTCATAGCGTGGTGAATGTGCAGGTCACAACTTGTCCACCAGAGCGTTGTGGAGTTGTTGGATTGTGTATTTGATGAGTTTGATGAGGGAAACCAAGAAATCCCATAATGAGCCTCCGTAGCGTAGCTCTGAGCAGCTCACGGCTCTGCTCCGCTGTTCTAAAAATAGCTTGCACCGACAATTAAAGGTAACGAACCTACTGCTATGACTATAGGGATTATGGTGATGGGACAGTTTGACTAAATGCTGAACTATCCCTTTAAGAGCATCATTGATCGTCTCTGTTCGTCCTCAGACTCGTCTCGAGCCTCCAAGCGACAAAGTCCTGACCGGGGTCAAGAGTCTGAACCTGGACGCCCGCGGTGGCTCCGCCCCCCGGAAGAACCAGGTGAAGATGATCTCCAGCTGCCCGCTGCCCCACGCCGAGCCGGGCCCCGCCGCCGCCGCCGCCGCCGGCCCCGCCCACGGCGCCCGCCTCAGCCCCAAGCTGAGCGCCAACCCCACGCCGGACCAGATGTACTCGCAGATCACCATGGCCGGCGAGCGAGGCGCGGCGAGGGAGAGGAAGGAGCGAGGAGGGAGCGGCCTGGCTCCGCCCCCTCAGCTCGCCGCCACGCCCCCGGACCCCGAGTACTCGCTGCCCTTCGACACCCTCAACAAGAGCGTCATCGCCGACCTGCTGAGCTCCCATCAGCCCCGGGGGTCGGAGTCCGGCGCCGACCCGCTCTACGACAGCATCGACGAGATGAAGATCAGGAACGTGTTCCCTAGCAACGACGCCGACGACGACGCCCTCGGCCCCGCCTACAGCAAGGTGGAGCCGCTACTTCCCCTTTTCTCTGTTTGTCTTCCAACTCTCCTCTCATGTCATCTTTCATCTCTGTGGTCATCAGGTGGAGCACATCTACGACGAGCCCGAGGGCTGCGCCGCCGCCGCCGCCGCCGCCGCCGCCGCCGCCGCCACGGGCAGAGGGAAGAGAGCCACCCACCCCCCCTCGCTGTACGACGACCCCGAGGAGATGAGAGGCGACGCCTGGAGGATCATGGGAACGGCGGCCGACCCTAAAGGCCACGAGTACCCGTACAACCCCCGCGTGGACGACTACGCCGTCCCCAAACGACCGCAGAGGGCGTTCCCCGCCGCCGCCGCCGCCGCCGCCGCCAGCCACGAGGAGGGGGGAGGAGGAGGAGGAGAGGAAGACGGGAAGAAGGAGGAAGAGGAGGAGGAGGAGGAGGATGATGAAGACTCAGGCTACAACAACATCATGGTGAAGATCGCCTAGACGACGGCGGCCGTCATCAATCATCAATAATCAGCGGTGAATCTCTTTATGGTTTCTATTCCTGATCAGATTTTAGTCAATAACATGAATAAACATGTAAACAAGAAAATACATATGTAAACAAGAAAACATGTAAACAATAAAGATGTAAACAAAGCTGGTGGTTCTGTCTGTTCTGTGTCTTTGACCTGCTGCAGCTTTTCATCCTCCTCTCCTTAGAATACATATATATATATATATATATATACATATATATATATATATATATATATATATATATATATATATACATATATATATATATATATATGTATATGTATGTATGTATATATATGTATTAATGAGCAGCCTTGGGGAGTAACAGACTACTTGTAACGGCGTTACGTAGGGATCAGGATACAAATAAAGGTAACCGTAGTCCGTTACAGGTACAGAATAAACCTGTAATCAGATTACCGGTATGTAACCGTTACCACAGGTGAGTATGTTGATGATATTTAAATATTAAGCCAGTATCAGTAAGGTCTAGGAACGACTGTAGAGCCTGAAAACCTGTGTCAGCAGCAGAAATACCACACCCACACCCACACACACACACACACACACACACACACACACACACACACACACACACTACAGGATGGTTTGAATTCAAATGTATTGTTCGCAAAATAATAAAGATGAATTTACAGACCCTGCCTACCTAAGAGGCTTCCTAATGAGCTCATATGCACAAATAATGGGCCCAAAAATGTATAAAATAAAATAGTCCTCTTTGGAGGTTTCTTAAAAAATACAGAGTTCAATGTGATGCGTACTGCTCCTTTAAGGAAAGAAGCAAAGGTCTTCTTGTGTATGAGTGTGTGTTCTTTAATGTCCATGTTTGAACTAACCAGGTAGATTTTGAGTGTCAATCTTATCTGTTATGAAGAGGGAATGGACGATGCTGTGCTCTGCAGAGGGATCCTGCAGCTGGATCCTGCAGCTGGCCACACCGCGTTGCTGCTTCCTCCACAGTCAATCTTCAATTTAAACTGGCTCGCCACTGAACATCAAGTTCAGATCCCCATCGACTCGGTCTGGGTAAAAAAACAATCTATGCACACAGCGAAGAATGCATGTCAGGCCATAATTGCAAATAAGAACCAGTTCTTAATGATTTTTTTGCCTGGTTAAATAAAGGTTAAATAAAAATAAAAAAAATCAATTTTCTCTCTGTCAATCTCCTTAAATCATCACTATCATTAACATTTCCTCTTTTAGTATATCAATCATGAAAGATACACACTGTCTAATCATTGCAAAATGAATAGAATCAATTAGCTGAAAATCATGTATTCCAAATCACAACATTCGCCTCAACATGTAAATGAAATAATTTCATATATTTAAACTCATTAATTATATCTTTAACACATTAAATCTATTCATGCTCTTTTAACAGCACTGTAATTGTAACATATTTTTAATTAAACATAGGCCCTTTAATATTCACCTTTAATATTAACTGTTAGGATGGACCAAACAGCCCTTATGTATTCACTTCAGCATATTTAAACCATTAAATGACATTAACAATACAGGTAACCAATCAAAAGAGAAAATACTCCCTCGGTAACATAACTTTGACCTCAAATAACCAAATACAGGGCACCTTTAATGTTGTAAAAGACTGTTACTGCTCTGCTTACAGTGCTAGAACCATGGATGTATCATAACTGGAGCTAGCTTAGCCAAGGTAGCTGCATAGTGTAAATAAACATTAGCATGACAGTGCACAGTTAGCTCGCGGCTAATGCTACAGATAGCATGTCTAAATATGACATTGACATGTGATCTTGTTATTCTTTTTTCCTTTTTTTTTATTTCTTTTGCCAGTGCTTTAAAGCTCTTGGGGATATGTGGTGCTAGAACGTAATCATAGAATTGGCGATCTGTTTACACTCATTCATCACTACTAAAATGATCTGTAGCTGTATCTGTGTAGTCTAACCAATCGAAAATACTCCCTCAATAACATAACTTTGACCTCAAATAACCAAATACAAGGCACCTTTAATGATGTAAAAGACTGTTACAGTATCACAGCTCCAGCTCCGATTGGTTTTTTATTCATGGGTCAAGAGCAACACAATCACAAGGAGTCCTGATAGCCAAGATGGCGCATTAGCATTAGCATTTCTTACCGGAGCTAAGGCCCGCTAACAGAGGCTCTCCATTCCAGCTGAATCCTCACACAATGTAACACCCTGACGAACGAATAACATGTCAACAGTCTGTACCAGGCGAATTATGGTGAATTTCTGGTGTGAAGAGTGTTTATTCCCTACCGGGAGTTCTCAGTTGGTGAGCTGTGTGCTCTTAGCCAATGTCTTCTGCCGAAAAGAGAGTGAACACAGGCTGAGTGTTTACTCGTAGCGGCCGCGCCGCCCTCTGGTCGGCCAGGGAACTGCACCGTTCCACAACAATAAGCTCAGGAACCCAGGTGGGTTACAGGTACATTGATAAAAACGGAGATTACTTAGCTGATTACTTCACATGTTTAAAATCAACCACAGGCTATAGAGCGGCCGTAGAGGCTCCTCTCCGTCTAGTTGTATTTCAGAGGTGATCACAGACGGAGCTCCTCCTCTGGCCGTACGGTGTGTGTGTGTGGCTGAGTCAACAGCAGTGATGGATAACTGTACCGGAGAGGATCAACAACTCCTGAGGAATAAACTGATGGAGCAGCTTTTACCTGATGGGCTACGCGTTGCTTTGGTGAATTATAAACAAACAGACGGCCCCTCGGTTTTAGCGTCCAGCAGTTTAGCAGCTAATTCAACAGCAGTGATGGATAACTGTACCGGAGAGGATCAACAACTCCATGAGCTTCATCTGAGGAATAAACGACAGCTTTTACCTGATGGAGACCAACGCCTGAGCTACGGCTGCTAACAGCTAGCAGCTTTTACCTGACGGAGACCGACACCTGAGCTACGGCTGCTAACAGCTAGCAGCTTTTACCTGACGGAGACCGACACCTGAGCTACGGCTGCTAACAGCTAGCAGCTTTTACCTGACGGAGACCGACACCTGAGCTACGCAGCTTTTACCTGACGGAGACCGACACCTGAGCTACGGCTGCTAACAGCTAGCAGCTTTTACCTGACGGAGACCGACACCTGAGCTACGGCTGCTAACAGCTAGCAGCTTTTACCTGACGGAGACCTTTGGTGAATTATAAACAAACAGACGGCCCCTCGGTTTTAGCGTCCAGCAGTTTAGCGGCTAATTCAACAGCAGTGATGGATAACTGTACCGGAGAGACTCAACAACTTAATGGGCTTCATTTGAGGAATAAACGACAGCTTTTACCTGATGGAGACCGACACCTGAGCTACGGCTGCTAACAGCTAGCAGCTGAGCTACGGCTGCTAACAGCTAGCAGGTATGACCTACTTTCTCTCCCTCCCTGTCTCATACGCACACACAGCCCAGGTTGTCTGTCACATCTCTTGTAAACCTTCTTTTCTGGAGGAGAGTCTGGCGAGCGAGACCGATGGGGTCCCCGCCACCTGGGGAGGTTACTCAGACTCAGGTGGGCAGGTAACAGGTTCCTCTCTCTCTGCTCCTCATTGTGACACACACTAACGCCAGGCTTTGTTTAGTTGTTGTGGAATTTAAAAATCAGGTGTCCTGCAAATTTTACTGACAAATGTTGTTTATAATGAATCACTGTTTGTGCGTATACGGCAGGGTAATTGTTGTTTACTGTGTTTATTGTTGTGGCTCCAACCCAGCGGCACAGGTCCTTAATCTTAATGTTGTATCAGGGTTTATGCAAATTCATTAATGAACGTGGAGTGTAATATGTTTTTTTATATATAATTAGTGTCGGCCAGTCAGCAGGCGGGGACGGGCTGCTCATTGGGCATCGTCTCTCTAAGTTGAAGGTACAGAATATATACATGTATGAATAAAATATATTATATATATTATATTTAGGAGCGCGTCTTCAGTCTGAATGTAAATAAGAAATGTGTTTTTATGCTTACAGGAATCTGTCGCTGTTTTCCTCCCCACATGGTTGTGTTAGGGTGGGCCTTTGTTTTCATGATTTCCAAGTGGATTATTTGTTTATTTGTTTTCTAATGTTTTGCTTTATCTCAGAAGCGAGGGCATATCCCACCCTTTCATTGGGTGCTGGGTGATCTATTCTCAGCAAGCAGCTGCTTCAGACCAGACACATCGGCCTATGGGACGCCTTTCTTTGCTGTGATTTTAAGTCTTATTCCGGGCACTTACCTGAGTAAAGCGACTTAGGAGAATTGACTATATTAATATTCTGAGCTTCTTGAGTAGCTACTACAGTTCATATTATTGTTGCTTCGGTTTGAGTGTGGATTAGTTGTTAACGTCTAATATCAGGATCCTGTCATTGATGAGTTGGGTTTTAATAACAGCTGATCTGTGTCGGCCTACAGAAGGATTGTGATGCGAAGGTGTTGCAATGCAAGACTTGTCTGTGCAAAGTGCAAACCATTATGGGAAACCTGTTTGTTGTGACCTTCTTGCGTGATAAACTGCTAGTAAAGGTGGCTCTAGGTGAATTTGAAGGGTAAAATCAAAAGGATTACTTTTTTTTACAGGATGAAGCTCTGAAGCAGAACCCTGTTCCATAGGACCAGGTCCAGCCCTCTGGAGTCTGGTCTCCGTCCAGCAGGGGGCAGCATCACTTCATCAGTCAGGTCACAGCTGTTCCTCCACCAGACACACTTCTCTACCAGAGTCAAACTGTCGCCTCACAACCAAACACTGTTCAGATCAAACATCTTCACCACAGAGCCAGACGCAGCAGCATCCAGGGCTCGGAGTCCTGGAAATATCATAATGTATCTACATGTAGCAGTAAACCTAAAGACTAAATCTAAATGAAAAGCACATTACTGCACAACGTCACTGCAGTCGGTCCATCCTCCACCATGTTTTACAACTCAGGGTTTGACGGAGCCACCGAGACAAACTGTGTGTGTGTGTGTGTGTGTGTGTGTGTGTGTGTGTGTGTGTGTGTGTGTGTGTGTGTGTGTGTGTGGTGCGTTCAGCGGTGTTTGTTGTTGACAGGACGAGGTCGGTCACATGTTTATTTCATCAGACTCCATCATCTTTATTTATTATGGATACAGAGAGAACACGAGGAACCGACCAATCAGAGGCCGGCATGCAGCCAGCAGCAGCCACCTCCATTCAACCAATCAGGCGTTAGCAGCAGCAGGGTCTGGGATCAGAGGTCACGTATGACCTGATGACCCACCAACGGCCAGATTTCCCACTCTGTGTAGGAGTCAGTGAACGTGTCTTCAGTCAGTGATGGAGTCAGTTTTAGTCCAGGTATCAATAAATGATGATGACGATGGTGATCGGTTTAAATGCAACATCTTCATCTTCACAAATGAAACATTGATGAGGAGGAATATTGTTTTATAATCAATAATTAACCAGGACGACAGCTGGAAACAAATCAACTCCAAAGGGATAGTTCACAGTTTTAGAACGGCAGAGCAGAGTCGTGAGCTGCTCAGAGCTACGCTACAGAGGCTCATTATGGGATTTCTTGGTTTCCCCTCATCAAACTCATCAAATACACAATCCAACAACTCCACAACGCTCTGGTGGACAAGTTGTGACCTGCACATTCACCACACTATGAGATAATAACACAACGTTACCACACAGAGTTGTGTTAGAGGGAAATTCATGTAAAACCTCTGATGCACGTTGCCTTCAGGGACAGTTGTTCATCAACAGTCTTTGAATTTCCCTCTGGTCCCGGTTCTGGTCCCGGTTCTGGTCCCGGTTCTGGTACCGGTACCGGTTCCGGTTCCGGTCCCGGTTCTGGTCCCGGTTCTGGTACCGGTTCCGGTCCCGGTTCTGGTCCCGGTTCTGGTACGGGTTCCGGTCTCGGTTCTGGTACCGGTTCCGGTCCCGGTTCTGGTACCGGTTCTGGTCCTGGTACCGGTTCTGGTCCCGGTTCTGGTACGGGTTCCGGTCTCGGTTCTGGTACCGGTTCCGGTACCGGTTCTGGTACCGGTTCCGGTCCCGGTTCTGGTACCGGTTCTGGTACCGGTCCCGGTTCCAGTTCTGGTTCTGGTACCGGTTCTGGTACCGGTTCTGGTACCGGTTCCGGTTCTGGTACCGGTTCTGGTACCGGTCCCGGTTCCAGTTCTGGTTCCGTTTCCGGTCCTGGTTCTGTTCTGGTCCCGGTACCGGTTACCGGTTCTGGTCGGGACCAGAACCAGAATTCGGGACCGGAACAGGGGCCAGAACCATTTTGGTTCTGGTGGACAAGTTGTGACCTGCACATTCTCCTATGAGATAATTCAACGTTACCACACAGAGTTGTTTTTCCTGGTGATGAACAACTGTCCCTGAAGGCAACGTGCATCAGAGGTTTTACATGAATTTCCCTCTAAAACAGTGATCATCAACTGGCGGCCCGCGGGCCGAATCCGGCCCGCCGAGCCTTCCAATCCGGCCCGCGACTGAGTTCTTATAGTTTACAAGTATTGTATTTATCGGGCTCTGTGCGCCTGTAAGTCAATGTGCTGGGAAATGGAGACACGCTTAAAGTGTTTGTGTGTGCCTATGAGCCCCTGCGCTGGGATTGAAAACCATGAACCGGGAACCGAAGAGACGGAGCGGAGTCCGCTTCCATTCGCGCCCTCGTTAACCGGTGTTGTAGTTCAGAACGCGGGACCGGAACCCGGCTCGCGCCGTGAACCGCCAGTTTCGGCGTCTGTTCTAACCAGAACGTCTGGCAGGAAGTCACACCAGAAACACGAAAATCTGGTCAATTTTCAAAATAAAAGCGATTGGAGCTGCTGGACTGCAGGGTTTTCCCTGCCTGTCTGCAGAGGCCAGCTGGGTGAACCATCAGGAGGTTAAACGCCGTGGTTGGTTGTGCATGCGTTCAGATGTAGAGTCTTTCGCGCACTTAAACCCATTCAGTGTAGATGCGCGCTATGCACGCTCTCAAAACAGAAGCAATTTGGTAGCGACGCGTGTTTGATGCCACTCAGTTGTTGTTTTTTTGGACGGACCTCCTCCGGTGTTGTGTCCCGGTTCACCTCGCCTGTGTTCCTACTGTTTCCCACTGAGCTCTGTCGTGTGTGGAAACATGTCGCCTCCAAGATGTAAAATGTGCATTATAGAAGAGAAACAAGCATTTCAGGACTTGACTTGTATCAATCAGAAGATTTGTTTTATGTAGGCTGAAAATTCAGGTCAAAAGGCCTATCTGAAAGTCAGCTGTCAAGATTTTTCATTTTATATCATACAAAACACCAAAGATATGTAAATGAAAACTATGAGCTTCAGGTAAAATAAAATATTAGCAACTAAATGATTTTGTGACTTTAATTTCAATCTTGGCCTATTTGAATGTCGGCCCCCAAGGTGTCTGTTCGACAAAACAACCTGCTCTAAAACAACTCTGTGTGGTAACGTTGTGTTATTATCTCATAGCGTGGTGAATGTGCAGGTCACAACTTGTCCACCAGAGCGTTGTGGAGTTGTTGGATTGTGTATTTGATGAGTTTGATGAGGGAAACCAAGACATCCCATAATGAGCCTCCGTAGCGTAGCTCTGAGCAGCTCACGACTCTGCTCTGCCGTTCTAAAAATAGCTTGCACTGGCAATTAAAGCTAACGAACCTACTGCTATGACTATAGGGGTTATGGTGATGGGACAGTTTGACTAAATGTTGAACTATCCCTTTAAAAACCAGTAGAAACCATCAGGGACACATTAATTTACCACGGTCTGGGAGGCACCTGAACACACCTGTTACATAACACACTCTGAATAATACCTCTTCACGAACACACACATACACACACACACATGACATGACACACATTAATAAATCCACCGACCCCCCCGGGACACAACAGGCTACAACGTCCCAGCATGCACCTCTCTGTCCGTCTGACAACACACTCAGCTGGAAACAGAAAGAGCATCAGTGTGTGTGTGTGTGTGTGTGTGTGTGTGTGTGTGTGTGTGTACTCAGTGGCCTGGAAGCTGAAGGAAGCCCCCCCCCCCCCTTCATGACACCCACCGACACCAGAGGGAGATGTGACGGTGATGTCATAGTGTCCTACTTCCTGGTCACAGCTGAGCTCAGCGCCTTGCAGCCTGGAGACCATGACATCATCCAGAGAAAAGGACAATTCCCAACATTTTTGACCCCTACGTCGTTGCCCCGATGGTCAGTGTTGGAGGGAGGGGGGTTGGAGGGGGGGGGGGGGGAGTTACACCATGGCAACCCAACGCCGGCGGTCAGTGTATCTATTGGTCACTGGTTGTTTTGTTGGATTTTCATTTTGAAACACAAAGAACTCAATTATCAATTACAAAAATAACATCACTGCCCGACAGACACACAACAAAACAAACACACACACACACACACACACACACACGTACACACACACACACACTCACACAGATGTAACAGGTCCAGCGGCGCCGACTCGGTCACCTGTAAGACACAGATGTGATGATGTCACACATGAATTCAACTGTGTGTGATAATTATATCTGCCCCCCCCCCCCCTCCAAAGGGCTGGGAGATGCTTGTTTCCGTGGCAACCATTAATAAGGATCCAGAGCTTTATCCTCTGTCCTCCGTTGCCGTGGTAACTTTACACGCCAGCAGAGCAGCAGACGACTGATGGATGTGACGTGAAAAAGAGAAAGAACCACAGAAGAAGAAGGACACACACACACACACACACACACACACACACACACACGGTGGTATCACAGATGGACACACACACGGACACACTGTCCCATCTGTTGACATGGTAACAACATGTCCTTAATGAATAATCCTCCACGAGCTCAAGGTCACGTGATCATATATGGACGTGCGTGTGCACGTGTTGCTCTTCGCCAGGTTAAAGTGATGAGTGTGACGTCATCACGGGGGGAGGTGGGTTGGGGGGGGGGGGGGGGCAGTGACAGTGAATTAATTAATAATTAACAGGTGTCACGAGGAACCAAACGGTCTCGTGCGCGGACTGAAAGCGGAGCTCGCGCATCAGCCTGTGATCTGTGACCGCGCGCCGCATCAGGGGGGAGATGACGCTCGTGCCTGCGCTCCAGTCGTCCTCCTCCTCTTAGTGCGTGAACGCGCGGGAGCTGCGGGAGCGAGCGTCAGCATCCAAGGACAGACCGCGGGCTCGCGAGCATCAGGTCATCTGGAAGTCCGCGAGGAACTGGAGCCTCGAGGACAGAACCGAACAGAACCGGGACCTGAGACCAGACACCGGAACCTGCTGCTGCCGCGCGACCCTGACGGAACCGGAGCTTTTCTCCCCGCGCGACCCCCGGTAACACAAAACAAAACAAACATCACTGTGCGTGTGCGTGTGACCCGGTCGAGTCCAGGCCGAACCGGGATCGAACCAGAACCGGGATCGAACCAGGCCGAGGG
Source organism: Decapterus maruadsi (assembly GCA_030347415.2). Classification (NCBI taxonomy): domain Eukaryota; kingdom Metazoa; phylum Chordata; class Actinopteri; order Carangiformes; family Carangidae; genus Decapterus; species Decapterus maruadsi. The sequence continues at coordinate 32,396,918 of CM064895.1, forward strand.
TTCGGGCTGGCAGCGCCGGCACGTGACCAGAATAAATAAATCACAGACGGTGAAATCAACAGGAGACCGAGCGCGCGAGCGACGGAGCCTGTAACGGAATCCACCGGAGAGAGAGAGAGGCTTTTAATTTGAAAATCTGCTGCGACCACAACAACAACGACCAGAACCAGATCCAGATCCAGATCCAGGACCAGAACCAGTGAGTCTCAATGATTTTCTATCACTGTGCCAAATTAATTCAGTAAAAGAAAAAGGTTTTCATCTTCATCATCATCTTCATCTTCATCATCATCATCATCTTTATCACCCTGCTCCTCTGTCTCTGACCTCCGGGCCGGTTCACACCTGAAGCTCTGATCTCTGATTAGAACCACTTGGTTTTCACAAATTAAATCTATCTATCTATCTATCTATCTATCTATCGTTCTATCGTTCTATCGTTCTATCGTTCTATCGTTCTATCTATCTATCTATCTATCTATCTATCTATGATCTAAGGCCAAACTCAAACGGTCCAAACACTGTAAACCAGTGTTGAAGTCGATGTGAACCGTGTATCATCATCAGACCGTAACGCAGCGTGTTACGCATGTGAAGCAGTACATAATGTATTACAGTAATACATGCATGTAGTTTGTGGTGAGACGACAGACGGCAGTGAGAGTGAGACATCACTAGTTGTATTACAGTATTTTGCCGTACAGCGGGACCAGAAGAAGTTCACAATCACAAACGTGCAAAAATAAAGTAGTTGGTTGCTCATACAGTAACAGAGTCCATGCGTCTCCTGGAGTCAACGAATGAATGAATGAATGAATGAAAGTGTGAAAGGTGGCTTCCTGTGATTGGTGCAGATGGAGTCCACACCAGAACTAAAGCCTCCAGAGTCCACCTGACCAGACCAGACCAGACCTGGTTTAGTCCGGTTGGACCGGACCCTGCAGCGAGTCCTCCTCCCTCGGAGCAGGTGGTCTGGGTCCGACACGATGCCACGGCGACGGCTGTGATGGACGCTGGACGCTGCAGGCATCTGGTTGACTGTTGCTATTAAATGGTTGCAGTCTCACCTGCTGTTCATGTGCACGGCGCGTCACGTTTAGAATTTGAATTCATTCATTCATTTAAGAAATGAAACAGTACATATGAATGTACATATTAACATTTATAATGTAGCCCTATGGCTCATTCCCAGCTGCCGTCCCATTGGCCGGTCGGGGTTGGACAGGAAGACGAGACAGAATGACGAAGCTTTGCCAATAAGAGGAGAGAACCAGCTCAACAACACAGACTAGGAGTTAGGGACCAGATTGCAAAATGCCCATATTAGGCATGTGCACGGTTACCCGGGTACTCGAGTACCTGAGTAGGTAATCTACAGTAATACGTGTCAAATGACATCATCACGCCGTGGTTTGGGGTTTTTCGTCGTGTTAAACAGGTTCAGATCAAACAACGTTTGTTTGTTGCTGTTTAAAAGCATTTTTGGATCGAGCCTCGAACTTTAAACCTTTTACGAGAATCTGTGGCCAAAACCGGCCCAGCAGAGGGTCCGGTCCAGTCCAGTCCGGCAGAGGGTCCGGTCCAGACCGGCCCTGCAGAGGGTCCGGTCCAGTCCGGCAGAGGGTCCGGTCCAGTCCGGCCCTGCAGAGGGTCCGGCCCTGCAGAGGGTCCAGTTCATCCTCATCCTCATCCTCATCCTTCATCCTCACCAGTCGTCTCCTAACGCTCCTTCCCGTCCCGTCCCTCCCCGTCCCTCCCGTCAGTGCGTCCCAGCGGCGTGCTGCTGCTGGCCGTGCTGCAGTGCTGCTCCGTGGCCCGCGGGGGGTGTGAGCCCCGGCTGGTCAACATCGGCGCCGTGCTGAGTCACAAACGCTACGAGCAGGTGTTCAAGGAGGCGGTGAGCCAGGCCAACGCTCTGTACGGGAGGGAAAAGTTCAAGATGAACGCCATCTCTGTCACTCACAAGCCCAACGCCATCCAGATGGCGCTGTCCGTGTGCGAGGACCTCATCTCCAACCAGGTGAGACCACGCCCCCCGCCCCCCCCCCAGGTCAAATGAAAGGTCACTGGGGCTGATCTTTGGCGAGGAGGTGTATCTTTGTCTAAACTCTGGAGTTTCAGCAAGAAAGTCCATTTTTTGGACTCGTGATGCATTTCAACAACATCCGTGACCTTTAACCTCCGTCTATGGGGTCGTTAATGTAACAGGTATCACCCACATTAAGACAAATATTTTTTGTATTACAAGTTTTGTCAAAGTTTATGTTTAAATATGTAAATGAGACAATATCTAATAAAATATGCTAATGCTAATTTCCAGAACAGAAATCTGAACAACGGGTGAAGCCCCTTTCAAAATTCTTGTTTTATTTTGTTGACACATTAGAGTCAGAAGTTTTTACCGTTTTATCACTAAAATACCGTCACCAGCCATAAACCTCATAGAAATCATGTGTTTTTGCAGCTGAAACAACTGGCCAGGAAAGGGTTAAAAATGTTGAAACCCATGTCAGAAGTGTTTTCATCTGTAGTCCAGACCCAGCCCGATAGTAACTGATCATCCAAGGGTTAATTTAATGTTTCTCTCTATTTAATCCCTCCGTCGTCCCAGAAGAGAGATGGAGGGATTATGGAGACAACAACACACAGGGTGGTTTCCTGTTTGAACTCTTTCTCCTCCCCCCACCCCCCCACCCCCCCAGGTGTACGCCATCCTGGTCAGTCATCCTCCCCAGTCCAACGACCACCTGACCCCGACGCCGGTCTCCTACACCGCCGGCTTCTACAGGATCCCTGTGGTCGGCCTGACGACGCGCATGTCCATCTATTCTGACAAGGTCAGTGCTGCACCTGAGCCTGAGACGTCACTAGCCCCGCCCCCTGAGCCGTCGCTAGCCCCGCCCCCTGAGCCAACACAAGCCCCGCCCCCTCCTATTAGTCAACGATAAACACAACAATAATCCTATAAATATGGAAGGGAGAGCAGGGAGAGCAGAGCGGCTCAGTGGGAGGACCGGGTGGCAGACTGAGAGGAGGGGGCTCCATGTCACCAGATGTGTCCCCCAGCAGTCTGAGCCTATCCTCCTGGTGGCAGACTGAGAGGAGGGGGCTCCATGTCACCAGATGTGTCCCCCAGCAGTCTCAGCCTATCCTCCTGGTGGCAGACTGAGAGGAGGGGGCTCCATGTCACCAGATGTGTCCCCCAGCAGTCTCAGCCTATCCTCCTGGTGGCAGACTGAGAGGAGGGGGCTCCATGTCACCAGATGTGTCCCCCAGCAGTCTGAGCCTATCCTCCTGGTGGCAGACTGAGAGGAGGGGGCTCCATGTCACCAGATGTGTCCCCCAGCAGTCTCAGCCTATAGCAGCGTAGCTAGGACTGGTTATAACTACAAGCCCTGTCATAGAGGAAGGTCTTCAGTCTAGACTTAGATGTAGTCAGAGTGTCTGCCTCTCTGACCCATGGACCCATCCTGGTTCCACAGTAGAGGAGCCGGTTACTGAAGGCTCCGCCTCCCAGTCTGTTTCTAGAGATAGTAGTAGGAACAACGGTTGTAACAACAACAACAACAGTAGCAGTGTTGTGTGTTGTGTTCGGGTGCATCAGTAAAACAGAGCGTCCACTCAGACTCTCAGCATCTCAGCTTTACAATATTTATGACATCATCAGTCCCAGAATACCCAGTAGCGCTCCCAGTGATGGAGGATGAAATATTCACATGTTTATCAGCTGCTGCTGTCACAGGAAACACCTCCCCCCCCCCCCTCACCCCCCACAGAGCATCCACCTGTCCTTCCTGAGATGTGTCCCCCAGCAGTCCCACCAGCCATCCTCCTGGTGGCAGACTGATGAGGGAGTTCAGGTGGAACCACATCATCCTGAGCAGTCTCAGCCTATCCTCCTGGTGGCAGACTGAGACGCTGCTGGAGGAGAGGGAGACCAGAGGTCCCCCAGCAGTCTGCACAGCCAGATCCTCCTCATGGCAGACTGCTGAGGTCGTGTGTGCGTGTTCATGTAACATTGTGTGTGTTGCTCTAATCCAGAAACGTGTGACATCATCACATCCACTTCAGTTCTTCTCTGACATCATCAGCTCGTCTTTGACGTTTGAACCAACTTTATTTAAACAGTCTGAGACTTAGATGTCCATCATCTCTCCAGTGTCTGCCTCTCCAACAGTAACAATGTAACAACAACAACAACAACAGTAACAATGTAACAACAACAACAACAACAGTAACAGTGTAACAACAACAACAGTAACAGTGTAACAACAACAACAGTAACAGTGTAACAACAACAACAGTAACAGTGTAACAACAACAACAGTAACAGTGTAACAACAACAACAACAACAGTAACAGTGTAACAACAACAGTAACAGTGTAACAACAACAACAACAGTAACAGTGTAACAACAACAACAACAACAACAGTAACAGTGTAACAACAACAACAACAGTAACAGTGTAACAACAACAACAACAACAGTAACAGTGTAACAACAACAACAACAACAGTAACAGTGTAACAACAACAGTAACAGTGTAACAACAACAGTAACAGTGTAACAACAACAACAACAGTAACAGTGTAACAACAACAACAACAGTAGCAGTGTAACAACAGCAACAACAGTAACAGTGTAACAACAACAACAACAACAACATCATCTCTAACAGTCTCCATTGTCCAACCATCATCAGTAACAGTCCCTCCATCATCTCTCCATCATCCCTCCATCATCCCTCCATCATCTCTCCATCATCTCTCCATCATCCCTCCATCATCATCCATCCCAGAATCCCTCCATCATCCTCCCAGTGATGGATCTCTCCATGAAATCCCTCCATCATGTTCCATCATCTCTCCATTGTCCCTCCATCATCTCTCCATCATCCCTCCATCATCTCTCCATCAGAGCATCCATCATCCTTCCTGAGTCCCTCCATCATCTCTCCATCATCTCTCCATCATCCCTCCATCATCACTCCATCGTCTCTCCATCATCTCTCCATCAGGGAGTCTCCATCATCCCTCCATCATCCATCATCCCTCCATCATCTCTCCATCATCCCTCCATCGTCTCTCCATCAGAGACTCCATCATCTCTCCATCCTCCCTCCATCATCTCTCCATCATCCCTCCATCATCTCTCCATCCTCTCTCCTTTGTCTCTCCATCATCTCTCCATCATCTCTCATCATCCCTCCATCACGGCCCCTCCATCATCTGCTCCATCATCCCTCCATCATGTCTCATCATCTGTGTGTGTTGCTCCATCATCTCTCCATTGTCCATCCATCATCATCTCCATCATTCCATCATCTCTGACATCATCCCTCCATCATCCCTCCATCGTCTCTCCATCATCTCTCCATCATCCCTCCATCATCTCTCCATCATCCCTCCATCATCTCTCCATCATCCCTCCATCATCTCTCCATCATCTCTCCATCATCTCTCCATTGTCCCTCCATCATCTCTCCATCATCTCTCCATCATCTCTCCATCATCCCTCCATCATCTCTCCATCGTCTCTCCATCATCTCTCCATCATCTCTCCATCATCTCTCCATCATCCCTCCATCATCTCTCCATCATCCCTCCATCATCCCTCCATCATCTCTCCATCGTCTCTCCATCATCTCTCCATCATCCCTCCATCATCTCTCCATCATCTCTCCATCATCCCTCCATCGTCTCTCCATCATCTCTCCATCATCTCTCCATTGTCCCTCCATCATCTCTCCATCATCCCTCCATCATCCCTCCATCATCTCTCCATCGTCTCTCCATCATCTCTCCATCATCCCTCCATCATCCCTCCATCATCTCTCCATCGTCTCTCCATCGTCTCTCCATCATCCCTCCATCATCTCTCCATCATCTCTCCATCATCCCTCCATCATCTCTCCATCATCTCTCCATCATCTCTCCATCGTCTCTCCATCATCTCTCCATCATCCCTCCATCATCCCTCCATCATCCCTCCATCATCTCTCCATCATCCCTCCATCATCCCTCCATCATCCCTCCATCATCTCTCCATCATCTCTCCATCATCCCTCCATCATCCCTCCATCATCCCTCCATCATCTCTCCATCATCTCTCCATCATCCCTCCATCAT
>CM064895.1:32408047-32503047 GCA_030347415.2 Decapterus maruadsi
GAGGACAGACAGACAGACAGGAGGACAGACAGACAGGAGGACAGACAGACAGGAGGAGGACAGACAGGAGGACAGACAGACAGGAGGACAGACAGACAGGAGGAGGACAGACAGGAGGACAGACAGACAGACAGGAGGACAGACAGGAGGACAGACAGACAGGAGGACAGACAGACAGGAGGACAGACAGGAGGACAGACAGACAGGAGGACAGACAGGAGGAGGACAGACAGACAGGAGGACAGACAGGAGGACAGACAGGAGGACAGACAGACAGGAGGACAGACAGGAGGACAGACAGGAGGACAGACAGACAGGAGAACAGACAGACAGACAGACAGACAGGAGGACAGACAGGAGGACAGACAGACAGGAGAACAGACAGACAGACAGACAGACAGGAGGACAGACAGGAGGACAGACAGACAGGAGAACAGACAGACAGACAGACAGACAGGAGGACAGACAGGGAGGAGGACAGACAGGAGGACAGACAGACAGGAGGACAGACAGACAGACAGACAGACAGACAGGAGGACAGACAGACAGGAGGACAGACAGGAGGACAGACAGACAGGAGGACAGACAGACAGGAGGACAGACAGACAGACAGACAGGAGGACAGACAGACAGACAGGAGGACAGACAGACAGACAGGAGGACAGACAGGAGGACAGACAGACAGACAGACAGGTGGACAGACAGACAGACAGGAGGACAGACAGGAGGACAGACAGACAGACAGACAGACAGACAGGAGGACAGACAGACAGACAGGAGGACAGACAGGAGGACAGACAGACAGGAGGACAGACAGGAGGACAGACAGACAGGAGGACAGACAGGAGGACAGACAGACAGGAGGACAGACAGACAGGAGGACAGACAGACAGGAGGACAGACGAGCTGGGTAGAATCAGGATTATTGTGCAGAGTGAGACTGAGGTGAGAGGAGTTTCTGCCACATAACATTTATGATCCTTTCTGCTTCGAGAACATGAATCACTGCCCTCGGGGAGACGATGTAGAGCAAACCGATGCAAAAACAACCGCTATGAGTAGGGATGCACCGATATGAACATTTTGGCCGATACCGATATCCGACATGAATTTTCGATATGTGTTGAGTTTTTTAAAGTTTCTGAGACGATACATTTTTGTACAGACTGAAAATCGTGCAAACTGAATTTATGAATGTCTTCCTTTATTTTCAGAATGTATTTTACTCCTAAATAACAAGGTTACAGGTTACACATGGCCAACCCCCCCCCCCCCCACCCCCCCCTCCCGAAACAGCAACTAGACGGATACACATCGGTTGTGCATATCGGCCCAATTGTACTCATCGGACCGACACCGATATGTTACAAAATGACGACCGTCGGCCGATACCGATATTATCGTGCATCCCTAGCTGTAAGCTCTCGTTCCACCACAGAAACCTTCATTTCAATCTGAAGTAGACTTCTGGAGACCGTCTGTCTGTTGCTTCTTAGGACTCTGCACATTTATTAACACTGAAGAATTGAATACTGAATGTCGATGAGGCGACGTGCTGCCGCTCGCTGAGCCTTTGATCTGGACTTGAAGCCAAAAATGGAAACTTTGTCCTGAGCTGAGGCGGACAGACAGGTGGACAGACAGCAGCCATGTGTTTGTCCCTCCAGCCTCCTGACTGAATCATGTGTTGGATGTTGTGACATCACTTCCTCTGACTGTCTATAATCTTCTTCTGTGTCTGCATATTTTCTCTGTGACATTACCATCAGACTAAAAACAGGAACTATGAAAACCTCGACCAACAGAACTTTGACTTCAGGAGAACACCCAAGGTATAAACTTGCATGGTCAAATGATGCACGCCGCCCAACCAATCTCTGAGCTCGCCCGCCCGGTAGTAGCCAACCACCAGTTAGCCCCGCCCACCCAGAATCCAACCCGGCTCCAGAGATAGACCTTATCCTGGTGGCACGTCTTCTCTCCACCATCTCTTTTTCTTTCTTTTGATTTGTCATGAGTCCTGCTGCACACGGGAATGGGTTCACACTGCAGGAGAGACGCCCTTCCTCCTCCTCTGCCTCCCCCCCCCCCACCTCCCCCCTTCCTCCCCCACCCTGAAGGGTTGCATGCAGCCAGGCTGAGGCTTGGCTCTGTCTGCAGATCTGAGGAACGCCGCCCCCCCCCCCGAGGATCCTCTGCAACATCAAACCTTTTCTTTTTCTTTTGGGAAATGCCCCCCCCCACCCCCCCCCACCCTACCCCCCCTCCTCCTGCTCCTTCACCCCCCCCCCTTCCTCCTCCTCCTCCTCCTTCTCTTCACTCGAATCTCTTTTTTCTTTAAGTTGCGGTTGCATCAGCGCGCTCTAACATGCACGTCCCTGATTGGTTGGTTGGTTGGAGTCTTGAAAGCGCCTCAGTTTGCATGAGCCACACCACGCACAACTTTCTGCCCCCCCCCACCACCACCTCCTCCTCCTTTGTATCCAAGCTTCGACTTTCAGTTTTATTTCAGTTCAGCAGATCTTCAACACGTTTTGTCTCCATTTGCGGCCCCGCCCCCCCCCTCCTCCTCCTCCTCCTCCTCCTTGGTAGTGTGGGTGAGAGGGAGCATGGTCGAGGTCGGGGTTGGGGGGTGGGAGGTGGTTCAGGGTGTCGGGGGGGTCTCTGTGGTTCTGAGCTAATGTTGCTTGTCCTATCATGTGTTGTGTGGTGTTTTGTTCTGCTGTCATTCTCAATGTCCTTCGATGGTACCGTCACCCGTCGGCCCTGGTCCTGGTCCTGGTCCTGGTCCTGGTTCTGGTCCTGGTCCTGGTCCTGGTCCTGGTCCTGGTCCTGGTTCTGGTTCTGGTTCTGGTCCTGGTCCTGGTCCTGGTCCTGGTTCTGGTCCTCCAGGCGGAGAAGGTGCTGCTGTTCAGCCCAGACACCAACCTGACGGCGCTGCTGCTGGAGGCCAAAGACCTGGAGGCTCGAGTCATCATCCTCTCTGCCAGGTTAACCCCCCATCCCCCACCATGACCGCCACTCTAACTCCACCTCTAGCCGTGTTTCCACCGATAGTTCCAGGAACCTTTAGTTCCTGAACCTTTTAGTACCCTGAACTAAATGGTTCCGGTGTTTCCACTGTTGCCTGCGTTTCCACCAATACACACCCCTAACGCCCACATAGTTCCTGAACCTTTTCCAGAGTACATACCTCTTTTGGGGGGAATTTTTCTACCCCGGAACTACATTTTGGTTCCTGGTTCCTGGTTCCTGGTTCCTGCGGTCGAAACGTGCATAGTTACAGAACAAACCCTGCCTGCCATCGTACGCAACATGACACAACAGTGAGAATGTAACTTTTCAATAAGTTTCCTCTAGTTTCAAACGGACAGTGACACAAACCAACAGCCCGTTAGCAAACTTTGTAACGGAGTTGTCCACGTGAAACACGGTCAGATGACAATCTAACATGGACAAAGGACGACCTGCTGAACTTTGTCAACTCTGTAAAATGAGTTGTGTTTGTGTGTCCGTCACTATGCTGATGATACTCAACCGTACATCACCAAACATCACCCCTTCACACAGCAACTGATGCACACAACAGGAACCAAACAGTCCAACCATTTAACGTAATGTCTTAACATGGACTTTAAAACAGACGTTTTGATGTGACACGGCTGCTTCACGGCTCTGTGTGTATGTGTGTGTGTGTGTGTGTGTGTGTGTGTGTGTGTGTGTGTGTGTGCAGTGAGGACGAGGCTGCAGCAGTGTATAAAGCCGCGCGGCAGCTCAACATGACCGGCTCTGGCTACGTGTGGCTGGTGGGTGAGAGGGAGCTGTCGGGCAAAGCCCAGAACGAAGCGCCAGACGGTAGGTGACCTCTGCCCTGTCCTCTGTCTCACTAACGCTCCTCACACCTCGGCCTCTCAGCTCTGCTTCCATCCAAGTCTCAACGTTTCCATTAGTGACACTGGAGAGAAGAAAACAGGCTGAGAAAAACATGTAGCTGCAGCAGGCAGAGCGGCGATGCTGTAGTGATGTCACAGTGATGTCATAGTGATGTCTCAGTGGATGCATCCAACTACAACAAACCTGCAGACAGAAATAGATCAACGTCTTCAGGAGCCGTTCTCAGACTTCACTCGACTTCACTTCTTTGTTTCTATTTTAGCACCGGCAGGTTTGAAGTTGTGAAACTGACACGAGTTCACACACGAGTCTAAAAGCAGCTCGGTGCCGACGCTGAGACCGTTGAGCTCAGCTGTAAATAGACCAAAGAACAGCAGGGTGTTATTGAAACGATGTGTGAGCTGTGAAGAGGTTTCAGTGTCAGTCGGTCGTGACTGGGCGTGACCCTGTTGTGAGTTGGTATCCTGAGGTATGATGATTGAACTTTAAAGCACTTAAATATCCACTGTGAGTTGTGTATGTTAGAACTCGACAAGCTGCAGAAACCATGTGATAGACGTATATATATATGATTATTATGGATAATCATGGTTGAAGGTAAAACTGCAGAACGTAGAAGTAGAAAAAACACAACAACTTCAAATAAAGAAGAAACTATAGTAAGAGATATCTGTATATCTGATTGAGCAGTACTTTTGATTGGGCCGTACCACCAGCCTGGTGACGTCACCTCCAGCTTTGAAATGATTGGATGGAAACACGGCTGCTCTCTCTCTCTGTCTCTGTAGAGCTGTAGGTCTATGATGAAGGAAGCTAATGGTGCTAAGTTCAGTTAGCTTCTCAGCATCCTGGTGTGTTTCTCTCTCTGGTTTCTTCTGACGCTGGTTGAACGTTTAAACACAAACGACAAACACACAGCCGTGTTTAAAGGTTCCAACCGCCGCTTTGTTTTCTGTCTGACCTTAAATGTGTCTAACATCTTTTTGTTTGTTTCATTTTCTATAGTGTGTGTCCGCCTGCCCGTCTGCCCGTTCTCACAGTAGACAAGCCAATAACATGTGCTGCTGTGTGGGGGAGGGGGAGGGGAGCTTTGTGTGGGGGTCGCTGGGCGGGGGAGGAGTCAGGGGTTGGGAGGGGCGGGGCTTGATAAACAGCTTGTGTCGCTGCAGTTTCCGTGACGTATGTCTGAACAAACACTGGTAAGATGCCGCCGCTGCTTCTTGTTTCCTGCTTGATGCTCTGTCCTTTCCATTGGTCCAAAGAGGCCCCGCCCACTGCACCTTGGAGTGTGGGGGCGGAGCTTATGGAGTCTGCCACTGATTACTCAGTCAGCCAGAAGTTGGTCCTCAACAAGCTCATGTAGAGTCAGATGTGATAAAGCCCAGGAGATGACATCACTGCTGAGCCTCTTCATTCACATGAATGTTGGGGACAGTAGGTGGACGTCCTGAACGTCCTGAACGTCCTGAACGCTCCTGAACGTCCTGGACGCTCCTGAACGCTCCTGAACGTCCTGAACGTCCTGAACGCTCCTGAACGTCCTGGATGTCCTGGACGCTCCTGAACGTCCTGAACGTCCTGAACGTTCCTGAACGCTCCTGAACACTCCTGAACGTTCCTGAACGCTCCTGAACACTCCTGAACGTCCTGGACGCTCCTGAACACCCTGAACGTCCTGAATGCTCCGGAAACGCTCCTGAACGTCCTGAACGTCCTGAACGCTCTTGAACGTCCTGAACGTCCTGAACGTCCTGGACGTCCTGGACGTCCTGAACGTCCTGGACGTCCTGAACGTCCTGAACGTCCTGGACGTCCTGAACGTCCTGGACGTCCTGAACGTCCTGAACGTCCTGAACGTCCTGAACGCTCTTGAACGTCCTGAACGTCCTGAACGCTCCTGAACGTCCTGAACGTCCTGAACGTCCTGAACGTCCTGAACGTCCTGGACGCTCCTGAACGTCCTGAACGTCCTGGACGCTCCTGAACGTCCTGGACGTCCTGGACGCTCCTGAACGTCCTGGACGCTCCTGAACGTCCTGGACGCTCCTGAACGCTCCTGAACGTCCTGGACGTCCTGGACGTCCTGGACGCTCCTGAACGTCCTGGACGCTCCTGAACGTCCTGGACGCTCCTGAACGCTCCTGAACGTCCTGGACGCTCCTGAACGTCCTGGACGTCCTGAACGTCCTGGACGCTCCTGAACGTCCTGGACGCTCCTGAACGTCCTGAACGTCCTGGACGCTCCTGAACGCTCCTGAACGTCCTGGACTATCCTGAACGTCCTGGACGTCCTGGACGTCCTGAACGCTCCTGAACGTCCTGAACGTCCTGAACGCTCCTGAACGCTCCTGAACGTCCTGAACGCTCCTGAACGTCCTGAACGTCCTGAACGTCCTGAACGTCCTGAACGTCCTGAACGCTCCTGAATGTTCAGGACGTCCTGAACGTCCTGAACGTCCTGAACGTTCCTGGACGTCCTGAACGTCCTGAACGTCCTGAACGTCCTGAACGTCCTGAACGTCCTGAACGTTCCTGAACGTCCTGAACGTCCTGAACGTCCTGAACGTCCTGAACACTCCTGAACGCTCCTGGACGTCCTGGATGTCCTGAACGCTCCTGAACGCTCCTGAACGTCCTGGACGTCCTGGACCCCCTGGATGTCCTGAACGCTCCTGAACGCTCCTGAACGTCCTGGACGTCCTGAACGTCCTGAACGTCCTGAACGTCCTGAACGTCCTGAACGTCCTGGACGTCCGGGATGTCCTGGACGCTCCTCTGGCTGCTGGGTAATCAACTCCCTGCTCTGTGGCTTTTTCTTTGAGAAAACATCCTCACCAGCTGCTGCACTCTGACAAATGATGTGTTATTTTTCTACACATCCACGTCTCGTCCAGACTCCAGATGTGTCAAAAATGACCCATCGTTGTCCTGAAAGCGCAGCAGGACTGCACTCTGAAAATAATCCTCAGCTGCTTTGTCTCTGTCGGGGGACGTTTGAGGTTTCTTTTTAGGGGAACTGTTTCAGATAAAAGCCTTTTTAGAGTCTCAGCGTTCACATTTCTGTCTCCTCCCCTGTGGTGCAGAGAGAACAGCGACCACAGAGGATCAGGCTCCATCCTCTGACTGAAAGGTGACAGTCTGATCTCCGCTCCTCTCCCTGCGCTGCAGAGGATGAACCCCACAGAGCTGAACGACTCCATGATCTTTCCTCCATGAGGCCATGAGATGTGTCTGAAATGCCTGCAGGAACTCTGGCAGGTTGACCTTGAGTCATTGTTTATTGTGGCCGTAGTGACCTCTGCAGCCTCTAGAGGGCGCTGACTCTTCACTCCTGCCCTAAGTCTAGATTAAAGAACCAGACATTGCAGGAAACCAAACAGGAAGTTAAATCCTCATGTTTGTGTTTTGCTTCTTGAAAACGGTTCAACACAGATGTTGATGGTCCAGTTAGTCCAGACCTCATGGTCCTGCAAGTCTGATCTGTTCAAGACTCCAGTGGAGGAACAAACGTCCTCAGATGAAGGTGACAAAAAGAACAGACAATCTGTAACTATTAAACAGCAACATGACATTTCCTGAACGTGCAAAACGTTAGCATCAGTTCATCAGCCATTACACTTGTTTTCTAATGAAACAGGTGTGTATACTCAGTGTCTACAGAGAGCTGGGGTCATGACATCACGGCTGCTGTCCTCCGATCACCAGCTTCAGTAAACATCAGAGTCCTTATCTAAACACACATGGTCAAAAACAGAGGTTCAGTTTCACTTCTGTGATCTGAGATGACACAGCGTTAGATTGTAAAGGTGTTCCTGCTCCTGTCTCCGACTGAGAGGAGGTTGTTGCTGAAACGAATCCCTAAAAAGAAACCTGAGAAGCTGCACTGTGACATTATGGATTTTGATGTTGTTTCTCTTCAACCAGACACTTGTCACATTATGAGGAAAATGTTCTGCATTTGGGGCCTTGGCTAACTGAACAACAGCCTGCTAGCATTGTTAGCATTCCTCACTGGAGATGAGAGCAGCCTGATAGCCATTAGCGTAGCTTAGCTATTAGCTCTGACTTTATTTTGGTCAGGAATAATTTGTTGTAAATATGCCAGAGTTAGCTCAGGAGCTAATGTCCATCTGCAGTCCCTTGGTCCACAAATACAATAAATTACAGTTAAACAAATGATTAAGTATAATACAAATACAGTCTAACTCAGTGGTGACATCAGTCAGAGATGGGACACCTAGAAAGGACACCTAGCTTGTTGTTACCTATAGTTTTAGGGAGAGGAAACTCTTTCCAGTGGTTACAGGTTTGTTTACAGTATGGTGGCAAACGTTAGCTAGCACTGTTAGCTAGAAGCTACAAGCTAAATGCTCCCAAAACTTTTGGAGGGAAACGTTAAGTCTTGGTTAAATCTATATGAACCACAAGGCCAACAAACAATTTTAAATAGTTGGTTTGTCATAGAAACGGAAAAAACCCACCGTAAAAAGGAGGTGATTGTCATATCAGTTAGCAAGCTGTTCTCTCAAGTTAGCTCAGTTGCTAGTGGCTAGCGCTAAAGCTAGGGGAGGGCATTAATGGTGGTCAATGACTGAAGCTGCTACTGTAACAAATATGGCAATGCTAAAATAAAGAGGTAAATTAGAAGTATTCTACATATTAATAGTAATAATAGTAGCCTACAGTTATTGTTTTGCGTTGCAGCCCTGGTTGGCGTGGTGCTAGCTTTAGCCAGCTGTGTGCTAGCGGTGTTAGCCAGCTGTGGTGCTAGTGGTGTTAGCCACCTGTGGTGCTAGCGGTGTTAGCCAGCTGTGTGCTAGTGGTGTTAGCCAGCTGTGTGCTAGCGGTGTTAGCCAGCTGTGTGCTAGCGGTGTTAGCCAGCTGTGTGCTAGCGGTGTTAGCCAGCTGTGTGTTAGCGGTGTTAGCCAGCTGTGGTGCTAGCGGTGTTAGCCAGCTGAGGTGCTAGCGGTGTTAGCCAGCTGTGTGCTAGCGGTGTTAGCCAGCTGTGGTGCTAGCGGTGTTAGCCAGCTGTGTGCTAGCGGTGTTAGCCAGCCGTGTGCTAGCGGTGTTAGCCAGCTGTGGTGCTAGCGGTGTTAGCCAGCTGTGGTGCTAGCGGTGTTAGCCAGCTGTGGTGCTAGCGGTGTTAGCCAGCTGTGGTGCTAGCGGTGTTAGCCAGCTGTGTGCTAGCGGTGTTAGCCAGCCGTGTGCTAGCGGTGTTAGCCAGCTGTGTGCTAGCGGTGTTAGCCAGCTGTGGTGCTAGCGGTGTTAGCCAGCTGTGTGCTAGCGGTGTTAGCCAGCTGTGGTCAGCAGCTGGAGGACAGATGTGACAGGTTTCTGCTGAAGGAAAACACCAGACACGGCTCACAGTGTCTCAGACAGGCTTCCTCTGCCCGCAGGCAAACGGCTGCCATTCTCAGAGTCAACTCCCAGCATGCACTTTGGTACAAGTGAACACTGCCCTGACGCTTGAAGCCCGAGTGTGTGTGAGTGAGTGAGTGTGTGTGTGTTTGAATTACACTGAAGCACTTAATTACATCAGTCAAATTAAAGTGTGTGAGAGAGATTCTTAATTAAGGAGTGTGTGTGAATGAGGACAGCGTTCAGTCTGCAGCCGCTCTGACTCCCTCTGGTGTGTGTGTGTGTGTGTGTGTGTGTGTGTGTGTGTGTGTGTGTGTGTGTGTGTGTGTGTGTGTGTGTGTGTGTGTGTGTGTGTTGCAGGCCTGCTGGGCCTCCAGCTGATTAACGGTAAGAACGAGTCGGCTCACATCACGGATGCGGTTGCCGTGGTAGCCCAGTCTCTGCAGGAGCTGTTTGAGAAGGAGAACATCACGGAGCCTCCGCGAGGCTGCGTGGGCAACACCAACATCTGGAGGACCGGCCCGCTCTTCAAACGGTCCGCACGTCACCATGACCACTCCTCTTACTGTCCTCCTCCTCCCTCGCTTCCTCCTTTTCTTCTTCCTCCTTCTTCTCCTCCTCCTTCTCCTCCCCCTCTTCCTCCTCCTCCTCCTCTTCCTCCTCCTCCTCTTCATCCTCCTCTTCTTCTTCCTCCTCTTCTTCTTCCTCTTCTTCCTCCTTCTGCTCCTCCTCCTCTTACTCTTCCACCTCCTCCTCTTCCTCCTTCTCCTGTCCTTCTCCTCCTTTTCTTCTTCTTCCTCCACCTCCTCCTCTTCATCCTCCTCTTCTTCTTCCTCCTCTTCCTCCTTCTGCTCCTCCTCCTCTTACTCTTCCACCTTCCTAGAAACCAATCCAGATTTCCTGTCCTTCTCCCCTTGACTTCTTGCCCTCTGATTGGCTCCTCAGGGTGCTGATGTCTCCTCCCCCTCTTCCTCCTCTTCTTCTTCCTCCTTCTCCTCCTCCTTCTCCTCCCCCTCTTCCTCCTCTTCTTCAGCATCCTGAACTCCAGCAGAAACCCTCCCCTCTTCCTCCTCCTCCTCTTCATCCGGATCCCTTCTTCAGGACACCTGTCTCACCTGTCCACCTGTCTCCTGTCTCATTGTCTCACCTGTCTACCTGTCTCATTGTCTCTTCCTTCCTCCCCCTGATTGGACAGACAGGAGACACCTCCTCCACCTCCTCCTCCTCCTCTAGACCCAGTGACAGGATCAGTCCTCTTCATGAAGAAGCTTCTTCTTCCTCCCCCTATTCCTCCTCTTCATCCTCCTCCTCCTCCTCCTCTTCTTCCTCCTTCTTCTTCTCCTCCTTCTCCTCCCCAGCTTCAGAGTGTGTCCTCATCCTCTTCATCCTCCTCTTTAAATATGGATGTTCTCCTCCCCAGATTCCTATTGATGTTGTCATTTAGTCTTCTGTCCTCCCCCTGAGACCTCCTGGAACTCCTCCTCCTCTTCATCCTCCTCTTCTTCTTCCTCCCCCTATTCCTCCTCCTCCTCTTCATGTGTGTCCTCCTCCTCCTGTGTCCTCCTCCCCCTCTTCATCCTCCTCCTCCTTCTCCTTGTGTGTCCTCCTGTTACAGGTTCTGATGAATCCTCAGAAGAAGATCATCTGGCCTTCCTCAGATGTCCTCCTCCCCCTCTTCATACTACTACTACTCCTACTACTACTCCTACTACTACTCCAAGCTGAAGGTCTTTGTACTACCTCTTCATCCTACTGCTTCTTATTCTTCCTCCCCCTATTCCTGTCCTATTCCTCCTCCTCCTCCTCCTCCTTCTCCTCCTCCTCTTCATCCTCCTCTTCATCCTCCTCTTCATCCTCCTCCTCCTCCTCTTCATCATGGTTGCTACCGGTTGCTAGAAACCAATCCAGATTTCCACTGAGCTGACCCCCTGACTTCCCTGCCCTCTGATTGGCTCCTCAGGGTGTTGATGTCATCAAAGTACCCCGACGGTCTGACGGGACGGATCGAGTTCAACGACGATGGCGACCGGCGCTTCGCCACGTACAGCATCCTGAACTACCAACAGAAACCAGGTCGCCTCGTCCAGGTCGGAGTCTTCAACGGATCCCAGGTACAGGACACCTGTCTCACCTGTCTCCCCTGTCTACCTGTCTCTCTACCTGTCTCTCTACCTGTCTCACCTGTCTGCCTGTCCACCTGTCTACCTGTCTCACCTGTTTACCTGTCTCACCTGTCTGCCTGTCCACCTGTCTCTCTACCTGTCTCTCTACCTGTCTCTACCTGTCTACCTGTCCACCTGTCTCTACCTGTCTGAGTCCTGATTGGACAGACAGGAGACACCTGACTACACCTGTTGTCGTCTCTAGACCCAGTGACAGGATCAGTCACACAGAGATGAAGAAGCTGTGTCTTCATAGAGAGACACACACACAGCTACACACACACAGCTACACACACACAGCTACACACAGCTACACACACACAGCTACACACAGCTACACACACACACAGCTACACACACAGCTACACACAGCTACAGAGTGTGTGTGTCTCCTGTCTCTTTAAATATGGATGTGTACAGATGCAGTATTGATGTTGTCATTTAGTCATCGTGTCACAGTGAGACCTGCCTGGAACAACACGACAACATGACAACCTGTCTGTGTGTGTGTGTGTGTGTGTGTGTGTGTGTGTGTGTGTGTGTGTGTGTGTGTGTGTGTGTGTGTGTGTGTGTGTGTGTGTGTGTGTGTGTGTGTGTGTGTGTGTGTGTGTGTGTGTGTGTTACAGGTTGTGATGAATCCTCAGAAGAAGATCATCTGGCCTGGAGGAGAGACAGAGAAACCAGTTGGATACCAGATGTCCACCAAGCTGAAGGTACATTATACTACTACTACTACTACTACTACTACTACTACTACTACTACTACTACTACTACTACTACTACTACTACTGCTACTACTACTACTACTACTGTACTACTACTACTACTACTACTACTACTACTACTACTACTACTACTACTACTGCTACTACTACTACTACTACTACTACCAAGCTGAAGGTACTACTACTACTACTGTACTACTACTACAGTACTACTGCTACTACTACTACTACTACTACTACTACTACTACTACTACTACCAAGCTGAAGGTACATTGTACTACTGTACTGCTCTTATTGCCGTGGTTGGACCATCCCTCGGTCTGGAAGGGATCAAACTGTCCATTAGGTATTACTACTACTACTACTACTACTACTACTACTACAAACTGTCCATCAGTCTGTTGTTTATTAGGAGTTTTTCTGCAGGTTGTAGTCAGAAGTGATTATTGGAGGGTTATTATATATAATATCTGCACAGTGTCAACGCAGCAGCAGCTGGTCCTGGTGCAGCTGCTGCATCTGTGACAGTCAGCTGAGTCAAACTACACCTTCAGAACAACAATAACAACAACAACAACAACAACAACAACAACAACAACAACATAGTGTAGATGATGTCATCGTGTGGATGATGTCATCATGTGGAGCAGCTTGTACAGGACAGATGGTCCCAGTGACGCCTCCACTCTGCACTCTGTGTGTCTGTGTGTGTGTGTGTGTGTGTGCGTGTGTCTGTGTGTGTGTGTGTGTGCGTGTGCAGATCGTGACCATCCATCAGGAGCCGTTTGTTTACGTGAAGCCGACGAAGAGCGACGGGACGTGTAAGGAGGAGCACACAGTGAACGGAGTCCTGATCAAGAAGGTGATCTGTACCGGCCCCAACGGGACCATCCCAGGTACACACACACACACACACACACACACACACACACACACACACACACCCAACGGGACCATCCCAGGTACACACACACACACACACACACACACACACACACACCCAACGGGACCATCCCAGGTACACACACACACACACACACACACACACACACACACACACACACACACACACACACACACACACACACACACACACACACAATGTCTTATCCCTGTACACACACACACACAGTTCACACACCACACACACACACACACACACACACCCAACAGGACCATCCCAGGTACACACACACACACTCACACACACACACACACACACACACACACACACACACACACACACACACACACACACACACCCAACGGGACCATCCCAGGTACACACACACACACACACACACGCACACACACACACACACACACACACCCAACGGGACCATCCCAGGTACACACACACACACACACACACACACACACACACACACACACACACACACACACACACAAATAATAAATACAATGTCTTACCTGTGTGTGCGTGTGTGTGTGTGTGTGTGTGTACCTGGGATGGTCCCGTTGGGTGTGTGTGTGTGTGTGTGTGTGTGTGCAGGCCAGCCCATCGTGCCTCAGTGTTGCTATGGTTTCTGCATCGACCTGCTCATCAAGCTGGCCTACAGCATGAACTTCACCTACGAGGTTCACCTGGTGGCTGATGGGAAGTTTGGCACGCAGGAGAGAGTGAGTGTTCCAGCGTCTACACACATGTAACACAACAACAACAACAACAACAACAACAACAACATGTGGTCAAAATAACAAAACAATGGCAGAATAAAACATATAGCATCACAGTCAGTCAGTCAATCAACTCATTTTACCACTTCTTCTTTCTAGAATTTTTTTTACTTTAAAGGGACATTCTGTAACTTCTCCTGTTCTCTCTTCAGTAAAATGTATTATTTGTATTATTAATGTCACCTGAACGCAGCATGAAAAATATACAACCACAACGCTAGAGGGAGGAATCCTACAGAATGTCCCTTTAAAAATATATAGGCCTATATATATTCAGGTTAGTGTTGGGGGGGGAACTACACAACGTAGCGTTTGATGTTCTGAGGATGATGTCACCGAGTCTCTCCTGACCTGGTTACTGATGCATCACCGAGGCCTGTTGCCATGGAGACCAGCGCTCTGACTCTGCCTCCCCCCCTCCCCCCCTCCCCCCAGGTGAACAACAGCAATAAGAAGGAGTGGAACGGGATGATGGGCGAGCTGCTGGGGGGGCTGGCCGACATGATCGTGGCCCCCCTCACCATCAACAACGAGCGCGCCCAGTACATCGAGTTCTCCAAGCCCTTCAAGTACCAGGGGCTCACCATCCTCGTCAAGAAGGTCAGGGGGGGGGGCTGTGAAGTACCGGACACGGGGGGGGGGCTGTGAAGTACCGGACACGGGGGGGGCTCACCATCCTCGTCAAGAAGGTCACGGGGGGGGGGGGGGGCACCTGCTGTGGGGGGGTGGTGGCTCACCATCCTCGTCAAGAAGGTCAGGACACGGGGGGGGCACCTGCTGGGGGGGGGGTGGTGGCTCACCATCCTCGTCAAGAAGGGGGGGGGGGGCTGTGAAGTACCGGACACGGGGGGGGGGGGCTTGAAGTACCAGACACGGGGGGGGGGGGGGATGGGGGCTGTGAAGTACCGGACACGGGGGGGGGGGGGGGGGGGCTGTGAAGTACCGGACACGGGGGGGGGGGCTGTGAAGTACCGGACAGGGGGGCTGTGAAGTACCGGGGGGGGGGGCTGTGAAGTACCGGACACGGGGGGGGGCTGTGAAGTACCGGACACGGAGGGGGGGGCTGTGAAGTACCGGACACGGGGGGGGGGGGGCTGTGAAGTACCGGACACGGGGGGGGGGGGGGGGCTGTGAAGTACCGGACACGGAGGGGGGGGCTGTGAAGTACCGGACACGGAGGGGGGGCTGTGAAGTACCGGACACGGAGGGGGGGCTGTGAAGTACCGGACACGGGGGGGGGCTGTGAAGTACCGGACACGGGGGGGGGGGCTGTGAAGTACCGGACACGGGGGGCTGTGAAGTACCGGACACGGGGGGGGCTGTGAAGTACCGGACACGGGGGGCTGTGAAGTACCGGACACGGGGGGGGGGGCTGTGAAGTACCGGACACGGGGGGGGGCTGTGAAGTACCGGACACGGGGGGGGGCTGTGAAGTACCGGACACGGGGGGGGCTGTGAAGTACCGGACACGGGGGGGGGCTGTGAAGTACCGGACACGTGTCTCTGAATAGTAGTAGTTACGTTAGAACCCTGCTGCAGCATGGAGGCTTCTAGTGTCCTGCACACACTGATGATGATGATGATGATGATGATGATGATGATGTGTGTGTCTGTGTGTGTCTGTGTGTGTGTGTGTGTGTGCAGGAAATCCCTCGCAGCACTCTGGACTCGTTCATGCAGCCGTTCCAGAGCACACTGTGGCTGTTAGTCGGTCTGTCGGTCCATGTGGTGGCAGTGATGCTTTACCTATTAGACCGGTTCAGGTACAACTACACAACTACTACACAACAACTACACAACAACTACACAACTACATGTGGTGGCAGTGATGCTTTACCTATTAGACCGGTTCAGGTACAACACAACAACTACTACACAACAACTACACAACAACTACACAACTACATGTGGTGGCAGTGATGCTTTACCTATTAGACCGGTTCAGGTACAACTACACAACTACACAACAACTACACAACAACTACATGTGGTGGCAGTGATGCTTTACTTATTAGACCGGTTCAGGTACAACTACACAACAACTACACAACAACTACACAACTACATGTGGTGGCAGTGATGCTTTACCTATTAGACCGGTTCAGGTACAACTACACAACAACTACACAACTACACAACAACTACACAACAACTACACAATGTATCATCTTCAGTCACATGACACCATGTGTGTGTGTGTGTGTGTGTGTGTGTGTGTGTGTGTGTGTGTGTGTGTGTGTGTGTGTGTGTGTGTGTGTGTGTGTGTGTGTGTGTGTGTGTGTGTGTGTGTGTGTGTGTGCGCAGCCCGTTTGGAAGGTTCAAAGTGAACAGTGAAGAAGAAGAAGAAGACGCCCTCACCCTGTCCTCGGCCATGTGGTTCTCCTGGGGAGTCCTGCTGAACTCTGGGATAGGAGAAGGTAGCACCTCCTCTCTACTCCTCCTCCTCCTCCTCCTCTCACCTCCTCCTCCTCCTCCTCTCCTCCACTCCTCCTCTCTACTCCTCCTCCTCCTCTCCTCCTCCTCCTCCTCCTCTCACCTCCTCCTCCTCCTCCTCCTCCTCCTCCTCCTCCTCCTCACCTCCTCCTCCTCCTCCTCCTCTCACCTCCTCCTCCTCCTCCTCTCCTCCACTCCTCCTCTCTACTCCTCCTCCTCCTCCCCCTCCTCCACCTCCTCTCTCTCCTCCTCCTCCTCCTCCTCCTCCTCCTCCTCCTCTCACCTCCTCCTCCTCCTCCTCCTCCTCCTCCTCCTCTCTCCTCCTCCTCCTCCTCCTCCTCCTCCTCCTCCTCTCACCTCCTCCTCCTCCTCCTCCTCCTCCTCCTCCTCCTCTCACCTCCTCCTCCTCCTCCTCCTCCTCCTCCTCCTCTCACCTCCTCCTCCTCCTCCTCCTCCTCCTCCTCTCACCTCCTCCTCCTCCTCCTCCTCCTCCTCTCACCTCCTCCTCCTCCTCCTCCTCTCACCTCCTCCTCCTCCTCCTCCTCCTCCTCCTCCTCCTCCTCTCACCTCCTCCTCCTCCTCCTCCTCTCACCTCCTCCTCCTCCTCCTCCTCCTCCTCCTCCTCCTCCTCCTCCTCCTCTCACCTCCTCCTCTACTCCTCCTCCTCCTCCTCCTCCTCCTCCTCCTCCTCCTCTCTCCTCCTCCTCCTCCTCCTCCTCCTCCTCCTCTCACCTCCTCCTCTGTGCTGCCCCCCCCCCTCCTCCCACCTCCTCCTCTCACCTCCTCCTCCTCCTCCTCCTCCTCCTCTACACTCCTCCTCCTCCTCCTCCTCTCCTCCTCCTCCTCCTCCTCCTCCTCCTCCTCTCACCTCCTCTACTCCTCCTCTACTCCTCCTCCTCCTCCTCCTCCTCGTCCTCCTCCTCCTCCTCTCACCTCCTCCTCCTCCTCCTCTACTCCTCTCCTCCTCCTCCTCCACCACCTCCTCCTCTCACCTCCTCCTCCTCCTCCTCCTCCTCCTCCTCCTCCTCCTCCTCCTCTCACCTCCTCTCCTCCTCCTCTACTCCTCCTCCTCCTCCTCGTCCTCCTCCTCCTCCTCTCACCTCCTCCTCCTCCTCCTCCTCCTCTACTCCTCTCCTCCTCCTCCTCCTCCTCCTCCTCCTCTACTCCTCTCCTCCTCCTCCTCCTCCACCTCCTCCTCTACTCCTCTCCTCCTCCTCCTCCTCCTCCTCCTCCTCCTCCTCTACTCCTCTCCTCCTCCTCCTCCTCCTCCTCCTCTACTCCTCTCCTCCTCCTCCTCCTCCACCTCCTCCTCTCACTTCCTCCTTCTCCCCCCCTCCCCCCACCTCCTCCTCTCACCTCCTCCTCCTCCCCCCCCTTCCACCACCTCCTCCTCTCACCTCCTCCTCCTCCTCCTCCTCCCACCTCCTCCTCTGTGCTGCCCCCCCCCCTCCTCCCACCTCCTCCTCTCACTCCTCTACTCCTCTCCTCCTCTCCTCTCCTCCTCCTCCTCCTCCTCCTCCTCCTCCTCCTCCTCCTCTCACCTCCTCCTCCTCCTCCTCCTCCTCCTCCTCCTCCTCCTCTCACCTCCTCCTCCTCTACTCCTCCTCCTCCTCCTCCTCTCACCTCCTCCTCCTCCTCCCCTCTCCTCCTCCTCCTCCTCCTCCTCCTCCTCCTCCTCCTCCTCTCACCTCCTCCTCTCACCTCCTCCTCTGTGCTGCGTGCAGGAGCTCCCAGGAGTTTCTCGGCGAGGATTCTGGGAATGGTGTGGGCAGGATTTGCTATGATCATCGTAGCGTCGTACACAGCCAACCTGGCAGCCTTCCTGGTGCTGGACCGGCCTGAGGAGCGCATCACTGGCATCAATGACCCCAGGGTGAGGCCCCGCCCCCTCCCGCCCCCCCCTGCCCCCTCCCGCCCCACACACAGGTCACATGGTCACTGAGGCTGCTTTATTCAAATGTAACTTTATTACACATGGAGCACCAGGACACCAGGCTGCACAGCGTCCCACAGTGATGAGGTCACCTGTCAATCAGAGGCTGTGTGTGTGTGTGTGTGTGTGTGTGTGTGTGTGTGTGTGTGTGTGTGTGTGTGTGTGTGTTGCAGCTGCGTAACCCATCAGATAAGTTCATCTACGCCACAGTGAAGCAGAGCTCGGTGGATATCTACTTCAGACGGCAGGTGGAGCTGAGCACCATGTACCGGCACATGGAGAAGCACAACTACGAGAGCGCCGCCGAGGCCATCCAGGCCGTCAGAGACAAGTAGGCCCCGCCCACCAGCACTCAGGCCCCGCCCACTCACGCATAAACCCCGCCCACTCACAGCAGGCCGTCAGAGACAAGTAGGCCCCGCCCACCAGCACTCAGGCCCCGCCCACCAACACTCAGGCCCCGCCCACCAACACTCAGGCCCCGCCCACCACAAAACAGGAGACATTAAACTGAATTCCTTCTTTTAGACCTAGACCTTTAGGCGGAATTGTCCTTTAAACGCTGTAACATGGCGTGTTGTGTAACGGCGTCCACCGCTGGTGATGATGTCACCGACGTTGTTCAGCATCTGTCTGTGTCCCCCCCCCCCCCGCAGTAAGCTCCACGCCTTCATCTGGGACAGCGCCGTGCTGGAGTTCGAGGCGTCGCAGAAGTGCGACCTGGTGACGACCGGAGAACTGTTCTTCCGCTCCGGCTTCGGGATCGGGATGAGGAAAGACAGTCCGTGGAAACAGAACGTGTCTCTGGCCATTCTCAGGTAAGACCCCCCTCCATGACCCCCCGTGACCCCCCCTCCCCCTCCACCTGGACCCTGACCCCCCCCCCCCTCCATGACCCCCCCGTGACCCCCCCCCCCCCCTCCACCTGGACCCTGACCCCCCCCCCTCCATCCATGACCCCCCCCCGTGACACCCCCCCCGCCCCCTCCACCTGGACCCTGACCCCCCCCTCCATGACCCCCCCCCCCTCCACCTCCACCTGGACCCCCCCTCCCCCCCTCCCCCTGACCCCCCCCTCCATGACCCCCCCCCCCCCCCTCCACCTCCACCTGGACCCTGACCCCCCCCTCCACCTCCCCCTCCACCTGGACCCTGACCCCCCCCCGCCACCCCCCCCTCCACCTCCACCTGGACCCTGACCCCCCCCCCTCGTGTCTCCTCAGCTCTCATGAGAACGGCTTCATGGAGGACTTGGACAAGACGTGGGTTCGATACCAGGAGTGTGACTCCAGGAGCAACGCCCCGGCAACGCTCACCTTCGAGAACATGGCAGGTAGGAACCGCTCGCCGCTCGCCGCTCGCCGCCCGCCGCCCGCCGCCAACGGAGACGAGGCTTCGTGATCCAGAGGTTCAGGAGTTTCTGTCTTGATCCGTGTTTGATGACACGGTTAAAAGACAGAAACAGAACGAGATACAACAACAGATACTTTCATAGTGTTGTCAGATTAACGAAGCATCATCTACATATAAATATAATAATCTGATTATTTCTCTGATTATTTCTCTGACGATAATCGTACCAAGAGAATCTAAAACCTGCCGTCTCTGGTCCGACCCATCGTGGCTGTATTATTATGGTCTGGTGGTGACATCATCACGTGTCCTCCTCGTGTAGGCGTGTTCATGCTGGTCGCCGGCGGCATCGTGGCCGGGATCTTCCTCATCTTCATCGAGATCGCCTACAAACGGCACAAAGACGCTCGCAGGAAACAGATGCAGCTCGCCTTCGCCGCCGTCAACGTGTGGAGGAAGAACCTGCAGGTACCCGACTCTACTTTACTCTACTCTACTTTACTGTGTTCTACTGTGTTCTACTGTGTTCTACTCTACTTTACTCTACTCTACTCTACTTTACTGTGTTCTACTGTGTTCTACTCTACTCTACTGTGTTCTACTCTACTCTACTGTGTTCTACTCTACTCTACTCTACTCTACTCTACTCTACTCTACTGTGTTCTACTCTACTGTGTTCTACTCTACTGTGTTCTACTCTACTGTGTTCTACTCTACTCTACTCTACTTTACTGTGTTCTACTGTGTTCTACTGTGTTCTACTCTACTCTACTCTACTGTGTTCTACTGTGTTCTACTCTACTGTGTTCTACTCTACTGTGTTCTACTGTGTTCTACTCTACTCTACTGTGTTCTACTGTGTTCTACTCTACTGTGTTCTACTCTACTGTGTTCTACTCTACTGTGTTCTACTGTGTTCTACTCTACTCTACTTTACTGTGTTCTACTCTACTCTACTGTGTTCTACTCTACTCTACTGTGTTCTACTCTACTCTACTCTACTCTACTCTACTCTACTCTACTCTACTCTACTCTACTGTGTTCTACTCTACTCTACTGTGTTCTACTCTACTCTACTGTGTTCTACTCTACTGTGTTCTACTCTACTCTACTGTGTTCTACTGTGTTCTACTCTACTGTGTTCTACTCTACTCTACTGTGTTCTACTCTACTCTACTGTGTTCTACTGTGTTCTACTCTACTGTGTTCTACTGTGTTCTACTCTACTCTACTCTACTGTGTTCTACTGTGTTCTACTCTACTCTACTCTACTCTACTCTACTGTGTTCTACTCTACTCTACTCTACTGTGTTCTACTCTACTGTGTTCTACTCTACTCTACTGTGTTCTACTCTACTCTACTGTGTTCTACTGTGTTCTACTCTACTGTGTTCTACTCTACTGTGTTCTACTGTGTTCTACTGTGTTCTACTCTACTCTACTCTACTTTACTGTGTTCTACTGTGTTCTACTCTACTGTGTTCTACTGTGTTCTACTCTACTCTACTCTACTGTGTTCTACTCTACTCTACTGTGTTCTACTCTACTGTGTTCTACTCTACTGTGTTCTACTGTGTTCTACTGTGTTCTACTGTGTTCTACTCTACTGTGTTCTACTCTACTCTACTGTGTTCTACTCTACTGTGTTCTACTCTACTGTGTTCTACTCTACTGTGTTCTACTCTACTCTACTGTGTTCTACTCTACTCTACTGTGTTCTACTCTACTCTACTGTGTTCTACTCTACTGTGTTCTACTCTACTCTACTGTGTTCTACTCTACTGTGTTCTACTCTACTCTACTGTGTTCTACTCTACTCTACTGTGTTCTACTCTACTCTACTCTACTGTGTTCTACTCTACTGTGTTCTACTCTACTCTACTCTACTGTGTTCTACTCTACTCTACTGTGTTCTACTCTACTGTGTTCTACTCTACTCTACTCTACTGTGTTCTACTGTGTTCTACTCTACTGTGTTCTACTCTACTCTA
Source organism: Decapterus maruadsi (assembly GCA_030347415.2). NCBI lineage: Eukaryota > Metazoa > Chordata > Actinopteri > Carangiformes > Carangidae > Decapterus > Decapterus maruadsi. The sequence goes on from CM064895.1 coordinate 32,429,597, forward strand.
CTCTACTTTACTGTGTTCTACTGTGTTCTACTCTACTGTGTTCTACTCTACTCTACTCTACTGTGTTCTACTCTACTCTACTGTGTTCTACTCTACTCTACTGTGTTCTACTCTACTGTGTTCTACTCTACTCTACTGTGTTCTACTCTACTCTACTGTGTTCTACTCTACTGTGTTCTACTCTACTCTACTGTGTTCTACTCTACTGTGTTCTACTCTACTCTACTGTGTTCTACTCTACTGTGTTCTACTCTACTGAACTCTGAACTGGTGAACTCTACTCTACTCTACTGTGTTCTACTCTACTCTACTGTGTTCTACTGTGTTCTATTCTACTCTACTCTGAACTGTGTTCTACCTGAACTCTACTGTGTTCTACCTACTGTGTTCTACTCTACTCTACTGTGTGTCTACTCTACTCTACTCTCATTTCTACTGTGTTCTACTCTACTGTGTTCTACTCTACTCTACTGTGTTCTAACTCTACTCTACTGTGTTCTACTGTGTTCCAGTGTATTCTACTCAAAAACTGATTGTTCTACTCTACTCAGGAAAGGAGACACTTTACTGTGTTCTCACTAAAAATGTTCAAACTCTACTGTGTTCTACTGTGTTAAATACAATTTTGACTCACTGGATTCTATCCACTGAATACTGTGTTCTACTCTACTCTACTGTGCAAATAATTTTTCTACAAAGGATTCTACTGTGTTCATCAACCTCTACTCTACTGTAGATCTGTTTGGTCTACTCTACTGTGCCTTCTACTCACTGTGTTCTACTCTACTCTACTGTGTTCTATCTCCTACTCACTGTGTTCTGAGCAACAAAAGGACTTCTATAAAACACTCTTGAACAACAGGAGAAAAATTTCTCTACTCTCTACTGTGTTCTACTACTGCAAGACACTACCTAAAGAAACTGTGTTTCTACTCTATCTCATTCTACTGTGTTACCTGGAAGGTCAATCTATTGTCACTGTGTTCTACGAAAAATGGTCTGACTGTGACAAAGTGAAGAAGCTACTATCTGTGTTCTACTCTACTCTACTGTGTTCTACTCTACTCTACTGTGTTCTACTCTACTCTACTGTGTTCTACTCTACTGTGTTCTCTCTACTCAACTGTCAACGAAGATTTTCCCTACTGAAGATTTTCCTGTCCGACAGTGTTCGAAAAGAACTCTCCACTGTGTTCTACTCTACTGTGTTCTACCTACTCTACTGTGTTCTACTCTACTCTACTGTGTTCTACTCTACTCTACTCTAGTCTACTCTACTCTACTGTGTTCTACTCTACTGTGTTCTACTCTACTCTACTCTACTGTGTTCTACTCTACTCTACTGTGTTCTACTCTACTGTGTTCTACTCTACTCTACTCTACTATGTTCTACTGTGTTCTACTCTACTGTGTTCTACTCTACTGTGTTCTCACCTACTGCACCAAAGTTCTAGTTACTGTGTTCTACTGTGACTCAAATCCTCCTCCTCACTGTGTTCTACTGTGTTCCACCTGAAATGCACACCTCTACTCTACTGTGTTCTACTCTACTCTACTGTGTTCTATTCTACTCTACTGTGTTCTACTCTACTGTGTTCTACTCTACTCTACTGTGTTCTACTCTACTCTACTGTGTTCTACTCTACTGTGTTCTACTCTACTGTGTTCTACTCTACTCTACTGTGTTCTACTCTACTGTGTTCTACTCTACTCTACTCTACTCTACTCTACTCTACTGTGTTCTACTCTACTCTACTCTACTCTACTGTGTTCTACTCTACTCTACTGTGTTCTACTCTACTCTACTGTGTTCTATTCTACTCTACTGTGTTCTACTCTACTCTACTCTACTCTACTCTACTCTACTGTGTTCTACTCTACTCTACTCTACTGTGTTCTACTCTACTGTGTTCTACTCTACTCTACTCTACTGTGTTCTACTCTACTGTGTTCTACTCTACTCTACTCTACTCTACTGTGTTCTACTCTACTGTGTTCTACTCTACTGTGTTCTACTCTACTCTACTCTACTGTGTTCTACTCTACTGTGTTCTACTCTACTCTGCTGTGTTCTACTCTACTGTGTTCTACTCTACTCTACTCTACTGTGTTCTACTGTGTTCTACTCTACTTTACTCTACTGTGTTCTACTGTGTTCTACTCTACTTTACTCTGCTCCACTCTACTGCACCGTCAGCTGCTGTGTTCACTGCTTTAACCTGAATCTTCTGCTCCCTGGCGTTTTATTTTGAAGGAGCATGGCGTTCTTCTGCTCCCTGGCGTTTTATTTTGAAGGAGCATGGCGTTCTTCTGCTCCCTGGCGTTTTATTTTGAAGGAACATGCCGTTCTTCTGCTCCCTGGCGTTTTATTTTGAAGGAACATGCCGTTCTTCTGCTCCCTGGCGTTTTATTTTGAAGGAACATGCCGTTCTTCTGCTCCCTGGCGTTTTATTTTGAAGGAACATGGCGTTCTTCTGCTCCCTGGCGTTTTATTTTGAAGGAGCATGGCGTTGTGTAGCTGTTTGGTGGAGGGAGGGGCCGCTCTAGCAGCTCACGTGTCTGTAGTTTAGCTTCAGGGTGAACAGGTGAACAGGTGAACCAGTGAACAGGTGAAGTGGTGAACAGGTGAAGTGGTGAACAGGTGAACAGGTGAAGTGGTGAACAGGTGAACAGGTGAACAGGTGAAGTGGTGAACAGGTGAAGTAGTGAACAGGTGAACCAGTGAACAGGTGAAGTGGTGAACAGGTGAACAGGTGAAGTGGTGAACAGGTGAACAGGTGAAGTGGTGAACAGGTGAAGTAGTGAACAGGTGAAGTGGTGAACAGGTGAACCGGTGAACAGGTGAAGTGGTGAACAGGTGAAGTGGTGAACAGGTGAACCAGTGAAGTGGTGAACAGGTGAACAGGTGAACCAGTGAAGTGGTGAACAGGTGAAGTGGTGAACAGGTGAACCAGTGAACAGGTGAAGTGGTGAACAGGTGAACAGGTGAACAGGTGAACCAGTTAAGTGGTGAACAGGTGAACAGGTGAACCAGTGAACAGGGGAGTCTGATCTGTTGACGTGTCTGGATGACCTGGTGTCTCGTGCGGTCGCCGGTCTTGGTTCATTTCAGTGACTTTTTCTTTTCACAGTGTGACTGTGAAATAAATAAATAAATAAATAAATAAATAAATACCTGGAGACGGGACAGTTGTTAAAGACAGGTGTGTCCAGTTTATTCTAACAGCAAAAAGCAATGATTATTATTGACAACACTACAGCAGGAAAGGAGACGCCCTTGTACTGATTGACATCTATCTATATCTAATGGGGACGACTGGTTGAACGTGTCTTCATCATTAAAAATGCTATAAAACAAAAAAAACAAACACATCCATGTAAAGTTTGTTGTGCTTAAATACAATCTGCAATTTCCTGGTATCAATATAATTGATTATTTACCATTTAAAACAGTGTTAGATGGATGTGTGTCACCAGAAGGCCGACTAGCCGAGCACAGATCGATGCAGGTGGATCGTACACTGTAAAAACTCCACTAAATCTGACCAGGAATATTTGTCTTATTTCTAGTAGGGATGCACGATATATCGGCATTAATATCGGTATCGGCCGATGTTCGTCATTTTTTAACATATCGGTATCGGTCTGATGTTTAAAATTGGGCCGATATCTATCAGCCCATATCCGTATGCAACAGCTGCAGAGTTGAGGTAATGGAGGAGGATGGTCGCCTGTAACCTTGTTATTTGGAAGTAAAATACATTCTGAAAATACATTTTCAGTCTGTACAAAAATTTATCATCTCAGAAACTTAAAAAAACAACACATATCGCTATCGGTAAATATCGATTATCGGCCATAACAGAAGAATTCATATCTGATATCGGTATCGGCCAAAATGTTCATATCGGTGCATCGCTAATTTCTAGTCAGACTCATCACATAAAAGCAGTTTGTTTTTAACACTTTTTACTTCTTTCAACAGATTTTCACTGGAAATCAGTAGAAAAATCTGAACGTGGAGCAGTTTTTCTTTCCTATTACAAACACAAAAACCTGCTTCACTGGCAGATTTTTAACTGATTGACAGAGAAAATGATCTGAAAACAGGTTGAGTTCAGGAGAGGAGTCTGAGTTTAGTTCTGACAGAATGAGACAGATATTCTTGTAGAGTTTCTGCAGCGTAGGGATGTGAGCTGCGTCCTCGTCCTGTGTGGCCGCGGCGCCGGGGGGGAGGGGCGGCGCCGGGGGGCGAGGGGCTGTGTAGTGATGCGGACCAGTGGCTCAGTGGGTTGCTTCCTCCTCTGGACAGCGAGGTGCCTCCACGCCGCTCGAGGCCGCGCTTCCTGTTGGCCAGGCTCATCTCCGTGGCTCGCTGCTCGCCGCTCGCTGCTGCTCGCTGAGGCATGATGGGAAAATGAAGACGAGGCGTTGTGTCCTTCCACATGGCTGGTTAGTGTCGGCGCGGCGGCGCGGCGGGCTGAGGCGCGGCTGGTGGCAGGAACGAGGCCGAGGAGCCGAGTGGTTGGATGGATAATCTGCTGAGTCGCTGTCACGACGAGCGACTCGGCAGATGAACGACCCTGATCCTCTGGACACGGAGCTGGTCTGAGGTCAGTTGGTCTGACAGGAACTGAACTACGGTGGCCGCGAGGACTCAACTCACTGCAGCTTAACGCCTATAACACATTATAACCAGACTTATAATGAGTTGTAATGCAGTTATAACACTGTAGAACTATAAACACTCATTAATGATCATAAGGCTTTATAACAATAATCATAACACACTATAAAGCATTTCATCATGACTTATAAGGTCAGCTGTTATAATAGGTTATAATTGTTGGCTGACACATTGATAATGCATTATTAATATAGTTATAACGTGTTATAATTGGCTTATAAACGTGTATAACTATCATTATAAACACTCATTATCATAAGGCTTTATAACACATTATAGAGCATTTTATAATGGCTTATAGGTCTTAGTATTATTATATTATTATAGCGACTATCCTGCCCTCCTGTAGTCACTCTGCATGGAAGCTCAAAAAAGATGACTGTCCAAAAGCTGATCCAATTATAACGTTATATATGTATATATGTTATAATGCTCTATAATGTGTTACGCTTATTGTTATAAAGTCTTATAATGATAGTTATATAATGTTATAACCGCATTATAACTCATTATAAGTCTGGTTATAATGTGTTATAGAGATAACACAACTGAGTGATTAATATATTATTAATATAATCTAATTTATATTAAAGACAACAACATTTAAACCAAGAACAGCCGCGTTAACCTGTTGTCATGGTGATGAATCTGAATATCTCATTATTACTAAATGTTTCCATCATTGGGATGATTATCGTCTAGAGCTCCGTCTAAATTTGGTGTTGTTTTCCTTTAATGAACTTGACGGACGTCTGTGTCTGATCTTAAAAATATCTCCTCATGTCACTGATCCAAAGAGGAAGAGCAGCTAACGGAGAGAAGAAAGCAGCTGCGGCGGCGGCGGCGGCGGCGGCGGCGGCGACGACAGGAAGCTGAGCTCACTCTGTTTCCTACAACACAAGATCAGATGTTTGTGTGAAGTCTTTGTTCCAGATGTTTTTCCTCCTCGTCAGCAGCTGGACTCACATTAATAATCATCTCCTGGATTAGCACTTCAAACACTAGCTGCTAAAGGCTAACGGCTAGCAGAGGATGATTAGCACTTCAAACACTAGCTGCTAAAGGCTAACGGCTAGCAGAGGATGATTAGCACTTCAAACACTAGCTGCTAAAGGCTAACGGCTAGCAGAGGATGATTAGCACTTCAAACACTAGCTGCTAAAGGCTAACGGCTAGCAGAGGATGATTAGCACTTCAAACACTAGCTGCTAAAGGCTAACGGCTAGCAGAGGATGATTAGCACTTCAAACACTAGCTGCTAAAGGCTAACGGCTAGCAGAGGATGATTAGCACTTCAAACACTAGCTGCTAAAGGCTAACGGCTAGCAGAGGATGATTAGCACTTCAAACGGCTGCGTCCTGAGGCGAGGAGTTAGCGGTGGCGGCGGCGGAGGATTAGCACATGAAACAACGACAGTGAAACCATGATTCAAACCAGACGCGTCAACAGAGACATGAGGACAGATTTATCACACGGTCCCACAGCAGAGACAGACCCACAGGAAGGTGTCACGTCTTTTATTTTGGTAACGTACAGACTGTGTTCTGGTGGTTAAAGTCTGCAGCAGCGACTGGAGCCGGACTCCTGGAGCCGGACTCCTGGAGCCGGTCTCCTGGAGCCGGTCTCCTGGAGCTGCTGGTCCAGGGTCTGCATTGTGTGGATCAGACCCTGAGGAAGGTGCCAGGTCTACGATTTGCTAACGATGCAGATGCTGATGTCCCGATGCAGGTTCTGCATGCTACGATGCTGCGATGCTGCGATGCTACGATGCTGCGATGCTGCGATGCTCTCTGTCAGAGAGCGGCAGCAGCAGAGTAGAACACAGTAGACTACAGTAGATTTAATGCGTAGCATCATTTACTGCGACTGAGTTCTGCAGGTTGAGCTCACGTTGCCTCAGAGCCGGTGGAGCTGCATCAGTGTGGATGGAGTTAGCTTTGTTCTTCCTACTGGACGGAGAAGAGCTCGGCCCTGATTGGACCCTGCAGTGGGTTTCTGGGTCTCCTCGCCGCCTGACGGCCCGGTCTGGGTCTCAGGCAGTCAGTCAGGTGGTGCTGAAAATAACTGGGGGACTCAGATAAATAAGATAAAAAAAAAGCATTGAAAACGTATGACTTCACATCCAGCTAACTGTGTTTGGCTGCTGTTCAAAGTTTGTTTATTAGTATATTAATGATAACTGTCCACGGTCATTTTTTGCCTTAAAAAAAAAGTGAAAAAACGGAACTCCAGCGAACGCCACATTCAAATGATTACGTTAGGCTGTTGTTTACGCAAACAACTTGTTTACATTCGGATGCAATCAGGAAATGCGCCATTAGCTAGCTGTCTTCTTGTTGTTGTTGTCTGTCTGCCTCCAGTGGCAGCCCCGTGTGTCTGTAGCTGTTTTAGTGACAGGAGGCTCCGCTGCCAGGGGAGTGACTTTGATTGGGACACAGCTATCATCAATCAATCCGATTGGATAAAAAATGAACCCAAACGCGCGGACTCCTGGAGCCGGTCTCCTGGAGCTGCGTCTCCTGGAGGAGAATCTTGGAGCTGCTGGTAGAGACCAGCATGAAGTCACATGGAATTCAAAAGTTTAAGAGCCCACATACACACTCATGTGGCCGATGGGTCCCTCGCTGTTGAAATGTATAAAACAACCCAGAATAAACTCAGTATTGAATGGAAAGGCTCACAAATTTCAAAGTAAAACCCAGTGTATGAGTGAACACTGAACAGATATTTAATTACTTTTTATTATGTTATTTAGTTTACTGTTGATAACACTTTATCCCTGAAATTTTGAGGGGTGGAGCTGCATCAGTGTTGATGGAGCCACTGGTCTCAGGGCTGGAAATGCACCGTCAACCCGTGATCAGTGTGTTTTATTGACTCCATGTGTCGACCCAGGCTCAGGCTTTAAAACTCCACTCCGGTCACATTCTTGATTTTTCCTCTTGTCCTCAAATGTTCAGACAGTGACAACACAAAGCTTCACACTGTTCCACCAGTCAGGCTCACGTTTAAAACACAGACAGAAGGAGATTTAAAGGGACAGATTATGGAAATAGCTCTTTATCATATACAGTATTTAGGTGTTTGACTTCCGGCCCCAAAATGTTAAAATCCCTGTGGTTTTACCAGCTGTTGCCGTTAGTTCTTAGATTTGCATGAGGTGCAGGTAGAGGGGGCGGGGTTTGCATTTAAACAGATTGAACTAATTGTGAACAGGGCTGTTTTGAGCGGATGAAAAGAGCCGCCATGTTTGATCCTTTTGACTGAAGCAGGTCAGACACGTCTTTAAGACACCGGGGAACTGTTTTAACTTGTGTGGAAACGGGGCAGACTGCTCCTTTAACAGCTCACCATCACTCTGACCACTGTTCCCTGGTGTGTTCACTGACCTCATGTCGATCCTCCAACGTTAATGCACCTGATGTGAAGTTCCTGGACCAGCGCCAGGGTGGGCGGATCCGTCCCTGTGAAGAACCCTGAAGCTCAAACGCTGTCTGTTTCACGTGTTCTACCTAATGTCAGATTTGCTGATTTGAAACGTGTGTTTGACTTTAGAGAAGCCAACGTCAGGCTCAGTGACGACTCCTGTATTAGATGTTTAATAACAATAAGAAGGTCAAAGGTCAAACTGAGGTTTTCTTCTTATGATGTTTGAAGTTGAACATCATGACACCATCATTCATGTGTTGCAGCCCCTCCCCTCTGTGTTTTGTGTTCACACACACACACACACACACACACACACTGGCATTATAGCAGCACAGTGTTGGTATAATGATCTGATGTGTTCAGGTATAACAGACATCCCTGCTGCTTGTTTCAGCCCCCCCCCCCCCCTCCAGGTGTCGTCCCCTCTGTTGTGTTTGACGTTTGTGTCTTTGAGCCTTGTGTCATTGATTTACCTGCTGCTGTGTGTTCGGCAGTAAAACAGAGTCACGCTCTTTGTTTTACTGAAACATAACAACATCGCCTCATCTCAAACACACGCTACACACACACACACACACACTGCACCAGTCCATTCAGTGTTATTCTGTACTGGTCCAACATACTGTCACAGTAATATCAGTACCATTTATTATAACATATATCTACTATATGTTACTGTACTGTATGGTGTCTCATATGACTGTTAGCCTTAGAGCCACAGTACTGTTACTGTATTACACCATGCTGCTACACAACATTATACTGTATATAGTAGTGCACTATGGTCAGCTCACTGTAAATACACACTGTTACACACACACTGACTCAGTTATCAGTGACAGTGAGTTCAGTGAATTCAGCGATAGTGAGTTCAGTGAATTCAGCGATAGTGAGTTCAGTGAGTTCAGCGATAGTGAGTTCAGTGAATTCAGCGATAGTGAGTTCAGTGAATTCAGCGATAGTGAGTTCAGTCAATTCAGCGATAGCGAGTTCAGTCAATTCAGCAACAGTGAGTTCAGCGATAGTGAGTTCAGTCAATTCAGCGATAGCGAGTTCAGTCAATTCAGCAATAGTGAGTTCAGTGAATTCAGCGATAGTGAGTTCAGTGAGTTCAGCGATAGTGAGTTCAGTGAGTTCAGTGATAGTGAGTTCAGCAAATTCAGCGATAGTGAGTTCAGCAATAGTGAGTTCAGTGAATTCGGCGATATTGATTTCAGGGAATTCAGCGATAGCGAGTTCAGTGAATTCAGCGATAGTGAGTTAAGCGATAGTGAGTTCAGTGAATTCAGCAATAGTGAGTTCAGTGAATTCGGCGATATTGATTTCAGGGAATTCAGCGATAGTGAGTTCAGTGAATTCAGCTATAGTGAATTCAGCGATAGTGAGTTCAGTGATAGTGAGTTCAGCAAATTCAGCGATAGTGAGTTCAGCAATAGTGAGTTCAGTGAATTTTGAGTTCAGTGAATTCATATGAATTGATTTCAGTTCAGGAATTCAGTGAATTTGGCGATAGTGAGTTCAGTGAGTGTGAGTTTAGTGATTTCAGCGATAGTGATAGTGAGTTAACTGAGTTCAGTGATAGTGAGTTCAGTGAGTTCAGCGATAGTGAGTTCAGTGATAATGAGTTCAGTGAATTTGGCAGTGAATTCGGCGATATTGAGGGAATTAGTGAGTTCAGTGATAATGAGTTCAGTGAATTTGGCGATAGTGAGTTCAGTGAGTGTGAGTTTAGTGATTTCAGCGATAGTGATAGAGAGTTAACTGAGTTCAGTGATAGTGAGTTCAGTGGGTTCAGTGATTAATTCAGTGGGTTCAGTGAGTGTGACCTTCGTGTTAACGTGTGTGTGCACCTATCGTATGATTTATTTTAGGATAGGAAAAGTGGTAGAGCAGAGACCGAGTCCAAACTGAAAACCTCTTTTAGGTCCATCACTACGACCTCCGACCTCAAACGCCGTAGGGCCTCCGGGGACGCCACGGTAAGGAGATGAAGACCACCTCCTCCCCCTCCCCCACCTCCTCCTCCTCCTCCTCATGTCTTCCTCCTCATCTTTTATCTTTTCTTCTCTCCTCCCTCTCTGCGTCTGTCACATTTTTATTTGGTCACTACCAATGTTTTTGTTTGTCATTTCTCCTCCTCTTCCTCCTTTGTCCACCTCCTCTTCTCCTCCTCCACCTCCTCTCCTCCTCATCTCATCTCCTCTTCCACCTCCTCTTCTCCTCCTCCACCTCCTCTCCTCTCCTCTCCTCCTCATCTCCTCCTCATCTCATCTCCTCCTCCACCTCCTCTTCCTCCTCCTCTCCTCTCCTCCTCATCTCCTCTCCTCTCCACCTCCTCTTCCTCCTCCTCTCCTCTCCACCTCCTCTTCTCCTCTTCCACCTCCTCTTCTCCTCCTCTCCTCTCCACCTCCTCTTCTCCTCCTCCTGCTCTCTTCCTCCTCCTCTCCTCCTCTTCTTCCATCATCTCCTTGCTGACTCATCTTAGCAGTCGTCTGTCCACCATCTTCTCCATCAGCTCCTCTGTCCCAGTGAAGTCAGACAGATGAAGGACTGAAGACACAAAACGTTCAGTTCATCAGTTCAGGACCGGTGGGGTGGGGGGGTCGGTGGTCGGTGGGGGGGGGGGGGTATAAATGACAATGTCCTCTTGCAAAGGAGAGGTGAGGAGGGTCAGACTGTGTGGTCTCTTTTCTCCCGTGGACCTTGTCGTGCTGTCGTCGTCCTGTCTTTGTCTCCTTCCTGTCCACTGTCTGTCCTCTCCTCCCTGTCCTGTCCTCTCCTCCCTGTCCTGTCCTGTCCTGTCCTGTCCTGTCTCTGTCCTCCATCTCACCGTCCATGCTCACCAGTTCTCCAGGACTTCAGACCGTCAGACCTCGGCGTCCAGTTCTTCTCCTCTAACTCCTCTTGTTTTCAGGAGCTGCTGAGGTTCACCTGATAACTCCTCCCCCTCCCCAACCCTTCAACCCCCCCCCCCCTTCCACCTCCTCCCCCCTCCTACAGGACTCTGCAGTGTTGATTGATTGGCTCCGCCCACTGCCGCCTCGGGACAATCACATCAGTTTGACTCTGTAACCTGTGACGTGTCCTGCGAAGCCCCGCCCCCTCCCTCCACAGATCAGATGACATCACTTTAATGTGAAGGGAGGAAAAACAGACACTGGCGTTAACATTAAAATGACGCATGTGCAGATGTTTGTTCAGGGCGGGCGGGGCTCTAACGTGGGGGGGGCGGGGCTCTAACTCATTTCTCTTTGTTCTCATCTCTCTTTATTTTCTATATGAGTGTTTTTCCTCTCAGTGGATTTGAATGGTGTCCAGACTCTACACACACACACAAACACATACACACTCACACACACACACTGCCTCTGTCCTCCTCTGCAAGCACGACTCACCTGTAGAGCCAAACAACAACAACAACAACAACAACAACAACAACACAATACACTACCCCTCGTGTTACCCCTGGACATTTTTGTGATAGTGATCACTAGTGATAGTGAATTCAGTGATAGTGAGTTCACTGATGGTGAATTCAGCTATGGTGAATTCGGCGATAGTGAATTCAGTGATAGTGAGTTCAATGATGGTGAATTCAGCTATGGTGAATTTGGCGATAGTAAATTCAGTGAGTTCAGCTATAGTGAGTTCAGCGAGTTCAGCGATAGTGAGTTCAATGATGGTGAATTCAGCTATGGTGAATTCGGGGATAGTGAATTCAGTGAATTCAGCTATAGTGAGTTCAATGATGGTTAATTCTGTGATAGTGAATTCAGTGAGTTCGGGGATAGTGAATTCAGTGAATTCAGCTATAGTGAGTTCAGTGAGTTCAGCGATAGTGAGTTCAATTATGGTTAAAGGATGATGAGGCAGGATTCAGAAATAAAACTCACTAGTGAATACATAGTGAATTCAGGTTAGTGAGTTCAGTCAAGTGAGTTCAATGGTGGAACGCGATAGTGAATTCCACAGCAGCAGCTGATGCTCGATGGTGAATTCAGCTATGGTGAACACACACAGTTCAGTGATAGTGAGTTCTGTTAATAAACTGATAGTGAATTCAGTGACGGGGATAGTGAATTCATTGTGAGTTCAGTGCCCAATTTAGTGAGTTCAATGATGGTTGACCGCCTAGGCATCAGGTCTGAATTCAGCGATAGTGAGTTCAATGATGGTGGATTCCGCCACTGCTGCCCTAGTGGCTCTGAATCCTCCAACATAGTGAGTTCAGCGTTGTTTGATTCACGGATGAATTGCTCATTGTAAAACTATTTATTTATTTATTGAAGTAAATTGGTGATTTTTCGGGGATAGTACGGAATTCAGTGAATTCAGCTAGTGAGTTCAGTGAGTTCACGATAGTGAGTTCAATTTTCAACTACCGATAATGAATTCACAACTGCCACAAAGTTAGATTTCATGATGGAGACCAGCATTTATCTAATAATAATTCAACCAGTGAGTAAAAACCTGTGGTGAGTTCAATGATGGTTTTCTGTGATAGTGGACAGTGAGTTCAGCAAGAGTGAGTTCAATGATGGTGAAGGAGGATAGTGAGTTCAATGATGGTGAATTCTGTGATAGTGAATTCAGTGAGTTCAGCGATAGTGAGTTCAATGATGGTGAATTCAGTGATAGTGAGTTCAATGATGGTGAATTCTTTGATAGTGAATTTAGTGAGTTCAATGATGGTGAATTCAAAATGACGGCGCATCTGAATTCAGCGATATGTGGATAAACTGACAAGTTCAGATTGGGAGTTAAACCGCCACTTAGTGAATTCATGAAAACATTAAAAATGTGAATTCAGTGACGTGATTTCCGATAGTGAGTTCAGTGATAGTGAGTTCAATGATGGTTAATTCTGTGATAGTGAATTCAGTGAGTTCGGGGATAGTGAATTCAGCTATAGTGAGTTCAGTGAGTTCAGCGATAGTGAGTTCAATGATGGTTAATTCGGATCCTGAATTGCAGCGCATTTTGAGTTCAACAGCCTGATTCAAGCAACGGTGAACGGGATAGTGAGTTCATTCTTTTTGATTTGAGTTCAATGTCCCATGAATTAGTAGAAAACTGAATTCAGTGAGTTGCATTTTTTCAATGATCTTGATTCATCATCCTTTGAATTCGGGGATAGTGAATTCAGTGAATTCAGCTATAGTGAGTTCAGCGATAGTGAGTTCAATGATGGTTAATTCTGTGATAGTGAATTCAGTGAGTTCGGGGATAGTGAATTCAGTGAATTCAGCTATAGTGAGTTCAGCGATAGTGAGTTCAATTATGGTTAATTCGGCGATAGTGAATTCAGTGAATTCAGCGATAGTGAGTTCAATGATGGTGAATTCAGCTATGGTGAATTCAGCGATAGTGAGTTCAGTGATAGTGAGTTCAATGATGGTGAATTCTGTGATAGTGAATTCAGTGAGTTCAGCGATAGTGAGTTCAATGATGGTGAATTCAGTGATAGTGAGTTCAATGATGGTGAATTCTGTGATAGTGAATTCAGTGAGTTCAGCGATAGTGAGTTCAATGATGGTGAATTCAGCTATGTGAATTCAGTTCTGGGATGTTAAATGTCTCTCACTGTAGGTGGACATTTTTGTCCAGATTGTAAAAATTGAAGGGTCATCTGAGGGTTGTTGTTGTTGTTGTTGTTGTTGTTGTTGTTGTTGTTGTTGTTGTTGTTGTTTGGCTGCAGGAAGCAGAGAAACAAACAACTGCTTCGGTCTCTGGGATTCTCAAGTCGTTTCTACTTCCTGTTAGAGTGACTTCAGTATAAAGCTCTGACTTTACTCTTATTCTGTGTTTTATTTTGAAAATCTAAAAAACAAACCCTCTCTCAGCTTCTCTCTGGGGCTCCAGTAACAACAGGCCGTTGTCAGCCAATCAGAAGAGAGGAGGAGGAGGAGGCGGTTCTGAGCCTCTCTTCTGATTGGCTGACTGTTTTCTACAGTGATCCAAAAGATTATTATAATGATCAACTCAGCTGCAGGTCAATCAATCAACCAATCAGCTGTGACTGTGAGGTTGGTGTCCACGGTGGGTGTGCGTCGCGGCCTGAACAGCTGACGTGTGTGTGTGTGTGTGTGTGTGTGTGTGTGTGTGTGTGTGTGTGTGTGTGTGTGTGTGTGTTCAGTGAATGAATTAATGTGTGTTTGCTTCTTTTTCTCTCCTTGTTTGTCCCTCTGCTGTAGCCGTACCCGACTGACATCACCGGCCAGCTCAACCTATCAGATCCCTCCGTCAGCACCGTGGTCTGAGAGAGAGAGAGAGAGCTTCACTGCTGCTGCTGAGCCACACACACACACACACACACACACACACACACAACGCACACACACACACACATTATGTAAACACACTGTTGGACTGAGCCCCTGAGACAGGAAGGAGATACGATGGCACCAGGACACAAACACACACATACACACACACCATCTGTTGTTCCACCCCCCCCCCCCCCACACACACACACACACACCCACACACCCACTGCAAACACACACACACACCCACTGGCCTTGCTCCACTTGTAGCCATCAGCCTCCTGCAATCAGAGGGTCTTTTAATTTGAAAGAACTGTTACTATACAGACTGCTTTTATTTTGGTAGATGTCTGTGATGTTGCACAGTTGGTTTCCTGTTTCCTGTCTGTCGCTCTGATGTCATCCATCGTTGTCCTGATCCTGATCCTGATCCTGATCCTGATCCTGATCCTGATCCTGATCCTGATCCTGATCCGGTCTCAGAACCGGTCCGGCTGCCGGCCGGGCGGCGACGCCTCGCTTCGGGCTCCACAGCTTCACAGAACGTATCGACCAATCAGGAGCCTGATCGGTGATCAGAGTGTGGTCGGTGGGCGGAGCCTCTGGGACAGGAAGTCGTTTGGTAACGTGGCGGAGCCGCAGGTGAACCGGACTGAGGTTCTGTCCTGACTTGTGGGTTCTGATGTCGTCAGAACCTGAACCGACAGTTTGGTTCATCTCGTTAACGTCTCCTTATGAACACGCACGCGCACGCACACACACACGTCTGTTTACATTAGTTTTATATTATTGTAGAAAGTTTCAAAGAGACAGGAAGAACAGTTAGACTTTTATTTTGACAAGAACAGGAAATGGTGAGATCAGTTCCCAGCCTTGTTTATGTTTAGTTTATTTGAAAAGGGACAATGCACATTAATAAACATTGTATAGAAAAACACACAGTTTTCATGGACTGTCCCTGTGCCAGATTGTACGAGGTGACCTTTAAAAGAACAACTAAATGCTACCACATAGAACACACACACACACTAACTGTCCATAAATAATAAATACACATTTGACGTCACAAATTTCTGGCGACGATCCTGTGATCAGGGCCGTCAGTCCATCAGCTCACATGTTTTTATACGCTGCATTTTACTTGCACTCAATGTATTGTTGAGAAAGTGAAAGTATAGAGTAGCCTACAGGTGTGGTAGGTTCAGGTTAATGCGTAGTTAAAAGAATATTTCTTCTACCAGACATTCCAGGCGACTCCACGTGGGGTCGCGACCCCGAGGTTGAACAACACTGGGTGAGATGATGACATTTAATCGTCATTTTTCCTTCTGGTGTAAAAATCAAACTCCCCTCACGACGACGTGTTTTGAGACGTTCAAGTGCAACAGGAAGTTTCGAGACGTGATTTTTCCCCTCCATGTTCTTTAAGACTTCCTGCCTCAGAGGCTCCGCCCCCTCCGCCCTGACAGCCCCAGTGCATGCTGGGTTATGTAGCCGCTGCTCCGTTGTGTCCCCTGCTGATGATGTCAGTCTCTGTCTACCTCCACGACACTGCCACTAACAGAAACTGATGTCCAGTCAAAAGCTCCTGGCTCCTGGCGGCGCCGGGTGGCGGCGGGCGGCGCCAGGCGGCGGGAGGCAGGAGGTTTTCACGCCGCCTCCGCCAACAGAACAAGAAGGAGAACGACAGCGTCACTGAGAACAAGAGAAGCTCACGCCAGCGAACAGGAACAAAAAGACAACGAGGTGAAAGACGCTTCGTGGCATTAACAGCAAAATAAGAATCAAACTTTAATAAAAACCAAAACAAAAGCATCGTCAGCCGTTACAAACGGTCAGGCTGCTAACAGAGTAGCTAATGCTAACATAGCAGCTAAAGCGCCTGAACAGGCTAACACTGATGCTAACACTGATGCTAACACTGATGCTAACACTGATGCTAACACTGATGCTAAAGTAGCTACGTCTCCTTCCCCCCTTTGTTAAAGGTTCAGTATGAAACTGTTTTTAACCATTTCACGTCAGTCTGCGCTACAACCTCAGCCATCTGAGCGCCGTCCAGACAAATACACGTAGCCCAGGCTGTTTCATCGTTTCATCCAGACAAACTGCGTTTTCGGGAGGTGACTGTGTTTTTTGGAAACGGGTCCCAGAGCGGGAAAATCTAAAAAAGACCGCCCAAGCGTTTTCGTGTAGATGCCCAGAACAGATAAGTGAGATGATGATGTCATACCCCGCACCGCTCTGACCTGTAACCTGAGCCGTTACAGTTTATGGACGTGACAACAACAACAACAACAACAACAACAACAACACGACTCCCAGTCAACATTTAATCCACTTCTATGTTTGGAAACATAAGTTGGATAAACAAGTAATAAAACCGGTTCCGGGTGCCATTCCGAAGGGCCGCCATTCCGAATGTTTCCTTTCATGTGTCGGAATGTCGGCCCTTAATTATTTATGGAAAATGGGTGCCATTCCGAACCTGAAAAAAGTCTGCCATTAAAAGGTTTAAGCGGCGCAATCGTGTCAAGCCGGACAGGAAGTCAAACACAGAAACACGAGAGAAAACAAAATAAAACACATTCGGAACGGCGGCACCTGGGAAGTTCGGAATGACGGACCTTCGGGAATTTTCGGAATGGCAGACCGTCGGAATGGGGGTCGCCCCCCAATAAAACCAACACACCTAGCTCCAATACTAGCTAAAGCTAAAGCTAACAACTGTTAGCTTTAGCTTTAGCTAGTATTGGAGCTGGAACTTATGAAGTTTACACGTTTGCTGTGTAGCTTATTTAGCTTCTTTGGGCTAACTGTGACTACATGAATAAAACTGGCGCAGCTAATGCTAACAGAGGGAAAACCGCTGTCTGTTTCCTGTTGCTAAGCTAAAGTTTCTGCGCGTGTATTAGACCAGTGTGGCTAAAGCTAATTGTCATGTTATCAATAGAGCTAACTGTTACTGTCACTGAACATATGACCAAGCTACTGTAGCTATCGGCTAGGCTAACCAAAGCTACACAGCAAAGAAATGGTTCATGCTAAGCTAACGTTGATTGTTGGGATGATCACTAACTCATTGATTAGTCCATTGATTATTGATTGATGAGTTGAACCTGAGAGGTTGAGTGGTGTTTATCTCACACACAGAGACGAGTTGGTTTTCTGCTCAGATCAAATCTGAAGTTCAGAATAATTCATCATTTAATTTGATCTTTAGTCAGAAAAAGGATGTGGTTTATTTCTGTAACTCCAATAACAGTCGCCCGTAAACGACCTCATCGGTTTAATGGAGTTCAGTTTCTCAGACATGTCACGTTGAACACGATGGTGAACTCAGCAGGTGAAGGTCTGATCGACCAATCAGTGTTTACTGATATTGATCGTGGTGCACCCTCGGCCGTGGACAGACGTGACCCGGCTCAGGGGGGATGAGTCACGTGTTTACCAAAATAAAAGCCCCGACGGTGAACTGTACAAAATAAAAGTCCTACAGTGACAAGAAGAACAACGAGGCCCGAGGCGGTCGCACTCTGATGACATCATCACTGATGCATTTCACTTAATTTATTTGATCAATGCTCTTGATTGATCGATTGATTGAAGTATTGATCGATCAGCTGTTCCAGTTGATTGATCATTTGTTCTGTTGTGAACTCGGACTCTTCGTTGTTCTCAGTGACGTTCGTCTCGTTTCTCACGTCGACTCTGAGCTGCCGCACGACTCAGTGTTTACACAACAACAACAAACAACAACATGGTCATGTGTGTTGTTGCCCTGGTTAACTGTTTGTTTGTTTGTTTGTTTGTTTATTTATTTATTTATTTATTTATCTGTCTGTTTGATTGTCAGCAGGGTTGTAGAAAAAGATCCTGGTTTTGATTCAATTGGTTTTTACTGTTATTGCTTTTTTTTTTCTCCTTCATGTATTTATCGATTGCTGTTTGGGAGTCGATCAATAATCAATAATGGGCGTAGTTTAACGTGAGTCTGTGCAGCTCGCTTCAATAATGATGTCACAGTTTTTCTAACATGGTTTTTGTTTTTATTTTGTAAAAAAGAAAAGAAAAAAAAGGTGTTTTTGACTTGTACAGATGTTGATCTGAGGTCAGAGGTCACCGTCCAATCACTCACTGTAGACGTGCGTTATTTAGTCATTGAGAAGAAGCCCCGCCCCCCCTGGCCTCCGAGCTGAAGCCCCGCCCCCCTCTGGCCTCCGAGCCGAAGCCCCGCCCCCCCTGGCCTCCGAGCTGAAGCCCCGCCCCCCTCTGGCCTCCGAGCCGAAGCCCCGCCCCCTCTGGCCTCCGAGCCGAAGCCCCGCCCCCTCTGGCCTCCGAGCCGAAGCCCCGCCCCCTCTGGCCTCCGAGCCGAAGCCCCGCCCCCCTCTGGCCTCCGAGCCGAAGCCCCGCCCCCCTCTGGCCTCCGAGCCGAAGCCCCGCCCCCTCTGGCCTCCGAGCCGAAGCCCCGCCCCCTCTGGCCTCTGGATTGGACGCGTAGCCGCTCGACTCGGAGCTCCTGCTGTTTCTCATCAAACATCCGTCTGAACGTGTGAAGGTAGAAAAACTATAAATGCCATCGGTGGGTTTCCATGGAGACCGTTTCCTCGTTCTGGTCTGGTCTAGTCTGGTCTGATCTGGTCCGGTCCGGTCCGGTCCGATCTGGTCTGGCCTGGTGTTCACATTGAGCCTCTACATTTATTCTCAACATGGTTTTCCAGTGAGTGTTGTTAGAGAACCAGAACCAGAACCAGAACCAGAACCAGTACCAGAACCAGAACCAGAACCAGAACCAGAACCAGAACCAGAATCAGAACCAGAACCAAAACCAGAACCAGAACCAGTACCAGAATCAGAACCAGAACCAAAACCAGAATCAGTACCAGAACCGGAACCGGAACCGGAACCAGAACCAAAACCAGAACCAAAACCAGAACCAGAACCAGAACCAGAACCAGAACTAGAACTAGAACCAGAACCAGAACCAGAACCAGAACCAAAACCAGAACCAAAACCAGAATCAGTACCAGAACCAGAACTGGAACCAGAACCAAAACCAGAACCAAAACCAGAACCAGAACCAGAACCAGAATCAGAACCAGAACCAGAACCAGAACTGGAACCAGAACCAAAACCAGAATCAGTACCAGAACCAGAACCAGAACCAGTACCAGAACCAGAACCAGAACCAGTACCAGAACCAGAATCAGAGCCAGAACTGGAACCAGAATCAGAACCAGAACTAGTACCAGAACCAGAACCAGAATCAGAACCAGAACCAGAACCAGAATCAGAACCAGAACTAGAACCAGAATCAGAACCAGAATCAGTACCAGAATCAGAACCAGAACCAGAACCAGTACCAGAACCAGAACCAGAACCAGAATCAGTACCAGAACCAGAACCAGAACCAAAACCAGAACCAGAACCAAAACCAGAATCAGTACCAGAACTAGAACCAAAACCAGAACCAGAACCAGAACCAGTACCAGAACCAGAACCAAAACCAGAACCAGAACCAGAACCAGAATCAGTACCAGAACCAGAACCAAAACCAGAACCAGAACCAGAACCAGAACCAGAACCAGAACCAGAACCAGAACCAGAACCAGAACCAAAACCAGAACCAGAACCAGAACCAGAACCAGAATCAGTACCAAAACCAGAACCAGAACCAGAACCAGTACCAGAACCAGAACCAAAACCAGAACCAGAACCAGAACCAGAACCAAAACCAGAATCAGTACCAGAACCAAAACTAGACCCAGAACCAGAACCAAAACCAGAATCAGTACCAGAACCAGAACCGAAACCAGAACCAGAAACAAAACCAGAATCAGTACCAGAACCAGAACCAGAACCAGAACCAGAACCAGAATCAGAACCAGAACCAGAACCAGAACCAGAATCAGAACCAGAACCAGAACCAGAACCAGAATCAGAACCAGAACCAGAACCAGAACCAGAACCAGAATCAGAACCAGAACCAGAACCAGAACCAGAACCAGAACCAGAATCAGAACCAGAACTAGAACCAGAATCAGAACCAGAATCAGTACCAGAACCAGAACCAGAATCAGTACCAGAACCAGAACCAAAACCAGAACCAGAACCAGAACCAGAACCAGAATCAGTACCAGAACCAGAACCAGAACCAGAACCAGAACCAGAATCAGTACCAGAACCAGAACCAGAACCAGAACCAGAACCAGAACCAGAACCAGAACCAGAACCAGAACCAGAACTGAAACCAGAACCAGAACCAAAACCAGAACCAGAACCAGAACCAGAACCAGAACCAGAACCAGGACCAGACGTTCACGTGACAGTTTTCATGTCCTCTGGTTGAATTAAAGTTGAATTAAAGGGTCATTCCACCGTTCTGAGCGTCTCCATGTGAACCGGCCGCAGGTCAGATTATTTTTCTAGGACGTGAGTGAAGGAGTTGCGTTGTGTTGTTGTTGTGTTGTTGTTGTGTTGGCGCTGCGTTGTGTAGATGTAGATGTGTAGCTGAACCTGTGACACCTTCTACTGTTACAGCATCACATCCTGTTCCAACCAGACCATAATAAACAACATGGAACAACACAGGCCTGTTGGTTCTTACCACGCACGTGTCTGTGTGTGTGTGTCTGTCTGTGTGTGTGTGTGTGTGTGTGTGTGTGTGTGTGTGTGTGTGTGTGTGTGTGTGTGTGTGTGTGTGTGTGTGTGTGTGTGCAGCCGGCCTCAACAGGCTCTCAAGGAATTCTGGGAATTCTTTTTATTATTCAAATAGTTCAGATTATATAACTTGTGTGTGTCTATAATCTATGAGGTTATGTAAAAGAAGCTACGCTTTATTTTGAAGGTCAGAACATCCTCTGTGTGTGTGTGCGTGTGCGTGTGCGTGTGTGTGCATGTGTGCGTGTGTGTGCGTGCAGACGGTTGTTGACTCAGTCTGAAGGTCAGTGTTCCTGACAGACGACGTGCGGGTCACAGCGATCCCTCGTCCACTCGTCCTGCTGCTGCGCCGCTGAACGCACCTCTGATGGATCACTGATTTGATTATTGGTGATAATCGGCTGCTGTGATTGGCTGAGGCTGCACGGAGCGGAGTCAAGGTGAGTCCGACCGCTTCATCCTCACAGACAGGTGGACGCTGCAAAACCTCTGGAGAATATTTGTCGCATTTCTAGTCAAAACTAAACTCTCTCCACTTAAAGGGATAGTTCACCCAAAATTCAAATTACACTCTGTGCAGCAGGATTGGTCCATATAATGGTTGTGAATGGACACCACACCAACAAACATCCAGATCCCTCCATCCTGCTGGTCTGTAACGTCCCTCTGGTGTTGAAGCCCCCACAGGAGAAACTGTTCTGAAATAAATTAAAGGAACAGTTCCTCCTGTGGGGGCTTCACCACCAGAGGGACATTACAGACCAGCAGGATGGAGGGATCTGGATGTTTGTTGGTGTGGTGTCCATTCACAACCATTATATGGACAAATCCTGCTGCGTGGACCCCCCGTAACTCAGAGAAGGAACGGAGGACTCTGAAAACTCTCCCAGCTCTTAGTCAACATGAGAGGGAGGAGATGATGAGGGAAAGTTGAATTTTGGGTGAACTATCCCTTTAAAACCAGATTCACCACCTATAAATGAACTTGTTTTCAAATCATTTTCACTTGTTTCAAATTAATTTTCACTGTAAATCAGTTAAAAACCTGCCAGTGAAGGTTTTTGTGATGAACTCAGATTATTTTTCTACTGATTCCAGTGAAAATCAGCTGAAACAAAACAAAGTGCTTTAATGAGACGACGAGTCTGGTTTAGTTTGGAGTGAAATCACATATTTGACTGGAAGTAGAGGACAAATGTTACTGATGTGTGTGTCCATTAACACACCTGTGATCTTTGATTGGCTGAGAGGACGTGATGATGTCATAGCATAACCAGAACCAGGTCCAGGTCCAGGTCCAGGTCTAGGACTAGGTCTCTGCTGTGACAGACTCCTCGGTGCGTCTCCTCCTCCTCCTCCTCCTCCTCTCCGTGGTAGTCACGGTGACACTGAAGCACGTTCAGTTTGTTGCCGTGGTAACCGCATGGTATTTTTAGAGCTGATAATGAAGCAGCAACAAGAAGAAGAAGAAGAAGGAGGAGGAGGAGGAGGAGACGCAGCACAGACCAGATCCAGATCCAGATCCAGATTAGAACCAGGACCAGGACCAGGTTACACCTTAAAGGGACAGTTCAACATTTAGTCAGCTCCTCCTCTCACCACAGCTGCAGGTTCATCACCTTTAATTATGGCTGCATGTTGTTTTGAGATGGGCAGAGCAGAGACGTGAGCTGCTCAGTGAACGGTCCAGGTCCCCTAGCTGTCCCTCATCACACTCATCAAATACACAATCCAACAACTCCACAACAAGTTGTGAGCTGCACATTCACCACGCTATGAGGTCATCATGTGACTCAGTGGTTCTCACACTGTTTTACATCAAAGACCTTAAACTGATAAATATTTAGACCACGGACCCCCCGGACAACATGCAGACACCAGAAACACACAAATATCTGTTCTGAGCCTGAAGAGTGTTTTTAGTCCATGTATCAGGGCCAGTGGTGTGAAGTAGTGCAGATGTTGTAGAGAAGAAAAAAAAAGTTCAGAGTTTTCTAGAAAAAAAGGGAGAAAATGTTTCAAAAAGGTTTGTTTTTATAGAAAAAAGTGGTAAAATGTCAAGAACATGTTGAACACAACTAATGGTGTAACGTTAGTAAGGATGTGACTCGGCTGCTGGCGGAGGGATTTACCTTCATGTGTCGTAATGTCACATTATTATCAACAACAACAACAACAACAACAACAACAACAACAACAACAACAACAACAACAACAACAACAGGCTGTAGGGTGATGGTGAGAGGAGGATAAATGTTGAACTGTCCCTTTAAGTGAGCTGAGGACCTGGACCTGGACTCTGAGGAGCTCCAGACTTGGAGCATCACTGATGTGTTTTGTCTTTGATCTCCAGAAACCAGCTCAGGTTCCAGAACCAGACCCTCCAGGACCAGGACCAGGACCAGGACCAGGACCAGGACCAGGACCAGGACCAGGACCAGGACCATGGCTTCCCCTCAGACCGGATCAGAACTCAGACCATCAGGACTCAAAGGTTTCTGTTGGTGGCTCCATCGCAGCACCTCCTCCTCCTCTGCTCCTCCTCCTCCTCCTGCTCCTCTTCCTCTGCCCGTGGCCTGCTCCGCCCCCCCCGCCCCCCCGGCGTGGCGCTGCCGCCCCCTGCTGGTGGTCCTGCTGCTCTGCAGTCTGGTGCTGATGCTGCTGCTGCTGCTCTGGAACTACCACTGTCTGTTCATCTCCGGGCTCTGCTCGCCGCCGCACGACCACAGCCACAACCTGCTCCACGTCCAGGTCCAGGACCAGGTCCAGGTCCACAACCAGGACCAGGTCCACAACCAGGAGGTGGTGACCCCATGGGGGAGCTCGTGACCCCGTGGCGGTCGTCAGCGGTGACGAAATGACATGAAAATATAAAGACTTGAGGAAAACATCTCCCGCCTTCATGTCGCTGTGAAACCAGAACCAGAACCAGAACCAGAACCAGAACCAGAACCAAAACCAGAACCAGAACCAGAACCAGAACCAGAACCAGAACTAGAACAAGAAACAAAACCAGAACCAGAACCAGAACCAGAACAAGAAACAAAACCAGAACCAGAACCAGAACCAGAACAAGAAACAAAACCAGAACCAGAACAAGAACCAGAACCAGAACCAGAACCAGAACCAGAACCAGAAACAAAACCAGAACCAGAACAAGAACCAGAACCAGAACCAGAACCAGAAACAAAACCAGAACCAGAAACAAAACCAGAACCAGAACCAGAACCAGAACCAGAACCAGAAGGGGATCCTACATTTCCCATGATGCACCTGGAGGCCAGGGGAGAGCCTGGTCATGTGTGGACTTCCAAAACAAGTGGCTTTAATTCTGTTTTTCAAAATAAAAGATGATCTGATCTCGTCTGTGCTTTATTGATTACAACTGAACGCAATAAACAATCGATTGATCTGATTGGAAACTCTTTGAAGAGATGTGATGATGTCATCAAAGGTTACATTGTGTCCAGATATGAATTAATGTAATAAGTATTCTTAGACTCACACACACACACACACACACACACACACACACACACACACACACACACACACACACACACACACACACACACACACACACGCTGGGCTCAGGTAAGGAGCTGCTGCTTCTGTCCAGACTGGTCCTGTCGTCTCCTCCAGCAGACGGAGCCCAGACCAACAAACCCTCCATTACGGCTCTATTTCTGTCCCGGCCCCGGCTGCAGGCTGCAGCACAGGGTTACCCAGGCTGCACAGCAGGGGCCCTGCATGGGGCTACAGAGGCACAGCAGCAGGGGCCCCAGCCGCTAATCAACACTTTGAGATTCTCTTCTTCAGCTTCTTCCATGTGAATATTTCTGGTTCCTTTATGACGATAAACTGAGTCTCTCTGGTTTGAGGACAAAACAAGACGTTTGAAGACGTCGTCTGGTGGTTGGACAAACACTGACTGATGCTTTTTGACACTTTTTTAACATTTTATTGACCAAAACACTAATAGATTTAATGATCAACAGATGAATCAGATGAATCTGGAACAAACCTCCAGGAGAAATGCATTCTAATATCATTCCTATTCATGTTCCAGGGCAGAGGTCGGTTCTTCTGTTGGCAGCAACAGGAACCTCTGCTTTTCTCATGTACAGCCTTCCTACAACTATTACTATTAGGCTATTATTATGATGATTATTATGGTGATTATGATTGTTGTTGTTGTTATTGTTGTTGTGATGAGCCGGATCCTTAAAGGACCAGTGGAGAACCTGAAGCCCTGAGAACTGGTCCAGACTTTA
This sequence comes from Decapterus maruadsi, assembly GCA_030347415.2. Lineage (NCBI taxonomy): Eukaryota > Metazoa > Chordata > Actinopteri > Carangiformes > Carangidae > Decapterus > Decapterus maruadsi. Next base: position 32,454,914 of record CM064895.1, read on the forward strand.
AAGCCCGTTTCCGGCCGGTGATGAGTGTAACAGCTGTCAGGTAGAGCTGGGGGAGGGGAGCAGCAAAAAAAGAAAAGAAAAAAGAAAGAAAAGAAAGCGTCAGGTGAGAGACAACTAGACCGGAAATGATGACAGTGTGTTTTAAAAATAAAAGCCTTGATCTGAAAACGGGACTTTTGGGTTTTGATGCAGTTTCACCGTCTTCAGCCAGAGGTTCAGACTGATAGAAGTTATCAGAAGAACTCATAAACTCAGTCCAGATGTTAGCTGTAGCCGCTCCTCTTCTCCCAACGTATCCTCCAGATGTTTTACACCACGGTTTTGCAGTCGACAGCGACACAAGAAGAAGGAAATAAAAAGGAAAAAGAAAATGCATCACAAAAAAAGCCTCGATAAATCAAATTAAGAATAACAAACATAGCGTTCCAGTAGTTTTAATGATGATGAATAACTTGAACTGGATTGTTTTGTTTATTTGCATCGTGTAGTTTTTGTTGGTGTGAGTATTTTTTATCTTGTTGGTCATGAAGGATGATAATAAAGTTTGACCTTGGCTAATATCACAGCCGCTAGCAGCTAAGCTAACAGCCACATCTATTATATTATTGTCATATTAGAGACATTATACAAACAACACATCATAGAAACATGAAACAACACTGGAGGCTACAGGGAGTGTGTAATGATTGTCACACTAAAAGAAGAGCTTGAGATAAATTAATAAAATAAAATCAATATTTATTCATTAGCCGAGTTTTAGCATCGCTTTTATTGTGAAAGGTTGAACCGGAAGCTCCGTGCTCAGCCGCGGCTGCTTGGTCTCGCGCCTGTCTGAGTGCGGCGGAGCAGCGCGAGCCGCTCAGCTGTTCAAACCTCAGACGGATCGAGTCCGAGTCCGGGAGGAGTGGACCAGGCTGACCCGGTTCTGTGTGTCGGACTGATGCTGGACTCGGACCCGGAGCCGCTGCTGCAGCTGTCCCCCCTCTCTCGGTGACTTCTCGGCTCTGGTTCGACTTTTCGGGTTCTCTCGGGTCTCGGGTCTCCGGTCTCCGGTGTCTGTCCCCGGGCGGCGGACGGACCGACCCGGTGGAAGGAAGGTAAACACAACAACAACAACAACAACAACAACAACAACAACAACAAGGAGATGCATGTGTTTGTGTCCGTGTTGACCTCTGGGTCCTGGAGGGGGGGGGGGGGGGGGGGTCAGAGAGCAGCAGTAGTTACTAATACAACAGCAGAAAGGGTTAACTCCTGTAACTTACGGTTTCAGAAGCCTTGAACGCAGCGTTAGCCATCGCTGACTGATGATTTAATGTCCCAGAAATGAAAACATCTCATTTTTGACCATAAATGAGTCCCCCCCCCTCCCCCTTCTTGTGTTGCAGGGCTGCAGCTCTCACCCGGACCGGACCGAGCCAGGACCGAGCCCAGGATGCCGGGTCTGGGGGTTCTGGTCCTGCTCAGCCTGGGTCTGACCCTGCACACGGGCCGGGGCTTCCCCAACCAGCTGCCCCACCCCCACCCCCACCCCGACCCCGGCTCAGACCCGCTGCTGGACTACGACCGGCTGGACGAGGAGCTGGGAGGCGGCGGGACCTGGAACCGGACCGGGGCCGGGACTGGCGGTCTGGAGGCCTGCGGGCCGTGTGAGCGCGGCCTCTGCCCGGAGACGCGCGGCTGCCGGGCCGGGCTGGTCCTGGACCCGTGCGGCTGCTGCCAGGAGTGTGGGAACCTGGAGGGTCAGGCCTGCGACCCGGGAGACCGCAGCGTGTTCTACGGGCTCTGTGGGACCGGGCTGCGGTGCCAGGCGGACCCCAGGCCTGCAGGAGGAGCAGGAGGAGCAGGAGGAGGAGCAGGAGGAGCAGGAGGAGGAGCAGGAGGAGCAGGAGGAGGAGGAGGAGGACCATCAGCACAGGAGGAGGAGGATGAAGAGGAGGAGGATGAAGAGGAGCAGGTGTGTGTGTGCCAGCAGCAGGACGCCGTGTGCGGCAGCGACGGAACCACCTACATGAACATGTGTCAGTTCAGAGAGGCGGCGTTCTCCAGACCAGAACTCAGGACCAGAGGGAAGGGGCCCTGCAAGACCGGTAGGCCCCGCCTACATCATGACATCACAGCATGACATCACAGCATGACATCACAGCATGACATCACACCATGACATCACAGCATGACGTCACACCATGACATCACAGCATGACGTCACAGCATGACGTCACACCATGACATCACAGCATGACGTCACAGCATGACGTCACACCATGACATCACAGCATGACGTCACAGCATGACATCACAGCATGACGTCACACCATGACATCACAGCATGACGTCACAGCATGACGTCACACCATGACATCACAGCATGACGTCACAGCATGACATCACAGCATGACGTCACACCATGACATCACAGCATGACGTCACATCATGACGTCACACCATGACATCACAGCATGACGTCACAGCATGACATCACAGCATGACGTCACACCATGACATCACAGCATGACGTCACACCATGACGTCACACCATGACATCACAGCATGACGTCACACCATGACATCACAGCATGACGTCACAGCATGACATCACAGCATGACGTCACACCATGACGTCACACCATGACATCACAGCATGACGTCACACCATGACGTCACACCATGACATCACAGCATGACATCACAGCATGACATCACAGCATGACGTCACACCATGACATCACAGCATGACGTCACATCATGACATCACAGCATGACGTCACAGCATGACGTCACACCATGACATCACATCATGACGTCACACCATGACATCACAGCATGACGTCACAGTATGACATCACAGCATGACGTCACACCATGACATCACAGCATGACGTCACACCATGACATCACAGCATGACGTCACACCATGACATCACAGCATGACGTCACAGCATGACGTCACAGCATGACATCACACCATGACATCACAGCATGACGTCACACCATGACATCACAGCATGACGTCACACCATGACATCACAGCATGACGTCACAGCATGACATCACAGCATGACATCACAGCATGACGTCACAGCATGACATCACAGCATGACGTCACACCATGACATCACAGCATGACATCACACCATGACATCACAGCATGACATCACAGCATGACATCACAGCATGACGTCACAGCATGACATCACAGCATGACATCACAGCATGACATCACATCATGACATCACAGCATGTCATTACATCATGACGGTAGCCGAGCGGCTAACAGCAAGATGCGATACACAACCTACACTCTACACACGATTGTTTCCACATTGTAGACAAACCTGTCTTCTCTCTAACAACCAGCTCAACGTAGCAGAGACACTGGCTTTAATTCCCATCTTAACGAGGCCATGGGGGAGATGGGGGCGTGGCCCCCGTGGCCCCCGTGGCCCCCATCGCTGCTGTCGCCTCCATTAACATAATGAGGAACAGTCTATGAACATGAGACCAACTTCATTGTCCAACATGTTGTGTTGAAGTTTCAGACTGTAGCGTGTGTGTGTTTATATAGATATCATCACACACACATCATTTAGAGCCACATGATGTGTTTCCTCAGCACATTCCTACCAAAGAGAAACACACACACACACACACACACACACACACACACACACACACACACACACACACACACACTCAGTCTATAATTTAGCTGCCTCTCTCTCTCATGTGATTATAGAGTCTCTCGTCCCTCTTCCTGTTCCCGCCGACCAGAATAAAACCTGGTTTCCTGTCGGTCTGAACCACTTAGACTCTGACACGCTGCACGCACACACACACACACACACACACACACTGACGCGCGGTCTGTTGGAGCAGTGAGGTTCCGTGTCCCGACTGAGGCGGGAATCAAACCCAGAGCAGCTCCTAGTGATGTCATCACACTGTGACGGTAGCTGCTGTAAATCACTGTCGTCATTAACTGTAACCAGAGAAATTCTAATATTGAGGAGAAGTGGCACTCTCGTCCACTTCCGGGTTTTCAATTCACGTCGAGTGCAGAATGAATGGGTGCCAATGGGGAGACACCCCTAAAAATCCACTTTTCTCTGGAAATAATTTTTTGTGAAGTAATTTGAATATTATTTTCAAAAGGGGGGAGCAATAAAATGTACTTCGCCGAATATTGAATTTTTAGAGTTCAGTTATCTGTTCTAAAAAGCTGTTCAAAAAATCATGATGACGTCACAGTCAGTGGTGCTGCTTTACGGTAATTTCTGAGTCACCTCAGAGAACGATGACAGCCCGTCATGGATGTATGCGTATGCAGTCCGTCCAGCCCGCCCAAGTAACCATGTTATACCGTTATACAACATTATAATAAAAAAAAACATTTAATGCAGCCGATCCGTTCATTGTAAAACATCTATTTATTGATGTGCATGTAGTGAACGTATGGGTACAGAGGAGCCTCCAGGCAGCAATGAAGCTTCACTTTTCATTCAAACAATAAACTAATGCTACTGCCACAATTGTTAGATTTCATCAATGAGACCAACATTTATCTCCTAAAAAGAATTAAACCAGCCGGTGGTTAACCTCTAAAAACCTACGGGTAAGTTAATTAGCGACTGTTTTCTGTGATTATGGGATGTCCGGTCATTGCTCCCAGGTGGAGCTTCCAGACTTGTAAACAGCCGTCATAAACTGACCGCATCCTGGGATCTAAACAGTTACCTTATCGCTTGAAAATAATATTAAAAGTTAATAAAGTGCATAATAACAGCATTACAGAAGGAAACTCGGTTTTACAGCGATTGTGTCATCCGGTGGGATCTCTGGTCGTAAACAGTCGCAAATCCGTCACTGACCAATCAGCATCCATTAGCAAAATGCTAGCGTTTCATGGCCAACAACAGGCCAAGCTGTAGGAAATCGAAAGGACAAAACTTCTCAACGATTTCACTTTTAACCTATAATCCATGTCGAACTTTCCAAAAATACAACAATATTTGAGGTTTTTTGACTATTACCAGGTGAAAGGGACAAATTTAGCCTTCTAGCTCCATAGGGCCCCATTCATTCTGCACTCGCCCGCGAGCGCTCCTAGTGGAATTCTGGTGGAACTGCAACCAAGTTCGATACAATGGGGCTTATGGAGAGTGGCAAGGCTCGTCGTAGACCGGCTCTGCTGTAACATGTTGTCGTGTTGTTTTCCTCCACTACGTAGTAGACGACAAAACACCCACAATGCACCGCAAAACTGAGTGAACAAGCGATGTACACTACTTTCTACTCCCGTATCCCACAATGCAATGCGGTCGTGTTTTGCCACAGAAGAAGAACAAGCTAATTAGCATGTTAGCTAGGATGTCTTTGGGTTATTTACCAATAAACTCTTGGCTCCGTTTGGGCAGCAGCATTAAAACCATCTAACAAAGGAACTCTAGTAGAGCTAATGAGCTAAGCTAATAGCACAGCAGTAGTTGACCAAACGAAGATATTTCAACAGTTTATTGTCTGTGAAACGCGACCACACAGAATCACATCCTCTAACGTTCCCTCAAGTGTCCGGTTTTGTTATTTTATTTTTTTATCTGTCTGGTTTGTTTCATACGCTCATGATTCTCGGAGCGTCAGCTTGTGTCACAGCAGTAGGCTAACACCCGGTGCTAACACCTGGAGCTAACACCTGGAGCTAACACCCACAGCTAACAGAGCTAACACCCGGTGCTAACACCTGGAGCTAACACCTGGAGCTAACACCAGGAGCTAACACGTGGTGCTAACACCTGGAGCTAACACCCGGTGCTAACACCCGGAGCTAACACCCGGAGCTAACAGAGCTAACACCCGGTGCTAACACCTGGAGCTAACACCAGGAGCTAACACGTGGTGCTAACACCAGGAGCTAACACCTGGAGCTAACACCAGGAGCTAACACGTGGTGCTAACACCTGGAGCTAACACCTGGAGCTAACACCAGGAGCTAACACGTGGTGCTAACACCTGGAGCTAACACCAGGAGCTAACACGTGGTGCTAACACCTGGAGCTAACACCAGGAGCTAACACCCGGTGCTAACAGAGCTAACATTTATTTAACACCCGGTTTGGAGCTAACACCTGGAGCTAATGCTTTATTTTTTATAGAACCACTTTTTTTTCGGAACTTTCGGGTTAATTTAAATCCAAATTTTTCTATGGCGTCGCAAAATTTTTATTTTTTAGGTTTTTATTTATTTAGGCTATTTATTTTCCAACCTAGAAGGGAGAAATGGAAAAGGGAATTTGCCTAGTTTTTATTGCAGCAAGAGTTGAATCTTCGCTGTGACAATGCAGGATTCCCCTCATGGAGCAGGATTCTTCCTGAAATGTTTCAAAACTGTTTTTGCAGAAGTGCGTTTTCTTTCTTTTCTCCCAAGCAGCTAATGTTCTTCCCCAGCAGAACTTTTTGATTTCGAAAAAATTGGCCCGCCATGTTTTCCGAGGTTGCCCTCATTTTTAATTTGGGATCTTTCCGAAATGAGATGCTTCATCATAACACCAGGAGCTATCTTGAATAACACCTGGAGCTAACACCTGGAGCTAACATATTAACACCTGGATTTAACACCAGGAGCTAACACGTGGTGCTAACACCTGGAGCTAACACCAGGAGTCTCAGGACAAACCAGGAGCTAACACGTGGTGTAACACCTGGAGCTAACACCTTAACACCAGGAGTGTTTAACACCTGGAGCTAACAAATCTGGTCCACACCTGGAGCTAACACCAGGAGCTAACACGTGGTGCTAACACCTGGAGCTAACACCAGGAGCTAACACCAGGAGCTAACACCCGGTGCTCCACCAGTGGTTGAGAACCACTGGTGGAGAGGGAAGGAGGTGATGAGTGTGTGTGTGTGATGTCATCAGACTGAGTCAGTGTGATGTCATCAGTCCCTGTCATCAAGGTGGGCCCTCAGAGCCAGGTGAACGGCAGCGGCAGCAGCCTGGTCTTCCTGTGTGAGGTGTTTGCGTTTCCCATGGCGCTGGTGGAGTGGAGGAAGGAGGGGAGGGACGTGGTGCTGCCAGGGGACGACCCCCACATCTCTGTCCAGGTGACGCACACACACAACCACACACAACCACACACATGCTAGCACCATAGGCTAGCACCACATGCTAGCACCACAGGCTAGCACAGGAAAGCGTCCGTCTCACTTAGTTTGTTAGTTTCAGGACAGAGGCTCTGGTGTTGCATTCAGGTGCAGTCAGACAGATACCAATACCACATCACCATGACAACATGTTGTTTATCCTGGTGCTGGTGGAACACTTGTTTACATAGAGGTTGTTTATCCTGTTACTGCAGCGTCTGCCCCGTTTCACCTGAACGCACCATCAACAATACGTTCACATATGCAACTACGGACTGTACCTTTAACCGCTTCCTACGGATTGAACCTTTAACCGCTTCCTACGGACTGTACCTTTAACCGCTTCCTACGGACTGTACCTTTAACTGCTTCCTACGGACTGTACCTTTAACCGCTTCCTACAGACTGTACCTTTAACTGCTTCCTACGGACTGTACCTTTAACTGCTTCCTACGGACTGTACCTTTAACCGCTTCCTACGGACTGAACCTTTAACCGCTTCCTACGGACTGTACCTTTAACTGTTTCCTACGGACTGTACCTTTAACCGCTTCCTACAGACTGTACCTTTAACCGCTTCCTACGGACTGTACCTTTAACCGCTTCCTACGGACTGTACCTTTAACCGCTTCCTACGGACTGTACCTTTAACCGCTTCCTACGGACTGTACCTTTAACCGCTTCCTACGGACTGTACCTTTAACCGCTTCCTACGGACTGTACCTTTAACTTATACCCCCTCCATTTTTGAATGTTTACAGGCAGTGAGTTGATATTATTTATGCCGTCTCCGTCTCCGTCTCCGTCTCCGTCTCTGTGTCTCAGTCTCGCGGCGGGCCAATGAAATTCGAGCTCTCCAGTTGGCTGCAGATCGAGGGGGCGGAGCCAGGAGACTCAGGGACCTATCGCTGCATCGCTCGCAACAACCTGGGATCTGTCTCCGCCTCCGCCGTCCTGGGAGTACTGGGAGCAGGTGAGACGCACACACACACACACACACACACACACACGCAGACACACACACCTGCTGACAGGTCATTGACCTCTGACACCCCCCTCCCCTGCCCCCCCCCCCTCAGAGGAGCTGTCCTCCTACCTGGCCAACAGCGTGGCGGAGATGAAGCAGCTGATGGACGCCGCCACAGATTACGACCAGGACTTCTACTGACCGACCTGTGATGTCACTTCCTGTGGAGTGACCGACCTGTGATGTCACTTCCTGTGGAGTGACCGACCTGTGATGTCACTTCCTGTGGAGTGACCTCAGCAGCAGCAGAGACAACGCATCACGGCGCCAGGAGGGCGTGGCCTTTGTCTTCAGGTCCTTTTATTCCCAGTCGTATATGCTAATGAGCCTCTCATTATTATTATGATTATTATGATTATTATTATTATGATTATGTGTGAGTGTAAAGTGAGGTCACTCTGACATCACACAGGAAGTGATGTCATCATGTCAGCTCTGTCACTGTGAAACACACAAACCTGTTTATCTGAAATAAATGTAAACAACAGCTGCTTCCTGTCTGCGCCAACGACCTCACTATGACAACAGGTGACATCACCACCACACACGGTGACATCATCACACAGCGGCTCAGATCTGACGTGTGTCTGTCACCACAGAAGAAGAAGGAGGAGGAGGAGGAGGAGGAGGAAGGTTCACCTTCACCTGTAGACGTCAGCGTCGCCGCCATGTTGGACGTGTCAGATCTGGAAGCAAAACAATACACACACACACACACACACACACACACAAGCTTATACAGATGTGTAGATGTAAGCCCTGTGCATTAAAGGGACAGTCCAACATTCAGTCAGACTGGTCCATCACCGTAGCAGTAGGTTCGTGCAGCTGCAGCAACATGTTGAGACACAGTGAAGAAGAGGAACAGCTGCTTTAACACTTTGTGTTTGTAACTGCCTGAACCGCGCACACACACACACACACACACACACACACACACACACACACACACACACACACACACACGCACACACGCGCACACACACACACACACACACACACACAGTCTGTTGTTGGTCTCTCAGTAAAATGTGTTTTTCATTCTGGTGGAAAAAAGTTTCTCAAAGCAGAAAAGAGAGAAGAAAGAGAGTTACTGCTGCTGTTTAATGGATTCACCACATGTGGCTGCAGCTTCCTCTGACACACACACACACACACACACACACACACACACACACACACACACACACACACACACACACACCCTGCTGCTGAAGCCGGTCCAGTCTGGATCTGGACCGGGTGGAGGAAGCTCCTGCTGTCTGAGGGTCTGAGGCTGCAGCTTCATCTTCATGATGAGGAGACGTGTCGGCCATATTGGACGTGTCAGATCTGAACGGACTGAACTTTATAAACACCTGATGTGAGATAAAGGCATAGTTCAACATTTTGCAAATTGGCCCATTCCCATAATCCCTGTAGACAGAGTTGTTTTAGAGGGACTGATGCACGTTGCCTTCAGGGACAGTTTTTCATCATCAGTCTCTGTATTTCCCTCTAAAACAACTCTGTGTGGTAACGTTGTGTTATTATCTCATAGCGTGGTGAATGTGCAGGTCACAACTTGTCCACCAGAGCGTTGTGGAGTTGTTGGATTGTGTATTTGATGAGTTTGATGAGGGAAACCAAGAAATCCCATAATGAGCCTCCGTAGCGTAGCTCTGAGCAGCTCACGGCTCTGCTCCGCCGTTCTAAAAACAGCTTGCACCGACCATTCTATAGGGGTTATGGTGATAGCCTTTAGAGCACAGCTGTATCAGTAACTAACCAGAGTGTAACAGGTGTTATTATCTAGTGGAATGGAGGGACAGTAACTTCTGGATTACAGTTACTTTGCAGCGCTGGACTCTGTGGCTCCAGTGAATCTTCTTCTTCTTCTTCTTCTCTTTGTTTTGTGCTGAGTCACTGTGGTTTTCTTCTTCTCTTGTTTAGTCAATAACAACACATTCCACCGTTTATTGAAAACACTAACGTGAACAGTGTGTGTGTGTGTGTTGACACTGATGGGAACAGTGTGTGTACTGTTCACACACTCTCTGTGAGTCTGTCATCACTTAAATGTTGCTGCAGCAGCAGCAGCAGCAGCAGCAGCAGCAAGGCATTATGGGATGGAGAGAAGAGGTCCACTCTATGGATCCAGGAAATACCACCAGACTCACTGAGCTGCAAATAACTTCCAGACCCTCTCAGCCAATCAGAGCTCAGCCCTGCAGCCGGGAAACAGAGGAGGGTCAATACAACTGACTGATAGGTCCAGTGTGTGTGTGTGTGTGTGTGTGTGTGTGTGTGTGTGTGTGTGTGTGTGTGTGAGACAACAGAACATTAAACAAACTCCATGAGTTGTGTTTGTAGTTGTTGTACTGCACAGTGACGTGATACAAACCTAGAACAGACTTCATCTGTTGTTGTAACAATAAAACACAACAGACTCATGAGATCACTGCATGTGTGTTAGTGGGAGGTTCAACTGTCACTAATTATTATAGTAGCTTATGTTAGGCTATGATATTATATTATATTATATTATATTATATTACATTACATTCTATTCTTCCTGTGAGTGGCGGTGTCCCCTGCAGTTCCCCCTCCCCGCCTGCAGTTCCCCCTCCCCGCCTGCAGTTCCCCCTCCCCGCCTGCAGGTCCCCCTCCCCGCCTGCAGGTCCCCCTCCCCGCCTGCAGGTCCCCCTCCCCGCCTGCAGTTCCCCCTCCCCGCCTGCAGTTCCCCCTCCCCGCCTGCAGTTCCCCCTCCCCGCCTGCAGTTCCCCCTCCCCGCCTGCAGTTCCCCCTCCCGCCTGCAGTTCCCCGCCTGCAGGTCCCCCTCCCCGCCTGCAGTTCCCCCTCCCCGCCTGCAGGTCCCCCTCCCCGCCTGCAGTTTCCCCCCCAGTTCCCCGCCTGCAGTTCCCCCTCCCCGCCTGCAGTTCCCCCTCCCGCCTGCAGTTCCCCCTCCCCGCCTGCAGTTCCCCCTCCCCGCCTGCAGTTCCCCCTCCCGCCGCCGGCGGCGCTGCGGCTTCTCGCTGTGTTTACATGTTAGCTTTAGCTTCGTTAGCTTCTTTAGCTGCGGCTGCTGCAGAGCGGTGAGACTGGACTGGACTCAACCACGGACCAGAACCAGGGTCAGAACATCTGGAACATCTGTCTGTGTCTCTGTGTGTGTCTCTGTGTGTGTGTGTGTCCTTCCCGGGGACAGCTTTGTCTCTTTGTTCATCAGCTGTTCCGGGACTAAACTAACGGCTTGTCCCGGTGTGGCTCAAACGCTGCTTCGCTCCGGTCTGGAGAGAGAGGGTCACGTGCTTCTGTCTCGGTCTCTCTGTTTCTGTCTCTGTGTCTGTCTCTCTGTGTTCCTGTCCACCACCACCAACCAGGTCTTGTCCAGTTCAGTAAAGTTGTAAAGAATTCAGATTCGGACTTCCGGGATCAAGAACTCTGAGACGAAACGTTGTTCAAACGCAAACGGTGTCTCTTTCACATCATAATAACACAGACCTCTACCTACAAGAATCAAAACCGAGCCGTTCTCCGAGCTGGACGGAAGACATTGATCTATGTGCAGCCGGGAGCCGGGCGCGTGCGAGGGACTGTCTGCAAATGACAAGACAAGATCAAGACGCTAGCTCCACTGTTATAAAGTACAGACAGGGACTCACACCGAGGGAGTCCTCGTGGTCAGACTACAACAGCCAGTGGCGCGCGCAGACTTTTAGAAGGGCCTCCTCGCCAAAAAAAAACAAACAAACAAACAACCGTTGTAAACACTGTGTGTGACGTCATGTTTGTTTGTTTTCTTCTTCCTGTTTAGGGTCAGTGTTGGTGAGCAGAGGTCAAAGGTCAGCAGGTACCAGCCCTCCTCCTCCTCCTCCTCCTCCTCATCTTCATCATCTTCATCATGGTCAAACAGCAGCGGAGGGGCGACAGGTGAGGACTGGTTGCCATGGTGAACTGTGTTGTCTCTGCTGCCGCCGTGTGGCCAGACGGTGGAACTGCAGCTCTGCCTCATTCACCTCCACCAACACAACACAACCTGGAACCACTCGGTTCTGAGGAGAATATTATGGGATGACACCGGTAGCATCAAGATGTTCTGAAGACGGGGCGGTGTTTGGCTCAGTTGGTAGAGACCCCCCCCCCTGCCCGAGGCTGTGGTCCTCGCTGCAGGCGGCCCCGGTTCGAGTCCCGCGTCACCCACCCACCCCCCGCCTCCCATTTCCTGTCACACTCTCAACACTCAGAGAGAGAAATGTTTTTCTTTCACTTTTTTGAGAATTAAATTTTTTTTTCGTTTTTTTGAGATTTTTTCTTCCTTTTTTGGGGGGCGGGTTTTTTTTCAAACTTTTTATTTATTCATTTATTTTTTCTCCAAAAATTCCGACCACTGGCCCTAATTTGAACGTACATCGACTAAAACAGTAAAGTTCTTCATCTCTGGTGTTTGCTTCAGTTTCCTCCAGTTTGGGCTGATAGTGATATTTAATTAAAGGTAATCTGACTAAATGTTGAACTGTCCCTTTAAAGGCCTGTCTATACACTGCTGTGGTCAAGTATTTAACCCCTTCCATCTGTCACAGTTAAATGTTGAAGATCATCATATGTTGTGTATTTATATTTCTGTCTCTGCAGGTGTTCCCTCCCGGCGGCGGCGGCAGCGGCGGCGGCAGCAGGTCACAGCGGGCCACAGGTTCGATTCCCTTTGGTCCCTGTACAGAGCAGACAGCCCCCACCTCCTCCTCCTCCTCCTCCTCCTCCTGCTGCTGCTGCTCCGCCCTCTGACAGGAAGTGGGCGGGGCCACAGACAGGAAGTGCAGACGGCAGCACCACAGAAGAAGAGCGAGCAGCTGGAAGTGGAGACACGGGACCGGACGGAGAGAAGAAGAGGGCCAGACTGGACGGGTCAGACAGACGCCATGTTGTTGATGTTGTTGTTGTTGTTGTGTTGTTGTTGTTGTTGTTGTTGTTGAGTTCTGTCCCGCCCCCCCCTCAGAGCCGAGGCGTCATGTGACCAACCAGGAAGTGGCGGCGGCTCCACAGGTGAGTCAACCTGCAGCAACAAGACCTGCTGCTGCTGAACGCCTCACTCACAGTGTGTGTCTGTGTGTGTGCGTGTGTTGTCAGACGGCGTCATGGCGACCAGAGCTCCGCCCCCCGACCAGCAGGAGGCAGCAGAGCACAGCGAGGTAAACACACCCACCGCTAGACGACCCGCTCACTCTCCTTTTTTACATTTTACAACTTTTTCTAGAATTGTAAACCGTGTGTGTGTGTGTGTGTGTGCGTGTGCGTGCGTGTGCGTGTGTGTGTGTGCGTGCAGCTGCAGGCCGTGGGCGCCCTCACCGTCACCATCCAGCAGCGCAGCGAGAGCCGGGAGTTCGGCGCGGCGGAGCGAGCAGCACGACTCCACTGTCACGTCTGTAACCTCAGCTGTCGCTCTGCGCAGGTCGGTGGGGTTTGGGTGAACTGTTCCTTTAACGTGCTTTGACCTCATGTAACAGGAAGCTGGATGTGTGTGTGTGTCTGTGCGTGTGTGTGTGTGTGTGTGTGTGTGTGTGTGTGTGTGTGTGTGTGTGTGTGTGTGTGTCTGTGTGTGTGTGTGTGCGTGTGTGTGTGTGTGTGTGCAGGTGTTTCATGAACACATGTCAGGAGCCGAACACGGGAAGAGGCTGCAGGAGATCACACACTCCATCTGCCTCAACACACACACGCTGCAGGACAGGTGTGCACACACACACACACACACGCGGTGATGTGATGTGTGTCCAGGCTCTGATTGGCTCTCCCCTCTAGGGGGCGTCGGCCTGAGGCGCGGCGCTGGTGTGACACCTGTCGGACTCACTTCAGCGGTGACGTCATCGTCCATCGACGGAGCAAGCAGCACAAGGTGAGAGACTGATGACATCACTGAGACGCTGATGACATCACTGAGACGCTGATGACATCACTGAGACGCTGATGACATCACTGAGACGCTGAGAGACGACGTAGCTACACTCTGACACAGACTTAAAGGGACAGTTCAACATTTAGTCAAATTGTCCCATCACCATAACCCCTATAGTCATAGCAGTAGGTTCGTTACCTTTAATTGTCGGTGCAAGCTATTTTTAGAACGGCGGAGCAGAGCCGTGAGCTGCTCAGAGCTACGCTACGGAGGCTCATGGGATGTCTTGGTTTTTATTCTGAAATCAGTCCTCACGTTACCTCTAGTTACCTGCAGGTCAGAGCTTCTCCAGGGAGTTTGAAATCTCACCAGAAAAAAAACACGAAAAAAAACAAACAAACAGACAAACAGAAAAAAGAAATTGTCAAAATGAAAAAAATTAATTATGGAGTTTTTTTTAATTTATTTATTAATTTTCTTGTGTGTGTGTGTGTGTGTGTGTGTGTGTGTGTCCAGATGTGCAAGCAGCTGTGCCGGCCCTTCTGCCCCGTGTGTCGGCGCCACTTCAGGACGCCCAGGAAGTTTGTGGAGCACATGAAGTCGCCGGAGCACAAGCAGCAGGTCAGCCAGCAGGAAGCCCCGCCCCCAGCCTCACAGCCGGCCAATCAGAGGCAGGCACCGGCCGTGATGTCACAGTCTGCCTGTCTCCTCCTCCTCCTCCTCCCAGGTGCAGCTGCAGGAGGCGCAGGAGGAGGAGCTGATCACCGTGGACGCCGTGGGCTGCTTCCAGGAGGAGGAAGAGGAGGAGGAGGAGGAGGAGGAGGAGGCAGACGTAGCTGATGATGAAGAGGAGGAGCAGGACGTAGGAGAACAGGTGATGGAGGAGGAAGTCGTTCCTGGAAAAGTCCTGGAAACTTAAAGGGACAGTTCACCCAAAACTCCTCTGTTGTTGTTGTTGTTGTTGTTGTTGTTGTTGTTGTTGTTGTGTTGCAGGCGGCGGCGACGCAGCAGCGCGACCCTCTCTGCTCATACGGTACGTTGTTCACCGCGCAGGTTACCATGACGACCAGCAGCGTCTGGTCAACAGGCCTGACAGCCGTGTGTGTGTGTGTGTGTGTGTGTGTGTGTGTGTGTGTGTGTGTGTTCCAGTGGTTCCTGTCTCCGGCTTCCTGTGTCGACTCTGCAACAAGTTCTTTGAGAGCGAGACGACGGCGCGACACACACACTGCAGGACACGCACACACACCCTCAACCTGCAGGTAACACACACACACACACACACACACACTGCAGGACACACACACACACCCTCAACCTGCAGGTAACACACACACACGCACACACACCCTCAACCTGCAGGTAACACACACACACACACACTGCAGGACACGCACACACACCCTCAACCTGCAGGTAACACACACACACACACACACCCTCAACCTGCAGGACACTGCAGGACACGCACACACACCCTCAACCTGCAGGTAACACACACACACACACACTGCAGGACACGCACACACACCCTCAACCTGCAGGTAACACACACACACCCTCAACCTGCAGGTAACACACACACACACACACACACACCCTCAACCTGCAGGTAACACACACACACACACACCCTCAACCTGCAGGTAACACACACACACACACACACACACACACACACCCTCAACCTGCAGGTAACACACACACACACTGCAGGACACACACACACACCCTCAACCTGCAGGTAACACACACACACACACACACACACACACACACCCTCAACCTGCAGGTAACACACACACACCCTCAACCTGCAGGTAACACACACACACACACACACACCCTCAACCTGCAGGTACACACACACACACACTGCAGGACACGCACACACACCCTCAACCTGCAGGTAACACACACACACACACACTGCAGGACACGCACACACACCCTCAACCTGCAGGTAACACACACACACACACACACACACACACACACACCCTCAACCTGCAGGTAACACACACACACACACACACACACACACACACACCCTCAACCTGCAGGTAACACACACACACACACACACACACACACACACCCTCAACCTGCAGGTAACACACACACACACACACACACACCCTCAACCTGCAGGTAACACACACACACACACACACACAGAACTCAGTGTGTGTGTGTGTGTGTGTGTGTTCCAGAGAGCTCAGAGAGACCGTCAGACGACCAGCTGACCTTTGACCTCTGACCTCACCGTGTCCCAGCATGCACCTGTGTGTCCAGGTGATGATGTCATCGCGCTGTCAGGCGGAGGAGCCAATGACGTGTCTCCGTCCTTCAGCATCTGTTCCTGCTCTGCAACATCTGGACGAACCGATGACGTCACGATGATGTCATCAACATGTCCAGTGACCGACCAATGAGACGGAAGGTCGTTCCAACCCGAGGTGACGGTGAAGACAGAGACATCGGGAAGACCTGAGGAACGCCGCCTGAAGCCAGGAACACGCCGTCACCACGACGTCACCATGACGACGCCACGCCACAACTGGAGCAGAAGGGAAACATTTCCAACCTTCAAACTGAAGCAGGGTTTCCGCGGGGTTTTAAAAAGTATTAAAAAGTGATAAATCAAAAAAGCAAAATTTAATGGCCTTAAAAAGTGATAAATTTGGTCCAAAGGTATTAATTTTAAAGAATAGGTATTATTTTTTTTCTTGAGACTCCCAACCTGTTTCCAGGGTTTCCCCCAGTGTATAAACTTACAGTCACCTGACAATGTCACAACTTCGTCGCGCATAACGGGACACGTCACAGACATCATGCTCATCAGACCGCTGCTTCACCAGCTGACCGAGAGGAACGCACCGAGCCGCGGCTCCAAGAGGCTCGGTCAGCTGCTGTAGCACAGCTGTTAGCTGGTAGCTGTTAGCTCGCCAGAGTCGGTGGTCGGACTATCCAACAGACGGACCGGCGGGGGGATTGAACACTGTACAATCAGCGCAATATAGCGCATTTAATGTTTACGAGTGGCAAAGCGCAAACTGTCTCTATGCACGCTTCCCGTGTCTGTGTATATGTGCGCGCGCGTGTGTGTACGTGCACGCGAGAGAGACTGCAGATGGAATGACTAGATGAGAGGAGGTGAAACGCAGTTTTTAAATTATTATTATACTATTCGCCTTTGAGTGGGGTGGGATAAAAAAAAACTGGGAAAAAACGGAAGAATGGAAGTCTTCTCTGTCACATTTACTGTCATGTTGCTACCTCATTAAAAAAAATACAGGCCTATTTTTATTTATTTATTTTTCTGTGAGAGCCTGTGGCAGGCTACAGTCAACTTAATTAATGAGAAACACTTGATAATTCAGGCGGCACGGTGGTGCAGTGGTTAGCACTGTCGCCTCACAGCAAGAGGGTTCTGGGTTCGAACCCAGGGGGCAGGGGCCCTTCTGTGTGGAGTTTGCATGTTCTCCCCGTGCATGCGTGGGTTCTCTCCGGGTACTCCGGCTTCCTCCCACAGTCCAAAGACATGCAGGTTAGGTTAATTGGTGACTCTAAATTGCCCATAGGTGTGAATGAGAGTGTGAATGGTTGTCTGTCTATATATGTGTTAGCCCTGCAATAGACTGGCGACTTGTCCAGGGTGTACCCCGCCTCTCGCCCGAAGTCAGCTGAGATAGGCTCCAGCTCACCCGTGACCCGTAAGGATAAAACGGTATAGATAATGGATGGATGGGCACTTGATAATTGTATAATCTGTCTTCTTATTGCTGCATAGGGATTTCTGTTATTCCAGAAAAGTTGAAAGGCCATCATCTACACAGCACAATTGATTGAGAAGAACAGGATGACTGTTATGGTAGCCTACTACTACGACTGCTATATAACTAGTGATGCCGAAATACAATAATGAAGCAACTTGTTGGTTTTGGCTAGTAAAAAATATGTCTGGCGAATAACTTTTTTGACCTAGCAACTTGGCTAGTAGGTCAAAAAGTTAATTTCAAACCCTGTTGACGTCATATCAATTCATTGTATTCATTTGCTGCTAGAAATCTAAAATCGTCTTTGCGCGCATAGTTGTCAGGCGGATAGAAGTGCTAGTGAATCTCTTTCTGATTGATACTTGGTGCAACTCGATGTCGTGGTGGTATTAAAAAAAACTGAAGGTAGTGAAAAAAGGTATTAAATGGTAGTAAATTGACTCAAAGATTTGTGTATAAACCCTGTGAAGAGAAGTGATGAGACCAGGACTTTTCATACGTGTTTATTTTTAGTGTTCACAGTTTGACCATCCGTCTCTTCACGACAACAACAACAACAACAACAACAACAACAACACAGCTGCTGGACACAGGCCCAGATGTTTGTGAGGGTTTGTCTTTGGTTTGTCTTCATCACACGGACTGCACCTTTAGATGAGGAACGAGGCAGAAGCTGTGATTTACTGGAACCTGAACGCACCACGGGAACCAGCAGGTCACAGCTGGACTCTGACTTCCTGAGCTGTCATCAGCGACCAATCACAGAGCTTCCTCACGTTTGTCTCTTTAAAGGGATAGTTCAACATTTTGTCATTGGCCCATCACCATGACTATGAGATAATAACACAACGTTACCACACAGAGTTGTTTTAGAGGGAAATTCATGTAAAACCTCTGATGCACGTTGCCTTCAGGGACAGTTTTTCATCATCAGTCTCTGTATTTCCCTCTAAAACAACTCTGTGTGGTAACGTTGTGTTATTATCTCATAGCGTGGTGAATGTGCAGGTCACAACTTGTCCACCAGAGCGTTGTGGAGTTGTTGGATTGTGTATTTGATGAGTTTGATGAGGGAAACCAAGAAATCCCATGAGCCTCCGTAGCGTAGCTCTGAGCAGCTCACGGCTCTGCTCCACCGTTCTAAAAACAGCTTGCACAGACAGTTAAAGGTAACGAACCTACTGCTGTGACTATAGGGATTATGGTGATGGGACAGTTTGACTAAATGTTGAACTGTCCCTTTAATGGTCTTCAGTGTGAACGCGTTCCCTTTCGTTTCCTGCTGAGTTTTCATTAAACTCCTTCTTTGTCTCGTTGATCTCTGTGTATTTTTTGGTGATTGTCACAAAGCTGTCGCGTTATTAGTTACTTCAATGTTTATGTTTGTTACGACGGTTGTTGTCACGGTAACTCGTCTCATACTGTTTAATGGTCTTCTTCAGCTGCGTTTCATTCAGCTCGCCAGCTCGGACCTGAGTCTGTTTTATGGTTTCTGATGATGTCATCATTGTATTTTACGGACGCGCGTTGCATTCACGGAAAAAAAACAACAACTTTCAGGATCATTTTTTTCAGTTTTTTGGAGTAATTTTTTTTTTTCTCCTGTTTTTCGTAGTAATTTTTTTCTGATTTAAGGAGATTCCACCTGCAGGAAGCGTGAGGACTGATTTCAAAATAAAAGCGCTACGTCAGACTGAGGCGGTGCCTGAAACCTCATTAAGTCAGAGAAGTGAATGCGATGCTTCTGTAGTTTAGATTCATTCATCAATAATCAGATGTTCAGCATGAATTCATTCTTAGATAAACTTGTTAACGTTGATTAAACCGTCTCAGAGTCTTTGAGCTCATGTCAAACAAACAAACAAACAAACAAACAAACAAAGGCCAGTCGTTCAGCTCATCGGCTGGTCGGCCTGCGAGCTCGTTATCAATCAATCACTGAATCCCTCGTTATTAGTTATTGATGATCAGCGTCGTTCAGTCTAATAGAGCAGATCTGAAAACAGCCGGAATCGTCCTTTAAATTAAAACTTAAGTTTCTGAGTAAAAACATACGACCATGTTGCTTAGAAACCATGTTGCTTAGAAACCAGTCCTCTTTGCTGTCAAGATAAAAACTTTTTGCTCATGCATTCGACTGCACGTGATGGGCCGACGCCGACGCTGAGCTCCTATTGGTCGGCTGCTGCTGCTGCCGCCTGGAGCAAAAGCTTTTATTCTGAAAGCAAAGAGGACGTCGTATGTTTTACAAACATTAGTTTCGATTGAAGTTGAAGATTTATTTTATTCAGTTTGGATCTGAAAACGTTGTATTTGTATTTGATCCGTTCTGTTTGACTGAACGACGGGAGCTTCTCTCCGTGCGGCGGGAGGCGGAGCTTTGGTTTGGTTTGTAGCAGCAGCTGTCGAGGAGGCGGAGTCTGGGACGTCCCACGCTGCCGCGGGGTCAGTGAAGGCACCGCGGCTCAGTACTCCGGCAGCATCTCGTCGTCGTAGTCCATGATGCTCAGCTCGTGTCTCCGCCGCCGGACGGCCAGGGTCAGGTCAGCGGGGGCGGCGGGAGGAGGAGGAGGGGCGTGGCCTGAGCCGGAGGGGGCGTGGCCTGCAGCGGCGGGCTCAGGCTTCCAGGTGGCAGGAGGAAGAGGAGGAGGAGGAGGAGGAGGACTCTCTGGCTGCTCCTCCTCCTCTTCCTCCTCTTCCTCCTCCTGCTCCACCTCCTCTTCCTCCTGATGCTGAGGCTCCTCCCCCTCCGCTGGCCCCACCCCCTCCGCTCCGTGGTCGGCGGGTCCGAACAGCTGGCGCGCTCGCTGCTCCAGGAAGGAGCCGACGGCGAGGGGGGAGTCGATGGGGGAGAGGGAGAGGGGGGAGGAGGAGCAGGAGGGGAGGTGCAGCGGCGAGGTGGACAGCGCCTCCACGGCGCCGTTGATGATTCCAACAGAAGAAGAAGAAGAGGAGGAGACGCTCTGAGCCACCGGCAACGCCGCGCTGCCGCCGCCGTTCGTCCTGAGGGAGACAGACACGTGACATCATCATCAGCTCCTTCTGCTGATTGGCTCCCAGGAGTGATGTCACCATTACAGGCTTTACAGGTGTGACTGTTTCAGGAATTTAACCTCCTGTCGTCTTTGTTTCCTTCCTCCATCCTCCCTTCTTTCCTCCATCCTCCCTCCATCCTCCCTTCTTTCCTTCCCTTCATCCTCCCTTCTTTCCTTCCCTCCTTCCCTTCATCCTCCCTTCTTTCCTTCCCTCCTTCCCTTCATCCTCCCTTCTTTCCTTCCCTCCATCCTCCCTTCTTTCCTTCCCTCCTTCCCTTCATCCTCCCTTCTTTCCTTCCATCTTCCCTTCATCCTCCCTTCATCCTCCCTTCCCTCCCTCCACCCTTCTTTCCTTCCCTCCTTCCCTTCATCCTCCCTTCTTTCCTTCCATCTTCCCTTCATCCTCCCTTCATCCTCCCTTCCCTCCTTCCCTTCATCCTCCCTTCTTTCCTTCCCTTCATCCTCCCTTCTTTCCTTCCCTCCTTCCCTTCATCCTCCCTTCTTTCCTTCCCTCCATCCTCCCTTCTTTCCTTCCCTCCTTCCCTTCCCTTCTTTCCTCCATCCTCCCTTCTTTCCTTCCCTCCTTCCTCCATCCTCCCTTCTTTCCTTCCCTCCTTCCTCCATCCTCCCTTCTTTCCTTCCCTCCTTCCCTTCATCCTCCCTTCTTTCCTTCCCTTCATCCTCCCTTCTTTCCTTCCCTCCATCCTCCCTTCTTTCCTTCCCTCCTTCCCTTCATCCTCCCTTCTTTCCTTCCCTTCATCATCCCTTCTTTCCGTCCCTCCTTCCCTTCATCCTCCCTTCTTTCCTTCCCTCCTTCCCTTCATCCTCCCTTCTTTCCTTCCCTCCTTCCCTTCATCCTCCCTTCTTTCCTTCCCTCCTTCCCTCCATCCTCCCTTCTTTCCTTCCCTCCTTCCCTTCATCCTCCCTTCTTTCCTTCCATCTTCCCTTCATCCTCCCTTCTTTCCTTCCCTCCTTCCCTTCATCCTCCCTTCTTTCCTTCCCTCCTTCCCTTCATCCTCCCTTCTTTCCTTCCCTCCTTCCCTTCATCCTCCCTTCTTTCCTTCCCTCCTTCCCTTCATCCTCCCTTCTTTCCTTCCCTCCTTCCTCCCTTCTTTCCTTCCCTCCATCCTCCCTTCTTTCCTTCCCTTCATCCTCCCTTCCTTCCTTCCCTCCTTCCCATCATCCTCCCTTCTTTCCTTCCCTCCATCCTCCCTTCTTTCCTTCCCTCCTTCCCTTCATCCTCCCTTCTTTCCTTCCCTCCTTCCCTTCATCCTCCCTTCTTTCCTTCCCTTCATCCTCCCTTCTTTCCTTCCCTTCATCCTCCCTTCTTCCCTTCCCTCCTTCCCTTCATCCTCCCTTCTTTCCTTCCCTTCTTTCCTCCATCCTCCCTTCTTTCCTTCCCTTCTTTCCTCCATCCTCCCTTCTTCCCTTCTTTCCTCCATCCTCCCTTCTTCCCTTCCCTTCCTTCCTCCATCCTCCCTTCTTCCCTCCATCCTCCCTTCTTCCCTTCCCTTCCTTCCTCCATCCTCCCTTCTTCCCTTCCCTTCCTTCCTCCATCCTCCCTTCTTCCCTTCCCTTCTTTCCTCCATCCTTCCCTCCATCCTCCCTTCTTCCCTTCCCTTCCTTCCTCCATCCTCCCTTCTTTCCTTCCCTACTTCCCTCCATCCTCCCTTTTCCAAAACTCCTCCATTGTCCCTTTCCTTCCTCCAAATCCCTTCCTTCCTCCATCCTGACTCTTTCCTTCTGTTTTCCATCCTCCCTTCTTCCCTTCCCTTCTTTCCTCCATCCTCCCTTCTTTCCTCCATCCTCCCTTCTTTCCTCCATCCTTCCTTCTTCCCTTCTTTCCTCCATCCTCCCTTCTTTCCTCCATCCTCCCTTCTTCCCTTCTTTCCTCCACATCTTCCTCCATCCTCCCTTCTTTCCTTCCCTTCTTTCCTCCATCCTCCCTTCTTCCCTTCCCTTCCTTCCTCCATCCTCCCTTCTTCCCTTCCCTTCCTTCCTCCCTTCTTCCCTTCCCTTCTTTCCTCCATCCTCCCTTCTTCCCTTCCCTTCGGGCGCCTTCCTTCCTGTCCAGGTGGATCTGGCTCTTCCCTTCCCTTCCTTCCTCCATCCTCCCTTCTTCCCTTCCCTTCTTTCCTCCATCCTCCCTTCTTCCCTTCCCTTCCTTCCTCCATCCTCCCTTCTTTCCTTCCCTTCTTTCCTCCATCCTCCCTTCTTCCCTTCCCTTCCTTCCTCCATCCTCCCTTCTTCCCTTCTTTCCTCCATCCTCCCTTCTTTCCTCCATCCTCCCTTCTTCCCTTCCCTTCTTTCCTCCATCCTCCCTTCTTCCCTTCCCTTCCTTCCTCCGTCCTCCCTTCCCTTCCTTCCTCCATCCTCCAGAGGACCCTTCCCAGTTCCTCCATCCTCCCTTCTTTCCGGACTGTCCCTTTAATATAGTGTCCCTTTTCCTCCATCCTCCCTTCTTTCCTTCCCTCCTTCCCTTCATCCTCACTTCTTCTTCCTTCTACTTTGACCCAATTGACCTGATTTGTTTCCTGCACCTCCATCTTTCTTTCCTTCCTTCTTTCCTTCCTTTTCGACCCAATCTGTTCCCTCATTCCTTCCTTCTTTCCTTCCTTCTTTCCCTTTGTCCTTCCTTCCTTCCTGATCGTGTTCGTAGTGAAAACACTTCACTTTCCAAAACTCCTGGTTGTCACTTTAAAATGTTACAATGTGGTTCTGACTGGTCTGTTTATAAATAACTGTGGCGTTTAATTCATTGTGAAAACATGTGACGGTGACATCACAGCGTCCAGCTAAGTTCCTGTGTTAGCTCTGGTCAGGACCTGGGGCCGGGCGCCGTGGGGGGGCGTGTCCAGGTGGATCTGGCTGTACAGGTGCAGCATCTCGGTCTGCAGGTTCTGAGTGACCCTCCTCAGAGACACGCAGCGGCTCTCGCAGGCCGCCAGCTCCGCCCTGACACACAGGTCACACAGTTAGTACAGGTATACGGACTGTCCCTTTAATATAGTGTGTTTCTATCTGTCTGAGCTGAAGTCACTACAACTAAGTTCCTGTGCAGCTCTGGTCAGGACCGGGACCGGGACCAGGACCGGGACCAGGACCAGGACCGGGACCAGGACCGGGACCAGGACCATGACCGGGACCAGGACTAGGACTCTGACCGGGACCAGAACCAGGACCAGGACCAGGACCAGGACCGGGACCGGCACCAGGACCAGGACCAGGACCAGAACCGGGACCAGGACCAGGACCAGGACCAGGACTCTGACCAGGACCAGGACCAGGACCAGGACCAGGACCAGAACCAGGACTCTGACCTGGACCAGGACCAGGACCGGGACCAGGACCAGGACCAGGACTCTGACCAGGACCAGGACCAGGACCGGGACCGGGACCGGGACCGGGACCAGGACTCTGACCAGGACCAGGACCAGGACCAGGATCAGGACCGGGACCAGGACCAGGACCAGGACCGGCACCAGGACCAGGACTCTGACCTGCTCTGGGCCTTGGTGTCCTCCAGCAGCTTCTTCTGGTCCAGGACCAGCTGGTCCCTCTTGGCCAGCTGGGTCTCCAGCTCAGCTATCCTGTGATTGGCCGCTTCCAGCCTCTGGCGCTGCTGCACCTCGCTGTCCTTCAGCCGCTGGAACTCCTTACCCACGCTGCACTGCAGCATGGACGCCTCCTGACACACACACACACACACACACACACACACACACACAGGTCAGCCTCACAGCACTGCAGCTGGGTGTGTGTGTGTGTGTGTGTGTGTGTGTGTGTGTGTGTGTGTGTGTGTGCTCACCGGGCCGTGGCCCCGCCCCCCTCCCTCCAGCTGGCGGCTCAGAGCTCGGTTGGCTTCTCTCAGCAGGACGAGCTGCTGGTTCAACAGGAACATCTGCTGCTGCAGCTGCTCACTGCTGCACAGCTGCACACGCACACGCACACGCACACACGCACACACACACACACACACACACACACACACACCCAGTTAGACGTGCTCTGAGCGTGCACCACCAGGGGGCGCCACCTCTACGTTCATCACAGCTCAGTCTTTAGTGTTAATGACTCAACTGTTCACACATTAAATAGAAACGACTTTAAATCGACTGAGGTAACAAACCAATCACACTTAAAGGAACAGTCCGTAGGAAGCGGTTAAAGGGACAGTCCGTAGGAAGGGTTAAAGGTACAGTCCGTAGGAAGCGGTTAAAGGTACAGTCCGTAGGAAGCGGTTAAAGGTACAGTCCGTAGGAAGCGGTTAAAGGTTCAGTCCGTAGGAAGCGTTAAAGGTACAGTCCGTAGGAAGCGGTTAAAGGTACAGTCCGTAGGAAGCGGTTAAAGGGACAGTCCGTAGGAAGAGGTTAAAGGGACAGTCCGTAGGAAGCGGTTAAAGGTACAGTCCGTAGGAAGCGGTTAAAGGGACAGTCCGTAGGAAGCGGTTAAAGGTACAGTCCGTAGGAAGGGTTAAAGGTACAGTCCGTAGGAAGCGGTTAAAGGTACAGTCCGTAGGAAGCGTTTAAAGGGACAGTCCGTAGCAAGCGGTTAAAGGTACAGTCCGTAGGAAGCGGTTAAAGGTACAGTCCGTAGGAAGCGGTTAAAGGGACAGTCCGTAGCAAGCGGTTAAAGGGACAGTCCGTAGGAAGCAGTTAAAGGTACAGTCCGTAGGAAGCGGTTAAAGGTACAGTCCGTAGCAAACGGTTAAAGGTACAGTCCGTAGGAAGCGGTTAAAGGTGCAGTCCGTAGCAAACGGTTAAAGGTACAGTCCGTAGGAAGCGGTTAAAGGTGCAGTCCGTAGGAAGCGGTTAAAGGTACAGTCCGTAGGAAGTGGTTAAAGGTGCAGTCCGTAGGAAGCGGTTAAAGGTACAGTCCGTAGGAAGCGGTTAAAGGTACAGTCCGTAGGAAGCGGTTAAAGGGACAGTCCGTAGGAAGCGGTCAAAGGTACAGTCCGTAGGAAGCGGTTAAAGGTACAGTCCGTAGGAAGCGGTTAAAGGTACAGTCCGTAGGAGGCGGTTAAAGGGACAGTCCGTAGGAAGCGGTTAAAGGTACAGTCCGTAGGAGGCGGTTAAAGGGACAGTCCGTAGCAAGCGGTGTATTGACGTCAGACAGACAACAGACGCTGCAGTAACAGGATAAACAACATGTCCGACCTCCTCCGTCCCTCAGCTGCTGTGACCGCTGACCTTTGACCCCTGACTCCGCCCCCCGACCCCTCACCTTGAGTGACAGCTCCGTCAGCTGATGCTCGGCGTTGTAGGCCTTGTTATTGGCTCCCTGAAGCTCCGCCTCCAGCTCGCTGAGTCTGCTCTGACACTCCTGGAGCTCGCTCTGCAGCAGCCAATCACAGCACAGAAGGGTTTAACTCAGCCAATCACAGCACAGAAGGGTTTAACTCAGCCAATCACAGCACAGAAGGGTTTAACTCAGCCAATCACAGCACAGCCCGTTTTCCACTTTTTCTATAATTTTTAAGCTTTTTTTTTTTTTATTAAAGAAAAATTACTACTTTTTTCCAAAAATTTCTCTATAACATTTCCAAAAGTTCACGCCATTGGCCCCGATCTGAACGTTCATCGACCAACACGGTAACGTTGTGTGTGTGTTCCTCCAGCGCGGGCCGTGGTGGCCGCTGCTTCAGAGTGTGTGTGTGTGTGTGTGTGTGTGTGTGTGTGTGTGTGTGTGTGTGTGTGTGTGTGTGTGTGTGTACCTGCAGCCTCTGGTTGTCTCTCTGCTGGTCCTGGTGCTGCAGCAGCAGCTGCTGGATGTGTGTGTGCAGCTGGTGTGTGTGCGTGTGCGTGTCCTGCTGCAGCGCGGCGTAGCGCCGCTGCTCGGCGTCCAGACTGGACCTCAGCGAGCGGAGCTCCAGGTCCTGGACGTCCAGCTGCCCCTTCTGCAACGACACGCCGGTTAACGGCCCTGCTGCGTTGCCACGGCGACACCGCGGCCGGGCCTGTGTGTGTGTGTGTGTGTGTTACCATGGCGACGGTCTGCTCCTCCAGCGCGGTGGCGTTGATGACCCGGCGCAGCAGGCGGCGGTTCCTGACGGCGTGCTGCTGCCGCTTGAAGCGCTCGTACTGGAGCTGACTGTGGATCAGCAGCAGCTGGCTGCGCAGACACTGGAGCTCCTCCCCCAGGGGGGGGGCTGGGGGGGGGGCACAGACAGCATGGGGTTAACCACGTACCAGGTACCGGCGCCGCCGCCGCTCACAGACGGTTCAACTGTTTTCACTTTGTTCCACTGAATCCACCAGTTTTTATTACCCCCCCCTGCCCGCCCCCCGCCCCCCCCCCTCAAGAAAAAAAGTGGATTTGCATGATTTATGAGGGTCACATTTTCATGTCCAAAAATGCGGATTTCCGTAAAAATCACATCCCTGCTTTTTTTCTAATTCAGTCTCAGAACAGTTGTTGTTGTTGTTGTTTGTGTGTTTCTGGTGTCGTGTCTGATCGTGTCAGTTGGTGTAAAACAGCTGGAGGACGCTCCTGTCACCTGAACGGCCCTGGGGGCGGAGCCACAGCGTCAGGTGACGCATCAGTCTCATCATGTTAGAGAAACACACCTGTGCAGGTGAGTGTGTACATGTGTCCTCCAGACCCGTCCACACAAAGCTTATTTACGACCGCGCGTACTCCGCGTACTCCGTACTTTTATTGTGACGCCGTGCGCCCGACTGAAAGCTCAAACGTCCGCGGACAGTGCGCACTGAGTCCACGCTGCTCACAGCCCGCTTGAGTATGTGGAGCCGTTAGCACGAGTTAGCATGAGTTAGCATCAGTTAGCATGAGTTAGCATCAGTTAGCATGAGTTAGCACGAGTTAGCATCAGTTAGCACAGAAAAACCAATGGTGCTGACGGACGAGAGAATGTTCATGTTCAGATTCTGTTAAACACCAAACAAACAACAAGCAGACGGTGAGTGAACAGTCTGGTGAGTTGTGTTAGTGAGTCTGTGTGTGTTAGATTCAGAGTGACTGAGTCTTTGAGTTTTCATGCTCTGCTGTTTAGTCTTTGAGTCCAGAGTGACTGAGTCTTTGAGTCCGACAACCTGAGTCTCTGAGTCTTTGAGTCTTTGAGTCTTTGAGTCTCTGAGTCTCTGAGTCTCTGAGTCTTTGAGTCTCCTGAGTCCTTGTCTTTGAGTCTCTCTCCTGACTCCTCCTCCTTTGAGTCTCTGAGTCTTTGAGTCTCTGAGTCTCCTCCTGACTCCTCTCTGAGTCTCCTGAGTCCTGAGTCTTTGAGTCTCTGTGTCTCCTGACTCCTCCTGACTCCTCCTCCTGACTCCTCCTGACTCCTCCTCCTGACTCCTCCTCCTCCTCCTGACTCCTCCTGACTCCTCCTCCTGACTCCTCCTGACTCCTCCTCCTGACTCCTCCTGACTCCTCCTCCTGACTCCTCCTCCTGACTCCTCCTGACTCCTCCTCCTGCGCTGTGACATCATCACTCACCTCCTGCTGAGGCGTTCGTGGGCTCTGTGTCCGTGGACGATCAGCTGGTCCAGAACCTCCAGAGGAGACACGGGGTTCTTGTCCTCCTCCCCGTCCTCCCCCTCCACCCCTCCCCCACCTGCTCCTCCTCCCCCCGCCGCTCGCTGCAGCGCCTCCTACAGGGTCAAACACAAACGCTAAAAGGTCGGAGAAACAGAAACAGTTTGATTAAATGATTGATTATCGATGATCAGCGATCGATCGCTGACCTGAGTCTTCCTCCCGACGAAGAGCGTGGCGGCGTGAGGCAGAGCCAGGTCGAACAGGGGCTCGTAGGGGGAGGGGGCGGGGCTTCTGTCGTAGGGGGCGGAGCCAGCCTCCTCTGAGGCGGTGTTGGGGGGGGGGGGGGTGAAACTGAGGGAGAGGGGGGAGGAGGGGGGAAGAGGAGGAGGAGGGGGGAGGGAGGAGGGACCTGAGGAGTCACGGCCAGGGGTGGAGGAGGAGGAGGGGGGGCGCAGGGGGGCGTCCTCTGACATCACACCTGGAGACAGAGACGAGCAGTGACATCATCAGACCAGTGACATCATCAGACCAGTGACATCATCAGACCAGTGACATCATCGCAGTGGAACAAAATAAAAGTCCAGACACGACAGACCGTCGTCATCCTCACCTTCACCTTCACAGCTGCTGATGACATCACTCTCTGTGATTGGCTGAACAGTGGACACGCCCTCCAGCTCTGTGATTGGCTGCTGCTGCTTCACCTGCGAGGACGGAGAGAGACTCCTTCACAATAAAAGCCTAGACCTGATGAGGGCAGAGTCTACCTGAGGTCCCGGTCTCACCTGAGTCTGGCCGCCATCTTGGATCTCTTCGGGCAGCGGCGGCGTGGTGGGGACGGAGGCCGGCGAGGGACATTTCCCACCTGGAGGACAGGTGTGAGTGAGCTGGTGAGTCGACAGGAAGGAGACGGAGGGTCAGAGTTCACCTGTGTCTGCTGCCGTGTCACCTGAGACGGAGGCGGTCCTGCTCAGCGGGGGGGCGGAGCCTGGGGCGGCCGGCTCCGGCGGCGGCGTGGACAGACCGCACTGGGACGACGGGCTCCACGTGACATCATCGGCCTGGACAGGAGCAACGAGGTCATTGGTCAGATTTCTGTCTCAACCTCAACATGAGTTACGCTGCGTTCAGGAACAACTCGGACGTCGGGGTTTTACAACCTCCTACTAGAGCTGCAGGGCATGATGGGAAACACCTGCTGGCACCTGATTGGTTCCCTTGTGCCTGACTCACCTGAGAGCAGCAGGTGTTGAAGGTCAGCTGAGGAAGAGCCAGACGTCCAGACGGCGAAGGACAGACAGAACTTCCTGTCAACAGACAATCAATAATCAATGATAACGTTCTGGTTCTGGCTCTGGTTCTGGTTCTAGCTCTGGTTCTGGTTCTGGTTCTGGCTCTGGTTCTGGTTCTGGTTCTGGCTCTGGTTCTGGTTCTAGCTCTGGTTCTGGTTCTGGTTCTGGTTCTAGCTCTGGTTCTGGCTCTGGTTCTGGTTCTAGCTCTGGTTCTGGTTCTGGTTCTGGTTCTGGTTCTGGCTCTGGTTCTGGCTCTGGTTCTGGTTCTGGTTCTGGTTCTGGTTCTGGCTCTGGTTCTGGTTCTGGTTCTGGCTCTGGTTCTGGCTCTGGTTCTGGTTCTGGTTCTGGTTCTGGCTCTGGTTCTGGTTCTGGTTCTGGTTCTGGTTCTGGCTCTGGTTCTGGTTCTGGTTCTGGTTCTGGCTCTGGTTCTGGTTCTGGTTCTGGTTCTGGTTCTGGTTCTGGTTCTGGTTCTGGTTCTAGCTCTGGTTCTGGTTCTGGTTCTGGTTCTAGCTCTGGTTCTGGTTCTGGTTCTGGTTCTGGTTCTAGCTCTGGTTCTGGTTCTGGTTCTGGTTCTAGCTCTGGTTCTGGTTCTGGTTGTGGTTGTGGTTGTGGTTCTGGTTCTGGTTGTGGTTGTGGTTGTGGTTGTGGTTCTGGTTCTGGTTCTAGCTCTGGTTCTGGTTCTGGTTCTGGTTCTAGCTCTGGTTCTGGTTCTGGTTCTGGTTCTAGCTCTGGTTCTGGTTCTGGTTGTGGTTGTGGTTGTGGTTCTGGTTCTGGTTCTGGTTCTGGGCCGTTACCTGGGCTGTAGATGGACTCGGTGCTGAGGCCCCCGGGGGTGAGGTCCAGGAGGGGCAGGGGGGAGGAGAGCCGGGGGGGTCTGGGGGAGGAGGAGGAGGAGGGGGGGTCTCTGAGGGAGGAGTAAAGGTCCTCCTCACACGACGCCTCCAGAGGGTCCAGAGAAACCCGCGAGCACTCGATGACGATGTCGTGGACTTCGTAACACCTCCACCTGGGACAGGAAGTCACCACACACCTGAGCTGAGCTGTGGGGCCCGGGGCCCCAGGGGCCTGGAGGCGGGTCAGGGGGCCCCAATCTTATCTTGACATTTTAAAATGTATTTTTCCACATTTTTCCCAAATTTTTCCCAAAAATTTTTTTCCCCAAATTTTTCCCAAAAAAATTTTTTCCAAAAATTTTTCCAAAAATTTTCCCAAAACTTTTTTTCCAAAAATTTTTCCCAAAAAATTTTTTCCCCAAATTTTTCCCAAAAAATTTTTTCCCCAAATTTTTCCCAAAAATTTTTTTCCCCAAATTTTTCCCAAAAATTTTTTTCCCAAAATTTTTCCCAAAAAATTTTTTCCCAAAATTTTTCCCAAAATTTTTTTTCCAAAAACTTCCAAAAAAATTTTTCCAAAATTTTTCACAAAAATTTTTTTCCAAAATTTTCCACAAAAATTTTTTTCCAAAATTTTCCAAATTTTTTTTCCAAATTTTTTTTCCAAATTTTTCCAAAAATTTTCCCTCCAAATTTTTCTTTTGATTTTTCCAAATTTTTCTAAATCTTTTTAAAATTTATTTTTCCACATTTTTCGAGAATTTTTTCCCAAAAAATTTTCCCCAAATTTTTTTTTTAATTTTTCCACATTTTTCGAGAATTTTTTTAAAGACCCCCTAAAGTGGCATTTTAAACTGTAAAAATGCTCTGCTATGACTATTTGTTGATAAAAATTGCTTACCCACACAAAGTTGTTTAAAATAATCCTCCAAAGACACAAACAACACGTGCATATTTCTCCCTCATTGAAAAATTCACATCCTATTAATATGCATGATTTGCTTGGTCAGGGTTGAGGAGAGCCGGTGGTCGTGGGGGGCAAGGGAGACAGAAAGGTGATTTGAAAACACAAAGCTCACGTCAGGTTTCAAGTGCAAGCTTGTGTTTCCTCCAGGGTGTCTATGTAAATTTGAATGTAAACCGAAATGTGAATAAAGTTTATAAAGACAGAGAAAGAATATAGTTTACACCTGGGATCGAAAGTCACAGATTATAAGTCGAGCTGAGCTTGGGGCTCTGCCACCGGGGCCACGCATTTCTAAGTGATTCATGCTCTTATGTAGGAGTGAAGTGTCACTATCGCGGTGAATTTACAACAAAAGCGGCATGAGCTTTTTTCCCGCTGCTGTGAATTATAAAGTTCTTTAGGTGCTGGCATCCAGCGGCCATGCCCACAGTCTCTGAGTTACTGGTTACAGGCTGGTATCACTGTCCTTATTTCCTCATCCGAACACAGAAACGTCGCCGTCATTGCTGTTCAAAACGTTTTCCCGCTTTCTACCCTGTGGGTAATTTTTAATGAGATGGGGGGAAATCAACGGGATTTTTTTCCCGCAAAACGGACTCCAATTTGAAAAACTGAATTCAGTTTTTTCAGACTCTGATACTAAAACTGCATTTTCAAGTCTAAAATGCTCAATTATTGCGTGGATTAGCAATTTTGCTCCTGAGATGCCTTGTAGCATAGCCCACACACTAAATTGACATGTTAATTATTAAAAAAAGACGATTTTTGGTTTAGGGGGTCTTTAAAATGTATTTTTCCACATTTTTCTAGAATTTTTTCCCAAAATATTTTTCCCAAAATATTTTTTCCCCAAATTTTTCCCAAAAAATTTTTTCCCCAAATTTTTCCCAAAAATTTTTTTTCCAAAATTTTTCCCAAAATTTTTTTTTTTGAATTTTTCCACATTTTTCTAAATTTTTTTAAAATGTATTTTCTAGAATTTTTTTTCTAAAAAAAAAATATTTTTTTTTAAATTTTCCACATTTTTCTAGAATTTTTTTTCTGGAGAAACACAGAAATGATGGCATTTAAAGGGATAGTTAAACAACACAAGGAGAGGTCAGGACCAGGTGAAGCTGGTACTCACCTGGACGGGTCCAGTTCATAGTCCTGAGTCCCTGTGACCAGCTCTGGGTGAACCCTGACCAGCTCCAGCATGGGCTGCAGAGGAGACACAGTGACTCACAGGGGAAGCTGCTGCAGGTGGTACTGGTCTGTACTGGTCTCATCTGGTCTCTGCTGGTCTCATCTGGTCTCTGCTGGTCTGTACTGATCTCTACTGGTCTCATCTGGTCTCTGCTGGTCTCATCTGGTCTCATCTGGTCTCTGCTGGTCTGTACTGATCTCTACTGGTCTGTTCTGGTCTGTACTGGCTTGTACTGGTCTGTTCTGGTCTGTTCTGGTCTATACCGGTCTGTTCTGGTCTGTACCGGTCTGTACTGGTCTGTACCGGTCTGTACTGGTCTGTACCGGTCTGTTCTGGTCTGTACCGGTCTGTTCTGGTCTGTACCGGCCGTTACCTTGACGACCTCCTGGAAGGTGTCCAGGTTCTCCTTCATGCTGTAGTGCAGCCTCAGGTAGGAGATGAAGTTGCAGGGGAACATCCCATAGAGACGGTGGAACAGGGAGTACACGCCAGCATGGAGGTGGACCAGGTGCACCACCGGCACGTGACCTGCAGGGGGCAGCAGCAGCCAATCAGAGCTCAGGGGGCAGCAGCCAATCAGAGCTCCCCACTGTGTGTGTGTGTGTGTGTCTTACTGGGGTTCCTGTAGCTCCAGGACGCCAGGCGTCCAAACACGTCAAAGAAGTCGTAGATGTGCTGTTTCCCGGCCTGAGGGATCATGGGTAATAGCGTGATGAGGACCAGGACGGCGGTGATCAGGACCACGACGTCACCATCAGTCTGAGAAAACAACAACAACAACAACAACAACAACAGCTGCTGGCACACACAACTTTATGAGCACAGCCACTGGTTGAGACTGAGCATCAGGCTAATGCTGCGCAGACGGCGGGAAAACTTGGGAGAGGCGGCGCAGAATACCGTCAACGGCAACGGTTAACGGCGTAAAAATATTTTAACTTGTTTAGCCTAGTTACCATGGTTACCATGTTTACTGTGTTTAGTATGGTTAACATGTTAGCCTAGGTACCATGTTGTCTGTCTTGGTTAGCATGTTTGCTGTGGTTAGCCTAGTTAGCATGGTTAGCCTAGTTAGCATGTTTACTGTCTTTAGCCTAGTTAGCATGGTTAGCCTAGTTAGCATGTTTACTGTCTTTAGCCTAGTTAGCATGGTTAGCCTAGTTAGCATGTTTACCTTGAGGCAGCGCAGCAGCGACTGCAGCAGCGGCGAGCGGCTGATGTGGTGAACCCACGGCGGCTGCTTGCGGACCAGGTGACCCAGCAGCGTGAGCGCGGCCTGACGGCTCGCGGGTCGGTTCAGACTCTCATTCAGCTTCTCC
Organism: Decapterus maruadsi; assembly: GCA_030347415.2. Taxonomy (NCBI): domain Eukaryota; kingdom Metazoa; phylum Chordata; class Actinopteri; order Carangiformes; family Carangidae; genus Decapterus; species Decapterus maruadsi. The sequence continues at coordinate 32,488,846 of CM064895.1, forward strand.
AGCAGCAGCTGCAGGGACGCCACAGACAGACAGACGTTCATACACGGCTCCAACGGGACAGACGCACACCTGGACACCTCAGAGTGAGACACCTGGGACTCACCTTGTGATGAGGCTCCCTGATGGATGACAGGAGGACAACCGCCTGGGAGGACGACGAGTCCAGGTAATACTCCACCAGGGAGGAGAGGACGGCACCGCCTCTGTCTGAGGGAGGACAGAGACAGGTGAAGACAGACAGAGACAGGTAGAGACAGAGACAGACAGACAGGTGAAGACAGAGACAGGTAGAGACAGACAGAGACAGGTAGAGACAGGTAGAGACAGAGACAGACAGAGACAGGTAGAGACAGAGACAGGTGAAGACAGACAGAGACAGGTAGAGACAGAGACAGGTAGAGACAGAGACAGGTAGAGACAGGTGAAGACAGAGACAGGAAGAGACAGACAGACAGGTGAAGACAGAGACAGGTAGAGACAGAGACAGGTGAAGACAGACAGAGACAGGTAGAGACAGAGACAGGTAGAGACAGGTGAAGACAGAGACAGGAAGAGACAGACAGAGACAGGTGAAGACAGACAGAGACAGGTAGAGACAGAGACAGGTGAAGACAGAGACAGGTAGAGACAGAGACAGGTGAAGACAGACAGAGACAGGTAGAGACAGACAGAGACAGGTGAAGACAGACAGAGACAGGTAGAGACAGAGACAGGTGAAGACAGAGACAGGAAGAGACAGAGACAGACAGAGACAGGTGAAGACAGAGACAGGTAGAGACAGGTGAAGACAGAGACAGGTGAAGACAGAGACACGTAGAGACAGGTGAAGACAGAGACAGGTAGAGACAGAGAGACAGACAGAGACAGGTAGAGACAGACAGAGACAGGTGAAGACAGAGACAGGTAGAGACAGACAGAGACAGGTAGAGACAGACAGAGACAGGTAGAGACAGAGAGACAGACAGAGACAGGTGAAGACAGAGACAGGTAGAGACAGACAGAGACAGGTAGAGACAGACAGAGACAGGTAGAGACCGACAGAGACAGGTAGAGACAGGTAGAGACAGAGACAGGTGAAGACAGAGACAGGTAGAGACAGACAGAGACAGGTAGAGACAGAGAGACAGACAGAGACAGGTGAAGACAGAGACAGGTAGAGACAGACAGAGACAGGTAGAGACAGACAGAGACAGGTAGAGACAGAGACAGGTGAAGACAGAGACAGGTAGAGACAGACAGAGACAGGTAGAGACAGACAGAGACAGGTAGAGACAGAGAGACAGACAGAGACAGGTAGAGACAGACAGAGACAGGTGAAGACAGAGACAGGTAGAGACAGACAGAGACAGGTAGAGACAGAGACAGGTAGAGACAGACAGAGACAGGTAGAGACAGACAGAGACAGGTGAAGACAGAGACAGGTAGAGACAGACAGAGACAGGTAGAGACCGACAGAGACAGGTAGAGACAGGTAGAGACAGAGACAGGTGAAGACAGAGACAGACAGAGACAGGTGAAGACAGAGACAGGTAGAGACAGGTGAAGACAGAGACAGGTGAAGACAGAGACAGACAGAGACAGGTAGAGACAGAGACAGGTGAAGACAGAGACAGACAGAGACAGGTAGAGACAGACAGAGACAGGTAGAGACAGAGACAGACAGACAGACAGAGACAGACAGGTAGAGACAGACAGAGACAGACAGAGAGACAGGTGAAGACAGACAGAGACAGGTAGAGACAGGTGCAGACAGGTGAAGACAGAGACAGACAGAGACAGGTAGAGACAGGTAGAGACAGAGACAGGTAGAGACAGGTAGAGACAGAGACAGGTAGAGACAGAGACAGACAGAGACAGGTGAAGACAGAGACAGACAGAGACAGGTAGAGACAGAGACAGGTGAAGACAGAGACAGACAGAGACAGGTAGAGACAGACAGAGACAGGTGAAGACAGAGACAGACAGACTGACCTGTGCTGAGCTGCTGGTTGACGGCGGCCCTGACTTGCTCCGCCTCCTGCAGCGCTGAGCTGTCCAATGAGAGCAGGAGCTCACTGATATTCACCTGCTCCTTGGCCATGGTGAACACCTGGACACACCTGTTGGACACGTCTACCTGTTGGACACGTCTCACATCAGCTCTCACATACGTCTCAGAAAAACATGAATGTTGTCTCTGTGTTTATCCAGACGCTGGCTGACGCTGAGTAGATGATCGGTGAATTATCGATTTTGGGTGAAATATCCCTTTAACGCTACAAAATTACAGTTAACTAAGTCATATAACATCAGTTTCACTCATGAGGCTTCTCATTGGACACTGGGCCAGGGGAACGAGGCTTCTCATTGGACACTGGACCAGGGGAACGAGGCTTCCCATTGGACACTGGGCCAGGGGAACGAGGCTTCTGATTGGACACTGGGCCAGGGGAACGAGGCTTCTGATTGGACACTGGGCCAGGGGAACGAGGCTTCTCATTGGACACTGGGCCAGGGGAACGAGGCTTCTCATTGGACACTGGGCCAGGGGAACGAGGCTTCTCATTGGACACTGGGCCAGGGGAACGAGGCTTCTGATTGGACGTCCAGCAGACATGACTTTGCTGCTGTTATTGATCAGATCATAGTAGGCTAAACACCTGTAACAGACTCTGACACGTCAATAAGCCCCTCCTACCTCTGACAAGCCCCTGACGTCATAGGTCAGAGGAAGAGGTGCATTGTGGGTATCTGTCAGATATGAGCATGACAAAATAACTCTTTTATTTTCTCTACATTATAAAAAAAATCTCCTTCATGTTTTTAACTGTAAAGCTGATGACCGGTCTGTGACGTCACCCTGAGGAATCCGTCACTGCGTCTGCGTGCAGCCAGCCACCGCGGCTCTGACGTCACTGTCGTTACGTTTCATGTAACGCACCGAAGCTAACCGTTAGCTTAGCATAAGGGCCGCTTGTTGCTGCAGTAATAAGGAGTTAGCTCGATGCTAAGCTAACGCAGCTAACACGCTACCAGCCCTGTTACGTCATGTCAGCGCGTAAAGTAGCTGACGTCGTGTTCTTCCCGCCTCGTGGCGTCATTTCCGGCGCTTGAACCGATTGTTTACGTGAAAGAAACAAACTTTAGAACAAAGTTAGAAGTCGGAGGAGCCGCGTTACCTTCAGACCTGTTGATCCGAGCAGGGCGCAGCCATGTTGAGCAACACGAAGCCCCGCCCACCGCCACGTCACCACTCAACGTCAGGACGCGTTCAGGGAGGCACGACACGGTGGGAAAAACGACCTTCGACTGAGGAAATATTGTGTGTGTGTGAGAAAGAGAGAGAGAACAGCAGCTGTGAGGTTTCTCAGTCTGCTGATTACTGCAAAACACACACAATGAGTTGTTTTTGTATGTGGATTACTTAGGTTTGTACACTTCACTTTATTTATTTATTTATTTATTATTCATTAATTTGCACAGTTATAGGCTACAAGCAAGCGAAACAGCATTTTACAGCAAACCAACGCAGGTGAGACTAAAGAACTCCAGAGGGCTTTATAAAGGAAATCTCACCTCATAAAAACAACAACAATAAATAAAACATCAACACTTTAAAGTAGACACTCATGTCAGTATCCCCGTTCAAAATATATGAAGTGAGAAAGATGTTGACGCAGTCAAAACCAGATTCACACAGAAATCAATGGATTAAAAACAAATTAAACAAACATCTTGGAATTTAATACCTGTAAGATGAAATGTGTGCACAAACAGGGGTTTTGTGTCGGGTTATGTAGGTTTTCTTGTTGTTGTTGTTGTTGTTGTTGTTGTTGTTGTTGTTGTTGTTGTTGTTGTTGTTGTTGTTGTTGTTACACTTTATAACCACATGCTGGAGCGTCTTCTATACGTTCGTTGGTTTAAGTTTTAGTCGTCTTGTCTTATTATGTTGTGATTGTAAATGTTTAAATGACTGGTTTTAAATGTGGAGTCAGAGCTACTGAAGCTGTTTTCCCTGCTGTGTGTGTGTGTGTGTGTGTGTGTGTGTGTGTGTGTGTGTGTGTGTGTGTGTGTGTGTGTGTGTGTGTGTGTGTGTGTGTGTGTGTAGATAAGAGGTTCCTCTGAGCTACAAATAGCAGCAGCGTTGCGTGTGAGACTCACACAGGTGAACGACAGCAGGTGAAGATGCTGCTGCTCCTGGTTCTGATCAGCGTCGGACTGAACGCTGCAGCTTCGGCTGCAAAGGTGAGCGCGCACACACACACACACACACACACACATTTAGAAAGGTGTTGTCAGTCACACAAGGTCATTATTCTGCTGCTAAATAACTCTGAATAGTCTAATCTTGTATTTGCTGTTAAAATACAAAACAATAAAACTCATATTTATGCTCTACTTTAGCCTAGTTTATTTTATGGGCTATATATTCTTTTTTATGTGCCTTCTTTATTCTTTTTTCTTGCTTTGACTTAAAAAAAATCAAATCAAATAAACTTTATTGGTAACACAAGGGGCATTAGTCTTAGTGCAGGAACAAACAGCTGCCTTGTTCAGACACAACAGAATGACACCACTGACACACAACACACACCCAGAAAGCAATAAATAGATTAAAACACAGAGTTGAAATAAAACAAAGTTGACTAAAAACTGAAAAGCAAGGAGTTACAGTTTTTCTCAATTGCTTTGGTGCTATTCTCAGATCAGAATGAAGGTTCTCATAACTATTAGTTCAACCTCCACAACATGTAGTCATTTGTTTAGCAGTTTCTCCTTCCTCTGAACAAATTGCAAATGCTTTTGGACATGTATCAGTTGCTTTCATACAATTCTCTGCTGTTTTATAACATTATCATTTGCTTATGTCATATCAGTCAAAATGAACTGTACTTTTCAACACTGAATAGTCTTTCCCTAAAAAACTAATAGTCCTCATTTCATTGCTTCAGTCATAACATACAAAATTGTTGAACTAGTTTTCAAAATCTGTCAAACTCATTGTAAATGTTGGGAGAAGTGCTGTATTCAAACATTTCAGGGAGAACAGGTATGTATAGTATTGGACAGTAATTCAGCACTAAACAATCTGCACTGCTCATTGTGTCAGGTTTTACTGTCAGATACAGTGGGGCAATCTTTTTTTTTTACATTTACTGTACATTTAGACTTTTGGCTTCACTAGAGACCAGATTTACGTTAAGTTGTACTCAAAGACTGTTTCTTATGTTTGTTGTAGATGACTAGTGTATTTTTCTATTGCACGATGCTGTGAACAAATCAGAATTGCAATGAGCATATGCAGTAAAAATGTGAAACATACATATTCAGTATCAGTTACTCCACTACAGTAGGCTAATGTGTAACTTTACTGTGGCTGTAGTGTATAGTGCTGTCTTGAACATTTTCAGGTAGTATCATCACTTTTTGCATTGAAAAACGCATAGAGAATAAAGTGTCATAATGAAAACATGACAAAGCCATTTGACTATCATGCTCATAAACGATGATGGCAAGACTTCTCATTTTGACGACACTGACAGTTTCACTGACACAAGTACTAGCTTTTGAGGGATGGACGATCCATTTTGAGCAAGTGACGCACTTTTGCAGGTTGTCCACTAGGTTTTGCAGTTTGTAACAATTGTTTTGAGAAATGCACTAACTGTTGTGCAAATGTTAAGAGTGAGGTGAGAATAGCACCAAAGCAATTGAGAAAAACTGTAATGAACATGAGGCCTGTTGACCTCTGACCTCTGACCCGCCACCACCATGGCTCTGTATCAGGCCATGAGACACTGACTGAATGTGGATGGCTTCATTCAAACCTGCTTGTGTGTGTGTGTGTGTGTGTGTGTGTGTGTGTGTGTGTGTGTGTGTGTGTGTGTGTGTGTGTGTGTGTGTGTGTGTGTGTGTGTGTAGCTGGGCGTGGTGAAGACGGAGGGGGGGCAGGTGGAGGGGAAGAGCCACAGGATGGGACTCTTCAGGTCCGTCGACGTCTTCAAAGGGATCCCCTTCGCTGACGTCCCCGGAAAGTTCCAGAAACCAAAACCTCATCCCGGATGGAGCGGTAACACAACACGACACAACACAACACAACACAACAATACACAACAATACACGACACGACACGACACGACACGACACAACACATGCCTATCATAAAACAAAATGACATCATCATAACAGATTTACAAGTCCCAAAACAGATTATCAAGAAACTAAACACTTTCACAAACACTGAGACAAATTCACAAATAACATCAACCGTCTGCTTTAAAGGGACAGTTCAACATTTAGTCAAACTGTCCCATCACCATAATCCCTATAGTCATAGCAGTAGGTTCGTTACCTTTAATTGTCGGTGCAAGCTATTTTTAGAACGGTGGAGCAGAGCCGTGAGCTGCTCAGAGCTACGCTACGGAGGCTCATGGGATTTCTTGGTTTCCCTCATCAAACTCATCAAATACACAATCCAACAACTCCACAACGCTCTGGTGGACAAGTTGTGACCTGCACATTCACCACGCTATGAGATAATAACACAACGTTACCACACAGAGTTGTTTTAGAGGGAAATTCATGCAAAACCTCTGATGCACGTTGCCTTCAGGGACAGTTGTTCATCAACAGTCTCTGTATTTCCCTCTAAAACAACTCTGTGCGTAGCTCTGAGCAGCTCACGGCTCTGCTCCGCCGTTCTAAAAATAGCTTGCACCGACAATTAAAGGTAACGAACCTACTGCTATGACTATAGGGATTATGGTGATGGGACAGTTTGACTAAATGTTGAACTGTCCCTTTAAAGATGTGCAGTCCATGAGTGGAAAACTGGTCAAACATTTTCCAGGTTTTCCAGGACTTCCTGTCTGGAGTCACTCACTCTGTCTGTTGTGTTTTTGTTTTGTCTGTTTTTTCCCAGGGATCCTGAAGGCCACAAAGTATCGTGAGCGCTGCCTTCAGGTGACGCTGCTGCAGACGAAAACCCAGGGCAGCGAGGACTGTCTCTACCTGAACATCTTCGTTCCACAGGGACGCAAATGTACGTACGCACACACACACACACACACACGCACACACACACACGTGTTGGTTCAGCTCCAACAGGAAGTGAGTCTGAGTCCTTTCACAATAAGACGTCTTCTGTCCTCAGTGTCCACCAACCTGCCCGTGATGGTCTACCTGTTCGGCGGCGCCTTCCTGTTGGGCGCGTCCAACGACGTGGCGATCCTCGGAGACTCTCTGTACGACGGGAAGGAGATGGCCGACAGGGGCGGAGTCATCGTCGTCACGGTGAACTACAGGGTCGGAACGATGGGCTTCCTCAGCAGCGGAGACGCCCGACTGCCAGGTCTGAGCCACAGACACACAAACAGACAAACAAACAAACAGACAAACAAACAAACAAACAAACAAACAGACAAACAAACAAACAAACAAACAAACAAACAGACAAACAGACAAACAAACAGACAAACAAACAAACAAACAAACAAACAAACAGACAAACAAACAAACAAACAAACAAACAGACAAACAAACAAACAAACAAACAAACAGACAAACAGACAAACAAACAAACAAACAGACAGACACCAACAGTCTGGGGTGTCTTCATGTTGGTCAGGTGAACAGGTGAGACCAGATCAGAACCAGGGTCCAGGTGTTCAGAGGGTTAATCTGATCAGATTCTGGATCATTGATCGGATTGTTTCTGAACTAAAACCTGATCCTGAGGCTGACCGGTGATCGGACCGGTGATCCGACCGGCGATCCGACCGGTGATCCGACCGGCGATCCGACCGGTGATCCGACCGGTGATCCGACCGGTGATCCGACCGGCGATCCGACCGGCGATCCGACCGGGGCAGGGAGGTTCCATAGTGCAGTCTGAGCCGAGCGACCTGGCTCCGGCTGCAGCGGCAGCTCCTTCATCCTGTTCACCAGTTTCTACTGTTGCACTGAGTCTATAAACATTATTTTAAGGCTGAAAAACTCTGCAATGTGACTTTAAACAAACAGAACAGAGCAGATCAGGTCAAGTCTGTTGAAGAAACAACACACAGCTCAGAAAGCAACTCAAACATCCCATAATCAGGTGAATCCAGTGTGACCTATCAGCTTCAGTCACTTTAAAGGGATAGTTCAACATTTAGTCAGACTGTCCCATCACCATAACCCCTATAGTCACAGCAGTAGGTTCGTTACCTTTAATTGTCGGTGCAAGCTGTTTTTAGAACGGTGGAGCAGAGCCGTGAGCTGCTCAGAGCTACGCTACGGAGGCTCATTATGGGATTTCTTGGTTTCCCTCATCAAACTCATCAAATACACAATCCAACAACTCCACAACGCTCTGGTGGACAAGTTGTGACCTGCACATTCACCACGCTATGAGATAATAACACAACGTTACCACACAGAGTTGTTTTAGAGGGAAATACAGAGACTGATGATGAACAACTGTCCCTGAAGGCAACGTGCATCAGAGGTTTTACATGAATTTCCCTCTAAAACAACTCTGTGCGTAGCTCTGAGCAGCTCACGGCTCTGCTCCGCCGTTCTAAAAACAGCTTGCACCGACAATTAAAGGTAACGAACCTACTGCTATGACTATAGGGATTATGGTGATGGGACAGTTTGACTAAATGTTGAACTGTCCCTTTAACACTCAGGGTCTGGATCAGACGGATCCACCTGAGCTCTGAACAACGGGATCAATATAGACGGATCACTTGATCCTGAAAAGAGATTTAAAATCTGGATGGTTTGATCCAGATTAACCCTTCACCACCTGGTCCAGGTGGCGAGGAGGCGTGGTCTCAGGTGAGTGGGTCAGGTGACCACGTTGCTGAGCAGGATGACGTCGTGGTTCAACTGGGGCTGAATGGGAGCTGAGGCGCCGGCTGCTCCTTTCCCAGCAGGCCTGTTATCACAGGATGTGTGTGTGTGTGTGTGTGTGTGTGTGTGTGTGTGTGTGTGTGTGTGTGTGTGTGTGTGTGTGTGTGTGTGTGTGTGTGTGTGTGTGTGTGTGTTTAACCCTTGACTTTCTGCAACATGAGTGTTGGTTGTTATGGTGACAGACGGTTCAGGTGGGAGGGCTGTTTGTTTGTTTGTTTGTTTGTGGGTCAGCTGACCTCTGCTGCCTGTCTCCTAGGTAACTACGGGCTGTGGGACCAGCACGCCGCCCTCTCCTGGGTCCGCAGGAACATCGAGGCCTTCGGCGCCAACCCCGACAACATCACCATCTTCGGCCAATCAGCCGGAGCCGCCAGCGTCAGCTTCCAGGTCAGAGGTTAAAGACACCTGAGGGTTCATATAGTGTATATTAGTATATATAGTATTTATAGTGTATATTAGTATATATAGTATTTATAGTGTATATTAGTACATATAGTATTTATTATTTGTATTGTTGATAACGTCTCTCTGTCTCTCTCTGTGTCAGATGTTGTCTCCCTACAGTAAAGGGTTATTCCGCAGAGCGATCACCCAGTGTGGAGTCGCTCTCAGCCCCTGGGCTCTGCAGACCAAACCCATGGCCCTGATGAAGAAGGTCCACAAACACAACACGACACGACACGACACGACACGACACAAACTTTGTTCATTGTGTCAGATCTGGAGTAGAAGAGTTTTGTGATTTTGTCTCTTGAAGTTGTTTCTGACAGATTTTTTAAAGGTGGATAAGAAATGAAGAAAACACGTTGAATAAACCTGTGGAGCCACAAGCAGCCAGGGACAACCTGGCTCTGTGATTGGTTGGTGGGTTGGACTGGGTTCAGAACATCTGACAGAGAGAACAGAAGCAACCAGAACTGGTCTGAACTGGTCTGAACCGGTCTGAACTGGTCTGAACTGGTCTGAACTGGTCTGAACTGGTCTGAACTGGTCTTGAGTCCAGAGAATCTGTGTGAACAACAACATAAAGAGACAAAATCACAAACTCTGAGCATGAGACTGAAAACTCACATTGGTCAGCCACTCTCTGACCCGTGTGTGTGTGTGTGTGTGTGTGTGTGTGTGTGTGTGTGTGTGTGTGTGTGTGTGTGTGTGTGTGTGTGCAGGTTGCCCGTAAGGTCGGCTGCTGGAGAAGCAACGAGGACGATATGTTGACGTGTCTGAAGATGAGCGACCCGGTCGGTCTCACTCTGGCCGGGAAGATCGACGTGTTGCTCATCCTCGGAAAAGGTGACGCCTTATACTTAAAGGGATAGTTCAACATTTAGTCCAACTGTCCCATCACCATAACCCCTATAGTCACAGCAGTAGGTTCATTACCTTTAATTGTCGGTGCAAGCTGTTTTTAGAACGGCGGAGCAGAGCCGTGAGCTGCTCAGAGCTATGCTACGGAGGCTCATGGGATTTCTTGGTTTCCCTCATCAAACTCATCAAATACACAATCCAACAACTCCACAACGCTCTGGTGGACAAGTTGTGACCTGCACATTCACCACGCTATGAGATAATAACACAACGTTACCACACAGAGTTGTTTTAGAGGGAAATACAGAGACTGATGATGAAAAACTGTCCCTGAAGGCAACGTGCATCAGAGGTTTTACATGAATTTCCAAGAAATCCCATGAGCCTCCGTAGCGTAGCTCTGAGCAGCTCACGGCTCTGCTCCACCGTTCTAAAAATAGCTTGCACCGACAATTAAAGGTAACGTCCTGTGTGTCCTGTGTCCAGGTGTGGTCATGGACCTGCTGGAGATGGCTCCGGTGGTGGACGGGGACTTCATCCCTGACGAGCCCAGTCGGCTGTTCCACAACGCGGCTCAGTTCGACTACATGGCCGGAGTCAACAGCATGGACGGACACATCTTTGCCGGCGTGGACGTTCCCTCCATCAACAACAGGACGGCCACCATCCCAGTGTGAGTAGGGCTTTTATTCTGAAGGCTCGACCTGGACCGGAGTTGTGATGTTTGTTCGGTGGAAGCTGTAGTTTCCCACAGGGAGCGTGGGTCCCTGAAGGTGACGCTCCGGGTTCTCCTCAGGAAGCACGTGACGGGGCTGCTGGCCGGGCTGACCAAGGAGAAGGGGAACGCCGCCGTGGACTCGGCCTTCGCCCTCTACTCGTCGCCCTGGGGCTCCTTTCCAGACCAGGCGCTGGTGAAGAAGACGGTGGCCGACATCGAGACGGACTTCCTGTTCCTGGTCCCCACGCAGACCGCCCTGCAGCTGCACGCCAACAACACCAGGTTCCTGCTGCCTCCGTCAGCTTCCACTGCTTCTGTTGTTGTTGTTGTTGTTGTTGTTGTTGTTGTTGTTGTTGTTGTTGTTGTTAACCCCTGGTCTCCGTGCTGTCTGACCCTCAGCGGCGCCCGTACCTACTCGTACCTGTTCAACATGAAGACCCGTATCCCGGGGTTCCCGGGCTGGGTGGAGGCGGAGCACGCCGAGGACCTGCAGTACCTGTTCGGTAAACCCTTCTCCACGCCGCTGGTCTACTTCCCCCGCCACCGGGACCTGGCCGGGTACATGATCGCCTACTGGACCAACTTCGCCAAGACTGGGTAACACACACACACACACACACACACACACTGGTCTGATCCGGTCTGATCCGGTCCGGTCTGATCCGGTCTGATCCGGTCTGATCTGGTCTGATCCGGTCTGAACCGGTCTGATCCGGTCTGATCTGGACTGATCCGGTCTGATCCGGTCTGATCCGGTCTGATCCGGTCTGATCCGGTCTGAACCAGTCTGATCCGGTCTGATCCGGTCTGATCCGGTCTGATCTGGTCTGATCCGGACTGATCCGGTCTGAACCGGTCTGATCTGGTCTGATCCGGTCTGATCTGGTCTGATCCGGTCTGATCTGGTCTCTGTCTCTTGTCCCCTCCCAGTGATCCCAGTCAAGGCGACAGCAGAGTCCCAGTCCCCTGGCCCCCCTTCACCAGACTCCACCAGCCCTACCTGACCATCAACCACAAGATCAACAAGGCCTCCGTCAGGTACCTGCTCCCACCGGGTTCTTGGGATGGGACCGGGTTCCTGGGTTCTACTGGGTTCTCTGGTTCTGAGTTCTCTGTCCCTGTTCTCTGTCTGTTCTCTGGGTTCTACTGGGTTCTACTGGGTTCTTGAATTCTTGTCTCTGAGTTCTTGTTTCCGGGTTTGTTGTCTCCGGGTTCTACCGAGTTTGTCGGGTTCTACCGGGTTCTTGTTTCCTACTGAGTTCTACTGGGTTCTACTGGGTTCTACTGAGTTCTACTGGGTTCTACTGGGTTCTACTGAGGCCTAGTCCACACCAAGGGGGCTGTTGTCGGTCTGTGGGGGGGGGGCAGCAGCTCTCCATAGACCCCCATGTTAAAATACCCGACTTTACAGCGTAAAAACCATATTTACAGCCTGGTACGTCTTATTGTTTTGGTCTCAATCGATAGTTTCTACCCCCGTACACACTCTGAGGGGGGGGGACTTTTTTTTGACGCTACCGTTTTGCTGTTATTCAGATAAGATTCTGGCCAATCAGGGCCAACGTTCAGCTGCAGGGACCCAGACCTAGGCCAGCAGCCATGCCGTTCCATTTAAGGCACAAAAACGACTGCACAAAACCAACGGGTGACGTCACGGATGCTACGGCCAGTCTTTTTACAGTCTATGGTCCAGACGAAGAGCCAAACCTTTGTGGCCCCTGGTTTAAAAACATTCCCGTCCACACCACCGGAGTGATAAAAAATATCTCTGTCCACATGAAACTACAAAATCTGCCTCAAACAACGTCATGCAGACGCCACAGCAGTAGGTGGCGCTGACGCTCCAGACAGGAAGTTCCATTCCAGCCAATCACAAGGTTATAAAAAACTCTGGTTTCAGGACCCAGAGCTGCGGTTCCGTGTTTTAAAGATACCTGTGTTCGGATGGACGTCCCCTCAGCTCTGGTCCTCCTGTCCCTGTCTGTCTGTCGTCTCCTTGTCTCCTTGTTGTCTCCTTGTCGTCTCCTTGTCTCCTTGTCTCATGTTGTCTCCTTGTTGTCTCCTTGTCTCATGTTGTCTCCTTGTCGTCTCCTTGTCTCCTTGTTGTCTTTACACGTAGACTGACGCTGAGTCTGGTCTTGTCTCTTCAGCTACGACCTGAGGTCAGACTACGTCAGGTACTGGACCCAGACCTACAGCAGCCTGCCGTCCATAAGGAGAGAAGAAGAAGAAGAAGAAGGAGACGAGACACAGTGAACAACACCGATGATTACAAACCTGGAAATGTTTATTGACTGATGGAAATGAATCAATAAATAATAATAAACAGCATGAACCAGGTGGTAGATGTTTGTCTTCAGGAGAAGCTGAACATCTGGAGCATCTGGAGCATCTGGAGCCAGTCACCAAGTCAAATACATGTGTTAATTAACATCTTAATTGACGGTGTTATAATGTATTTCTCCATGAAAAACATGACATTATACATTAATCTACTCATTCTATTTGACTAATTCCATGTAGGTCTAAACAAAGGCAAAAGCTCCAAAATGTCCCCTTAAGAACATGATCAACATTATCCTTCATGGATTGAAAGAGCAGCCGACAGTAAATCCCTCAGACTAGGACACTAGACAAAGCATCACATCCACACAGGAACAATCTGTTTAGGTTTTGTTCCCTTTTTTTCTTCTTATTTTCTTCTTATTCTCATTTTATTTATTTACCCGCCTACTTCTCATTATTAATATTGTTAATACTAACATGTTCAGTGTGATTCCAATCCGCCATGTTCAGTGTGGGAGCAGTTTGAAGGGAACTGTGAACGGTGCAGGGAGGGAGTGAACAACGGTTCATCACTTCATCCAGTTCACCGGATGTTGGCAACCGATATTACCCATCAGTCATTGCGCTCCGTTTACGTGCGTTACGTAAATTGGCAGGGCTAATGGTTACCTGTCTAACTTTAATAACCCAGTGACTCAATAAACGGTCCATGAAAAAATATTTTTTCCGGCGGATATCTTACTTACAACATGACTGAGCTAACTAGAGTAGTTTCGCGCCGTGTCCGACAACGGGAGGGTTTTAACAGTTGACGTCCTTATGTTAGCGTAGCCGCCGCCATTAGCTTAGCCGCCGTTAGCTTAGCTAGCCGCCGGCGTTAGCTTTGCTACTGCTGTTCATTGTCCTGTCAGCTGAGCCACTGATGCTATTTACACACACTGATGCCCCACAACTGAATAAATACCACACACAACAACACAAAACTGCTTTGCTTGCGCACACAGAAATAGTCATGT